>CAHIKZ030000377.1:1777500-1865000 GCA_903632075.3 Acanthosepion pharaonis | reverse complement strand
TTTATGCATATGGCACAACTATTTACTGACAACTGAAAAGGGCCTCCAATCAGTGGTTAATTGGGACATAAAATAGCTTGTAAATTTTAACACCTCCAAAACAAAATTGCTTTCATTTTATCGCCATAGAGAATCTTTTTTTGCCTACCATCAGCATGGCTGATGCTAAACTCCAGAAGACCAACATTTCCTGCTCATGTTTTCCACTAACAAGAAATGGGGTGATTATATTGAATCAACTGCTAGATTTGCTTCTAGGCAAGTTGGATCACTGTGTCATACCTGACAATTTTTCTCACCAGAATCCATCTTGCACATTTATAAATCTACAATTCTTTTGCGCATTGGATATTGTAGGTCTGGTTCTCCTAGACTGGAAACTAGGTCTCACCATTTTACTGTTGAACTGTCTAGATACAACCATATGTTTTATTCTAAGTTTCATTTCTCACATTTTTTGCTTCCCTGCTTCCAAGAATCTCCCAAAAATTATTTGCTACATTCTTTTGCTTTTCTTACCAAAGAAGAATTACTTCTGATATGTGACATATTCTTCAAATTACATATTTTTTTTTTTTTTCTTAGGACATCTTACACAATAAAGGATTTAAATAAATGCTAGTTTAATAAGGTCTTTAAGCTTTGGGAAACTAAGATTCTTCTGTTTGTAAATGAAGCTAAGCTATTCAAAATAATTATTATAAGTGAAATCTGTTTCAAGATACATATTGGGAAATGCTTGAAACATTATCATATTTTGAAACATAAGATATTGTAATTTCACTGATATATGTCCAAGAATCAAAGAATAGATTTAAAAGAATAAAAAACCAATTTATATAACTCAAATGGCAGTCCACAATAAAATTTACAAGACAGTCACAAAGTGGATACATTATAGTAGTTAATAAATATGAACATTTTTTTAAGAGTAATGTCTGTAATAGTTCAACATATAAAACAAATAAATTAAATTACTAAGAATGAGATCAAGTTTAAGGTTGTTTCCTTTTCCTATACAACTAAGTATAAATTATTTTTATGTTTTGACAGAAAGCATAGAAAAAAAAAGACAAAAGTTAACAGTGAAAATTAAGTTTAAACATTTAAAAGACAAAATAGAACTTCTGTTTGAGTCTTTTATGAGGAAAATTCAAAGAGGATACCAAAAGTGAGGAACTGATTGATTGAATTTACTCCAAACCATAAATTTAAGAGTTTTAATATAAATTTCCAAGAGAATAAATTAAGCTAGATTGAAAACTATTTTTGAAACCCAATGAATTATTTCATCTGGTTTGCAAGTGGACAGAAAAGCTTATTAAAAAACACCTGAACATTCCTGCTTCAAATGACATCCCAAATGTATTTTTGGAATGGCAGGATGAGAAAGTTCAAATAATTATTTTTTGTAAGTTATATATGTAATATGTGTTGCTATAATGCAATTTAACATGGCTGTGTTACACAGAGCATGATCAAAATGTATGTAGTCTGAGATGAGCATGGATAGAGAGAGAAAAGCTGTGTAACAGAGCTGTTAGAGGGAAGATGCTACCTGGCAATTATATATATATATATATATATATATATATATATATATATATATATATATATATAAAAGACAGTAGAAAAAAACAGGAAATTAGTTGGTGGGGAAAAAAATAATGGACAAGGGAAATAGATTTAAAAAAAAAAAAATATGGTTAAAAAATGAGAGAGAATGAAAAAGAAATTATGCTGAACCTCAATGGACTTGTCAGATTCAGAAGAAATCTTAGAAAGTTTCCATATATTAGATAGATATGCAGCATTCAGGAGGAAATAAAAGTGTTAGAAGTGAAATGAAAAGTCATAAAAAAAATGAGAGAAAAAGGGCAGGTGAACAAATATAAAAAAGAAAGACTACAAAAAGAGATAAGAAGAAGGGATAAGAGTTAAGTGAAAGAAATGATTGGATAAGAGGAAGAGGTGAAAAGTTAAAAAAATTAGAGAGTAAAGAGTAATGAAAAAGAGAGGAAATATTTCAGAAAGATTGATAGATAGAAAATATTGAGAGAGTGTGGAAGCAGAAAAGAGTGGAAATAAAATGAGAGAAGGATTTAAGAAGTCTGAGGAAACAGGTGAAAACAAGGGAGAAAGAGAGGGAGAAAATGAAAAAAGACTTTTGAGTAAAAGAGAAAAAGAAAAAGAGGAAAAATAAAAAGTAAAAGAAAATGAGAAACATAAAATTATTAAGAATCAATGGAGGAAGAAAGGAAAAGATGGAGAGAAAATTAAATACAGGGGAAAAAGAATGTTGGAAGAGAGAAACAGAAAAAAAGATAAATGGTAATGGTGCGGGGACAATGAATGTAGAAAGAAATTATGAGAGGAGGATTAGATTAACCAACAGATAAAATGGTAGAAAAGTGTGTTAAATAAATATGAGAAAAAAAAAGAAGATATACTTGGTTAAAGAGACAATCTTAAATAATGTAAGATTACATACAAATATATTAAAGACACTAAGAACACAATGCACTTCAGATTAACCAAGGGACATGACAAAAATCATTGTTTTTCAGTCATACCCCACTTAGCTTTCTACTGACCCCTTACAATCTAATTTTCTTTTCACTTTCCATTATAACTGCTTGCAAAACTTTTCTTACTTATCAGCAGGCAGGTGGGGAATAAGACCAAACCCAGTAGAACATTGCTCAATCTTGTGGAAGATAATGCCTTCATTGCCAAAGTTATTGCATTTTTTTTTTTTTTTTTTTAAATCTCCCTAAATCTGCTCAGGTTGTCTTTAGTCATCCAAAGCAGATTCTGGCAGCTGAGTGGAAAAAAGAAAATGAAGGGCGGGCAAAAAGGACCCAACTTTTCCAGGCCTTTTAGCCAAAATTTTCCAAGGGAAGCCTTTCCACCTCCTCTTCCTGAATTTTCTTTCGTATTTTTTTTTTTTTGCTACACAGCATCTTGTACACGTATACATGCACTTCTCCTTCAAATGCCCTCCCCAAAAAATGGGGACAGGAAAGGTACTTGAATTATTTTACAGGAAAAAGTTGTGGCCCTCATGGGTTGGCTAGGAGCAATATGTCCACTCATGTTTTATCCAGTGATGTGTTTAGAAATGAACTACCACAATCAGATTTAGTTGTCAGAAGAATTCAGACATACAAAAGTGTCTATATATGTATGTACATGAACTCTTACATAAGTTTGATGCTTTTCCTGGAAATAGTCAATAGCAAGTGGTGGAGGTGGGTGAAAATAGGGAAATGATTATTAAAAAAATGTTTGATACACAAAAAATGTGTATGTAGGGATAATAATGAGACCTCCCCAATTCCATTCCCCAAAAAATCAAAAATATCTGAAAATGTAATTGTCCATTTGGAAAAAATGATGCTCTTTGAAACATGAGCAAATAAGAGTTATCTGCCCATGAACAAAACATTCACAAAGAAATGGTTACAACATATCAAAATGTCTTCAAAATATCAGAAATAGCTTCTACTAATATGGGCACAGAACAAATAATCAAAATTTAAAATGAATTTATTGCCTGTATCTATTAATATGTTCAAATATACCGTGTAAAATATACTTTATATTATTTGTAATATTTTATGAAACATGCAGCAAATAAAATAAAATAATATGTCTCCTAAGATGTTTATTGGGAGCATCTATGTTTATTACAGAAAAGTTAATCAGACACATTCATAATACAAAGGAGTGCTGGAAAGTTCTCAGCTCAAACCACTTCCCAATATCTGACTAAATATTAGATATCTCTTTCTAATCCATTCCTAATCAGATCAAGAATTTTTCATCATCCTGTCATATATAAGAAGAAGAAATATAACAAAAACAATTCTCTCTTGTAAATATGTATTAAGTCTCTGAAAGTGATATATATATATATATATGTTTGTGTGTATTAATAATAAAAATGCATATTTGTTCCTCACCGGTAGCACAACTCTGTTTCATGTAAAATGTAATGTTCAGATGCTGAGTTAATACCTGAAAATTGTGTTGTGCTTAAAATTCAGAGTTGTTCTACTGGTAAGGAAAAAAAGGTGTATTTATCATTGATATATAATTTATAGCTATATTATTTTACATCAAGCACTATTTTATTAACACCAGCACTCAATGTGCTATATACACAGCGTGCGATGGATAAATTGTCGTCTAAATTATGCAAAATTGAAAATAACACTGACATCTTATTTTATTTACCAAAATTACACAAAAATATCTTGAAATAATAAAGAGTAAATTTATTTAATAAAATCGACATCAGAGAATAATGTGGCCTCAGGCGTGCCCACTGAAAATACATGCAGGTACACCTATCCATGCACGACATGGCACTACAAATACCCCTGATATTATATGACTGTTGATCAGAGCAGCCTCTCTAAGTGCTACCAAAGAGTTTGGGCTCCTTACTACCAGTTGGAAGCAACAGCTAGCAAACTGCCAACCTGGTACACTCATAACGGTAAATTGCGGCCACTGATTAGTCTGATCACCAAAAAGTTAAAACAGTCAAATCATTACAGCCATGGGAGACAAAGAAAGAACCAGTAAACCATATCCTAAACAAGATATATACAGACATGATGTGATATAAGCATTTATATACAAGACTAATAGTGGGTGATCAAATGACAAAAGGAAAAAAAAAATTACTTTGTATTTTGTCCTAGAAAGAACTTCTTCAGATTAATAACAATTATAGTTTATTATATATATATATATATACATACACACACACACAGGGTGTGAATAATAAATTGTTGTCTAAATTATGCAAAAGTGAAAATCTGAGAAAGGTGTGGTGGAAAATAAACGATTAATAACCACTGATAACAAACATCATTCAAATATAAAACATTTAATGCTTTTTGTGAATCATATTCAACATTTATTTTTTATTACAAGTGTTTAATTTCAGAAAAATAACTTGATCGTTTGCTAAATTATCTGTGGTTTATATTCACACTTAATTTTACAAAGATGGCTTAAATGCACACTATGAAAGTTTTACCAAAATTTAATTCCCAGTATAAAGAATAAGAGGCTATTGATAAAAGAACAATGGTTGGGAACCACAGAATCCTGAAAAGAAAATAATAGAAAAAAATTATATCCGACATAAACCCTAATGTACGTCAAAAATATCAAGAAACATTTTCTGTGCATTGTCAGTTTAATTTGAACAAGAGAAATCTGCCATCTTATTTTTCTCAGATTGGATCAAAGAATAAGGAATAAAAAGAAAAGCAGATAACAAAAGACAAATGAAATAGTCATAAATTAAACCTTATGATAATGTGGGTTTTCCATCATACAAACTCTGATCATAACCAAGTAAATTGAGGAAAGAATTTATTCTTTCTTGTTTGTCTATCACTGTTCCTCCCATTTTGGCATCAAATCTATTCCATCATTCAACCTTCTGTTACTCATTTAACCGTTTGTCAAAATTAGTCAATCTTTTTTTATGAGATTGTCATTTTAGCTGATTTTTTTTTAATGACCCACACAATCATAATTAACACTTTGTAATAATTTTTTAGCCCTCCCCTACTTTCAGCACACTCTCTCTCTCTCTCTCTCATTCTCTCTGTATATGTGTATACTCACACACAATTACAAATCATTTTATTTTTCTCTTTTTCAAATCCCATAAAATAATCTATCAAATCTTGCATCCAAATAGTTAAATTTGACAGTGTCATTCTATCAATCAACCAGCTTACCAACTTCCTGTTTAATTGAAACTTTACTTATCCTGCTAGTATCTTTTTTATTTCAAAATCTCGATTCTGACCAAGGGTCATCTATTTTTTTTTTTTTTTTTTTAATAGTTAACTTTTTTGTTTATCTGCATATTTATTTGCTTCTCCCTTCAAGTATGTCAGCAATTCACAAATAGTGCATGAATTTGTATCACAATGATATGCTAGGAGAAGCAAAAAATGAAAATTTAACAATTTAACTTGATTCTGAATAAGGCTCCATAAAAAAGTATCAAAAGCAATATACATCAAAAGAAATCCAAACATAAGTCAAAACATTTTGATCACCAAAATGAGACTATATATCCAAATACTTAATGGAATGATACATATTCATAAAGTTCACCTATTTTCAATAATACTGTGTAACAAAATTTTGACATTTTTGTCTTTGATAAGTATTATTTCCTAATTGCTTCTGTTTAGAAAGCAAAGGAAATGACTCTTATTCCCTTCAAAATTTGCTTTTGTGATCTGGACATCGAAGTTTTGAAACTAACCTATTTTCCATTACATTCCATACAGACTCAGTACTGAATTACTGAAGAAGTTTCTAGAACATTCTGGCAATACAGATGGCAGTATAAATACAGGGAACATAAGCTCAACTGTTCAGGCTAATTCTAGCTGGCCAAGTGCAGACAAGTTGTTGTTGATGATAGATGCATTCTTCACAGAACACATCAAGATGTTGTAAGCATTTTGTTATGTCTGTGACAAATTTATCTAGACAATAGCAAAAAAGTACTCTGTGGCTAGATTTGCTAAAATGTGTGATGCCTACAAGGCATATTTCAGCATGCCTGTCAGGAATCAAGAAAAACCCTGGGCACCTCATTTCACTTGTGAACTCTGCAAAAGAATTCTAGAAGGTAAAATGGAAAGTTTTGTTTATTTGGATAATGGAATTTTTAAGTGTAAAACTTTTAGAATTTTTTTATTTTAGATATTTTTTATCTTTATTTCTTTTAAACCAGTGTTATTCAAAAATATGTATATATTTCAACAATCACACATTAGTGTCTATAGTAACATAGATGTTTTCTATACTGGATCATTGGCAAGAGCTATAAAAATACAGATCATTGGAGATATTCAGTATTCAAGATTACATATTTTTATGGCATTTACTACATTAATTAGGGTCCAATGTCAAAATTTTACATATCCAGCATAAATTTTTTATAAATTTCAAAAAAACATTTAAAAAAAAAATTTTCAATAACATTGGGTGAAATATATTTGTATTGTTATACTCTTATTTTTATTTTGTTATTTTTCAGGATGGTAGAGAGAGGAAAATAGAGCCATGAAATTCACAATCCCATGAATTTGGAGAGAACCAGCTGACCACTGAAGTAACTGCTTCTTCTGCATATTAGATCCTTCCATATATTGAGATGGTAAGAATATGCTTGCTGTGATATATCTAGACATTCTGTCATCCATCAGCAAAGTGATACACTGCCCTGAACTTCCTGGACCCACACCTCCAGAGAGAGAGAGAGAGCAGCTATCTTCAGAAGAGAACAACAATTCAGAAGTGGATGAAGTCACTGTCTCAGATTAGAGCGGCACAGCTGAGGAGAGAACCCATACAACCCCAACCAAAAAGACCTCAACAACCTGATCAGAAATCTTGGTCTCACAAACTCCAATGCCAACCTGGCATCAAGACAGTGGAATTTGTTAGATGAAAGTGTGCAAGTCACAGGTCAGAGAAAACATCAACAATATTTTTCAAGCTTTTTCACCTGGCAACATGAGCTTTGTTTCTGATACAATGTGTCCTGTCTGTTCAAGATAAGTGGAATCCCCTGGGTGTACACTTCAACAGCTCAGCCAGAAGCCTCAAAGCCATACTGCTTCATAATGGGAACATGCATCTATCTCTTCCCCTGGTTCACTCGATGCAGTTCAGTGAGGAATACAACAGTGTCAAGATCTTGCAAAGACCTTGAAATATGAAGAGTATGGTTGGGAGGTTAATGTAGACTTAAGAATGGGGGCCTTTCTGATGAGTCCCCAAAGTGGCTTTACCAAATTTCTATGTTATCTTTGCCAGGGACATCACAGCACACTACCACTGGTCGGACTGGCCACAGTGGAGCAAGTTCACCAGGGAAAGGAACGTCAAGTGGGAGCCACTGTTGGATCCCTGGAAAGTATTGTTTCCTCCACTGCACTTAAAATTGAACCTTATGAAATAATTTGTTAAAAAGGAGGCTGCAACCTTCAACTTCTTTCCTTAGCTGTCTGTAGCAAAAGTTAAAGCTGGTGTCTTCAATGGGCAACAAGTAGAGAAGATCATAGAGTGCAAGGAATTCTCCAAGAAGCTCATTAGGGTGGAGAAAGCAGCGTGGAACAGATTTGTCGCAGTGGTTTCGAGGTTCTTGGGGAATAACAAGGCTGAAAAATATGTGGAGCTTGTCGAGACCCTGGTGAAGAACTATGGCAAAATGGGCTGTGGGATGTCCCAGAAAGACCATACCCTTGATATTCATCTTAATAAATTCAAAGAGAACATGGGTGTGTACTCAGAAGAGCAAGGCAAGCACTTCCACCAAGATATACTGAACTTTGAATGCCACTACCAGGGATTTTATAATGAAAACATAATGGGAGACTATATTTGGGGACTGATTCATGAAAATAATTTACAGTATAATTGTAAATTATGAAAAATTACTCACTTCTAAATTTTTTTTTTTATATTCACAATCACTAATTTAGGTTTTTGCTAACATTAATTATCATAACTCCACTTCTAATGATCTGTTCTTCAAATAGCATTACTAAAAAAAAACACAAAAAACAGAGTAGATTCTTTTATAAAAGACTACAAGATAACTGAGGTGCTTTCTACTGCCTTATGCCTCACTCTACCTATGCAAAGCTGCTGTAAAATTAGATCATTCTGAAAAATGAAAGAGTTTGATCATTACTAAGTGCCTCCCTATTGCATTCTTCTGACAGTAAAAGCTTGGAAAATATGCGGCTGATATTTTATATCTATTTTAGTCTAGCCCAAGTTGTCTATTCTTATGCATCAACCTCTTGCCCTACCTAGCAAAAGCACTATCATTACATACATTAATGGAATATTAAACAACATTTTTTGCAAAATGTTGAAATAAAGACAATTTCTGTTTGAATTTTATGGGATGAAGAGTTATTATTTATATTACTTATACTCAAACTCATTTTTGCTGTGATGATTTTTGGTCATTGTGCTCTCCTACCTTCACCAGGTGTTTCTCAATGCAGGTAACATTCATAGAAACTTACAGGGAATTTCAAACTTCCTTGACAGTTACCTGGATCAACAAACACCTGATGAAGTTCGGAGTGCACAACAGCCAGAACATTGTGATAATAACAACAAAGATGAAGATAATAGTTTGGGTTCAATTAAGGTGAATAAAGATAACTAACATAAGAATACAACTCATTTCTGAACTTCAGGCAACAACCAAACTAACATGGACTTTTACTAAACTATTTCTTAGTCTATTTGCTTATCTTTTATATGAGAGGGGGTACTGCAAAATTCTCAGTCTAACTTGCTTTCCAAAATGACCAAATGTTTTTTTAGAAGTTTTTGATTAGGCCAAGAACTTCTCAGCACATTTTTGTGTGTGTATGTGTATGCATGTCTGCATGTGTGCACACAAGGGGTGAGCATGTTCTCCTAAGGCTCTAAAATGGTCTGCTTGGGAAAAACAAAGGATTGGCTAGTAATCATTCAACTTTGTAAGTTTCAAGTAAACAACAAAGCTCTCTCTCTCTCTCAATCCACCACCCATGCCAATTATTTCACTCATTCACACTGCATCTTACTGCTTCTATCACACACATGCACACAGATTTCCCTTAATGCCTAAATAAGAAACTAAATATGATTGGAAAAAAAAGATGCATGTCTCTTGAACATCCTAACAAAACTGCAGTCAATTTTGTGTAAAGTGAGGTCAATCAAAATGTGAAAGATTTGGGTGACAGAGATATGCAAAAGAACAATGACCAAGAATTGAATTTCATGTATCCAAAGTGTTTTAGCTGAGGAATTTATCTCTCCACATAATCCTTCAATTTCTCTGTGTTCTCTTAAGCACAGGTAAATTAGGCATATTAAACATACATGGATAAGCTGAAAATATGAGATAAGCCTACAGACATACCTCCATAAATACATACATAGATGTGCATTTATGATTGTGTATATGAAAGTTACTCCACTCTCCACAATTTATACTTTTATAAAGATGTACAAATTTATGACACCATAGAATTATAAGCAATTATAGTTACATTTGCAGTTTATGCATGTGTGTGTGTGCACAAACACACACATCAGTTAAACACAACCTGACAAAATTAAACAGGGAGCTACCTTATCAAAAACCAAGACTACTTAATGCCTGTAGTATAAAGAAACCTGAAATGGAAAACTAAACCAAGACAGATCTGTAATAACAGCAACAAGGAGAAATCTGTTCAGCGACTTCTAACCATTATTCCAAATTTCATGCCAAAATCTGAATCATCAGCCGATTATAATCAAGGAAAATCACTAATAGCCAAAATTAAACATCACCATGACGAAAACCAAAACCCAGCAAAATATCTTGCAAAAATAGTTGCCTATATACTGGGGAGGGAGGCATAAAATAATCAAAGAAATATCCCTTGTGGATAAACCAACAAAGTTCTATGGGGACTAGTAGATGGTACACTAGATGTTTATTTACAGGTTTACTCTGATCATTTGTTTAACAGTATTTCATTATTATTCACCACTAAAATTGCTCATTTTACTTCTCAACCTCAATCTACATCTGACACTATTCACCCCAAGCAAGGTGATAATGCCACTAGGATGCAAGGGGTTACTGGGAGTGAAAGAGAATCTTTAGCAAAAAGAAAGAACAATAAAAGAACAGGGTTCAAGAAGGCAGAAAATAGTGACTGACATTTCATTTTTTTAGTATTGCAGACGCCAGGGAAGCCAGAAATTGAAATAGAGTTCCACAGGAAAGAAGTGTAAGAAAAGAAATTATTAGAATTAAAATACAGTTGCATCTAGATAGTTCAACAGTAAAATGCTAAGTTACCAATCTAGGAGCATGCTTAAATTCATGCAGTTGAAGCATCAAAGAGAAAAGCTCATCAGAACAATTGCCATATAAATATTTGTAGAAAAGATAGAGAGAAGCCATGTCACAGCAGGAAGAAACTGACCGTAGTCAAGATGCCAGGTCAGAATTGATTACATTAGAAATCCTTCTTTGAATTATGTCAAGAATCTTGAGATATATAACCAGAGCACCAAATTAGATATGGTAGCAATATTAAATGCTCAAATGAATGGTAGATTTATAAATGTGCCAGATGAATTCTGGCAAGAAAATTGTCTTGCATGACAGTGAACCAACTTACCTAACAGTAGACCTAGCAATTGATTCAATTTAATCACTTCACTTCCTGCAGGTGCAAAACATGAATTCAAGTAGATGCAAAGAGTTGCTCTTCTGGGGGTTAGCATGAGCCAGGCTGATGGCAGGCAGAAAAGGGTCAATAATAAATTGATAAAGGTATTGCCTTTTCATATTTTTTGTTATTTAAGCTGAATGTGTGGTTAATATCTTTTTTTCCACTAATTTTCTTTCTGTTGTTCCTAGAGCTGTTTTCTTCTGCCTAATTATATTTACTAATCACTTCCTTTTTAGCCTAACAAACTATGTTATAAACTAGTTTTTTTAGTATACCTGTCTACCTACAACCACAATTGGTGTAACCAAAATTCTTTCACTCTCTTACAAAACACCTCCCAATCAACATATGGACACTACCAGACATGAATAAAAACACACACACACACACACAATTATCAACCAAATCTCACATAGATCTAATAGAATTGTAATACACAAACACACAAGAATTATACACTTGAACACTGCTTGACAGGACAGATACACATGAGGTCTGTTTAGCCAATGAAAAATAAATAACACAAAAATAAAAAAAAATACCAGAATTTTCATTTCTCCTCCATATTTCATTTCCTGATAAAGTTTAAATAAAAGTGAATCATATTTGTTCCTTATGCTATCATATATTATATATATATATATATATATATATATATATATATATATATATATATATGTGCACACACATATATGGTTGGATAATAAAGCATAAGCATATGGGAGGACAGAATATAAATTTATTATTATGTAATGTGAATTTGATCTGATATATTCACACAAGCACAAAAATATATATTTAATTGTTATTATTATTAAATATATGCCAGTTAAAAATTTCAATGTTATAGGAAACATTCAGCTCAGCTAAAGAAATCAAAATTTAATTGAAATGAGCAAATACTTTATTAACTTAGCTCCTTGCATAAGGGGAGAGGATGACAGTGTTTCTTTTCTCAGTGATAATCAGGCATCAAACATGGTAAAAGAAATCTAAAAGAATCTATCTTATAACACCTATAAAGAAATGAATAATTAATTTTCTTCTTATTAAAAGCATTCATTAATAATCCAGGTTCATGTACATTCGACAATAGCACTTAAGCAAACCAAACCTTAAATGATACATTGACATTAGTAATGATTTAGTAGTCACATTGGGTTTTAAGAGACACATTTAAATAGTGTGAGTGTATATATATATATATATATGCACATTTCATTGAATATGACAGACAAGGTGCTTTTATTTAGTTTTTTATACAATTTCTCATGCAATTTAATAATTTTCTTCTTTTTCTATTGATACCCATTACCCATTTAAAGAATGCACATTTCTCACTGGGACTTCTATGAATCTATATCTGCTGGCTTCAGTTTTGTACCCAAAATGTAAAGAGCAGTAACATCTAAAGGGATTTTTTGTCCAATATTATTTCTTATTGCTATAAACATTATTTTTAGTGAGTAAACATTTTCATTTTCTTTTAGTAAATAAAACCAAGCATTTATGCCATTCTTGCAACAAAAAAAAAATCTGAAGAAAGTTTAAAAATATGTAATGATGTTTTTAAATAGTGTGCCAATTTATATTCCAAAAATGAGAACTTCTGAAATCAGAAATTATCATCACATACTATTTTGGGATGCATATGTAGTATAGTGGCTATCAGCATACAAAGTGGAACCAGAATGCCAAGTTTAAATTTTATGTTTGTTGCATTCATTTTCATGCAAATACCCTTGAGAATGGTATAAATCCATCTCTTCTCTCCTCAACTATGAATTACATAACTGGGTAGACTAGACTCTATAGCCTTGGCTAGCAACCAGTCTAGAAGAAGAACATCTCTGAATTCAAAACTGGTTGGGTGTTTAGCTTGCAACTCCACCCTATAAAAACCTACTTGATACAGAAACTACAGCAGCAACACATTGCATTGTGAGATGGTGGCTCTGTGTTCCACTGGGGAGTTTGAGGAAGTCAGATAGCAAGAAAAAAAACACTAATTTATTCAAACTGATTTCTTCATCTTAGTTGTAACATTCAATATTTTACTCTATGTATACTCTTGCCTGTGATATTTGATAACATTCTCAGAATTTATTTAATCCACAAGGAGTCAAATGTTCTTATTCGGTTCTCCATGCTAGTGGATATTTTGTATAAGTTAATTCTCCTGGTATTGAAACTTTTTGTTAATTCATTCTTGTGGAGCCATGTCTGCTCATTCTACTGAACCAGAGAGTATATGAATTTCACTGCCTGACCTCAGGACAGATCTGACCAACATTTAATATGGACTCAGTCAGGAACCTTAAAAATAATTTCCTTTCCTAAAATGAATTAATATCAAATATCCTTCATAAAGCAAACAATCTACTCCTATGGACTGTATGGTTTTGTTCTAAATTAACTTCTAAAGTATTTCAACATGACAAAATGGACCTGAGAAAGACAAGAGAGTACAAGAGATGAAATGATTTGACTATTAGAACCAAGATAAGGACACCAGTTAAAATAAATAAGTGTATAAATTTAAAAATAATATGATGTTTATATACATGGGAACAGAGTCCACAAATAGCATTTTCTCCTTTGCAAGATAAAATTGTCTGGGCAATCTTACAGACAAGAAACGAAAATTGAACGGATACTTTTTGCTTGACAACAAGAAGATATGTAAAAAGTTCTCAAAAACTAGTGTGAACAGGAGACAGAAAAAGACAAGATCAATTGATCTGGTGAAATATGTAATTAACTTGCTTACTGATTAATACATCTACATAATAAATGTGAATGTCAGTGTGTCACACTTTTTCAACTTTACTCCTAGAGGCCATAGCCCAAAATATCATACCATTTTGTAATCAGAATGACTCCATGAGCAAATTAAAAACATTTTGGGCCATATCCAGACACACAATCCTGAAATTTTGGATTCCAAAGTTTTCATTATTGTGATTGTATTTGTTAATTTTTTTACAAGAATATTTTGCTACAATTTTTTTGTACAATAATTTTTATAACTGTGAAATGAATTTAGGAATAATTGAAATTAATTGCAAAATCCAGTGAAAGTCACCTATGAAATAAAAAATAATTGTTTGTATGGAAACTAAGGACCTACATACATCAAAATGTTTTTAAGTTAAGTGGCAGCATAAGAATTATTATTGAACTTTTAAAAGGTAAAGTAGTAAAGCAATACTTAAATGCAGCGATCAATTTTGAGTTCTGTAGTTTATTGTTGCCTATCGCATCTACTCCTCCCTACCTGTTGTGATGAATGCCCAATCAAGAGTCCTCTGCAGGAGATAGTTTAAATTCCACCCAGTAGGGCAGCTTTTAAGCTAGTATGCTATATAATACATGGAAAGAGTGGGGGCTGATAAAAAAGAGAAGTGTATAATGAAAAAAATAACAGAATCAATTATATATATATATATATATATATATATATATATATATATATATATATATATATATATATTTATATATATATATATATAATTTCACTCATATCCTAGTACCAACCCATGATAAAACGAGCATGATAACTAACATTAAACATAAAATACTACAACTTTATAACCAAATTATAAAAAGATAAAAACTCATGTATGGACTGGCAATGTAGTGTGTTCAAACTTCCCATTTTTTTAAACCATAGAATGATGTTCATTTTCTTTATTAGTATTTCATGAAATTGATTGCAATATAAGTAGAAACTGTTTGTGTAATACACAAATATGCTTATATGCAAAAATAAATACATATAAACATGCAAAAAAAATGTGTTTGCATTTCAATACAATTATGATAGGGATGCAAAGCAGAGAAAGTTTCCTACAGCAATGAAACAGTTTCCTTCCAAGGAGAGATTGGTCATCTGTAAAATTTAGAACTGAGATTTGCTAAAGGGATCACCCATAAGTTGTGTCGTGTGCACAAGAAAGAAAAAAAGCAATACATTTTCTTGCTAAACTTTCAGAGAATGGGCAAGGATAATACAACAGTAAATGAAAAAGAAGAATTTTAGAAATACCTTGTGTAATGTTTTCTGAAGGAATAGAATTTTCAGTTACACTTATATTTGTGTCATGCTAATATCTAGCATTAAATTCTGATGTACTGATAAAAACAGTAACCAAGACTCCCATTCATATTTCTTGCAAAATGAAAAATATAAACTGAAAAAGGATTTAAGAAAGAAAAAGAACTGATATGATTTTCAGTTTTCAACATGGAATTTAGGTTTCAATTCAAATTTAGGTTTAAGATAAATATCTTCGATATTTGTCTTAAGATTGTGAATAGCATTTTTATATATATATATATATATTCAATATAAATATTAAGGCATTATTCCTATAAAAACAATCATTCAAAATTTAAAGCTGATTCCACTACATAATGATCTTGAACAGCATAGTCAAATGATTTAATCTTCCCAATGATTGATATTATTAAATAAAGGCACCAATATTCAGATAACTTTAAACAATTACTTGGTTACTTATTTTAGTGCATCATTTTACTTACATGACTCAAATAGTCAGTGTATTATTTAAACAAATCAGCTGTAAATAATTAACAGTACCTTTTTATAGTCGTCTGTCACATATTATTGCCAACTAGAGTTTTATCAGATTTATATAAGTAGCAAAGTAATCATTTTAAGTAACATGGTTAATCAAAATAAGTACTGCATAATTTTTTGTGTTAAATAAATGGTGTTTTGAAACACCTATCAAATATGAAAATGTAACAGTTATTGGCATGGAGAGTGAAATCTGTAAACCAAATTCGAGTCCTTTGTGTTCACTTTTGTACTAATGCCCTTGGGAAAGGAATGAATATATCTCCTCTTATCCCTAGCCATGGGTTAAACTGGGCTCTCAAAGGTGGTAGCTAGTCTAGGAGAAAGAAAAGTCTGAATTCAAGATGTTATGAGAAATCACAGATAATAAAGAAAAGGAATCTGTAGAAAAGTGTGATTGCCTACATCTTTATGGCATTTAAAAAAGAAAGTCAAAAAAGCATTTGGGCAGTTTTCCTGAGTTTTTCTTTTCAGTGTGTATGTGGTGGTGGGGGGTCCTGTTATGTTGAACATTAGGACACATAACTATTTTAGTTTTACAAATTGAAAAACACAATTCTTATCCAAAGATTTCCAACCTGGCCATTCTGCAAGTAGGCATTCATCTTTCATCAGTTTTTCCTTTCCCTAAAAATTCCATAATTGAATATTCCAATGACTAAGACACAGCAAACAGTCATGAATTTGAACAAATAATGAAATCTTGTCAAAATAATTTCTGAAGGGTTTATCTATAATTCTTCAATTGTGCTGTTTTTCTTCTTACTCTGCATATTAGATAAATAACTTTAAATAGAAAAATATCAAAGTGAACAAATGAATTATAATCACTGTTACATGATTTTGAAACTTATTCTGAGCAATATCAAGATTTCCTTTTTATATTTTAGCCTCAAACTATGATTTTCATAGATATATAAGTAAGAAAAAAATAAACATAATACTGAAATAAAATGTAAAATAAAACAACACAAACACCTACAGTTCCTCCCTATTTCTTTATAAGTCTCAGTCAAATATTGAGATGAGGAGACTGGTTTTGTAATTTATTATCATTTGCTGACCAAAAACAAGATATAAAAAAAAAAAACACAAAAACAAAAAAGTAACATTATTTTTGTTGTTTTCTTCTCAGCAGCTACTTATGCTTCTTGGAGATCATTCCAACAGTAAAACACAGAAAATCAGAAAGTAAGAGAGTTCTGCATTCTATGGTTACTCATTCATGCCACTATTCATACCACTATTAGTGGACAAAACTTGTAATAAAAGAAGATTACTTCCACTGTTTATTTTCGAAAATGGTAACTCGACAATAGCTACTAACAATCCAACCATGTATTTTAAGAAAACACGCCAATTTATATTGCTTATTACACATGCTTCTCACTAATTCTTGCATTGTCCAAGCTGCAAAGGATTGGCTGTTTTTTTTTTTTACAAATAAGATTTTTTTTTATACCAGAATGCTGGATTTAACAATCAACAAAAATCTTTTTGGTAATGAAATATACTTCATTTCTTGACTAAATTTATCTTCTTGAAATATCAACAAAGGAACATAAACAGACCACTTGGCCATTTTGTCAAATGAGGCATTCATTAATAAGGTATAAGATCTGCAATAAAAATCTTTACCAGCGTCATATTACAATGATGTACCTTAATACACCCAAGAAAATTTTTTTTTAAATATTGAGACAGGGAGTGAGATGTTTATTAAAATTCCCAGGCTTTAAATTACTTTTGTAATAACAAGATCAATAAAAATTTAAAAATGAAAAAGTGCTTAGTTTTCTTTATTCTCAAATCTAAAAAGTTTTTCTATATATAAAATTCTGTGACTTCCATCCATCTGTCACACAAAATAGCCATATATTCACTAACTGAAACAAAATTTTAGGGAGAAGCACAAACAGGTAAGGAGGTAGAAAGTACAGTTGGTTTTACTAGAGTGCATAGCTTAGTACAATAAATTTTCATTAATTATTTGGAAAAAATTAAATTTTATTATTTAACATACAAAATACTCCCACTATTTTAAAAACAATTTAATGATCAAAATAACAAATACTTATTTAATAAAAATACAATATTGTTTTTTGCATATCTTTTCTTTAAATGTTTATTTATATTTTATACAAGTAAAATATAATGAACAGTAGTAGGCACTGTAAATATAAACACAGTAGGGCAAGTTCCAAAGAGTAGTAGAAAATTTTCAAATTTTCTTTTTTAGGTACTAGAATTTGACGTTGAAATTCTCACAGTATTTAGTACTGGTGAAGTTATCGCTAACATTTTTTGTTGAGATTTACAAACTCTACAAAAAATATTACTGATAACTTCAATAATACTAAATATTGTGAGGATTTTAACAAACGTCAGTGTGTTGCAAAAAAATTCTAGTCTTATAAAAAGCAATTTAAGATAAACAAGAGAGATGCATGGAAACAGTTTTATAACATGGTTCTTATATGAAAGGCAAAGAGTTATTATAAATATATTCATCCCATGATAGCGAAAAGAATAAACCTTGCAGAAAAAGTGATTTTGCCCTAAACTTGAAAATAACTTCTTTGTTTTTTTTTTAAACACACATTGATTCTAAGAATTTATCAAACTCTTCAAGTTTTGCATATGATGCTGAGTATTGCAGAAATGAAATAATTGACTTGAAGCATTTCTGCCAGTTTCCTTTAGTGAAAGTGTCCTCTTGAAATAGTAAGAATGCAAAATAAAAACATCTCCAATGAGTCAAGACAAAAATACACAGTTACATGAACGTATGCTAACAATAGCAACAACTTTCTCTGCAAATATGCATTGGCCTTCGTTTCTATCAGTTTTATCAAGTGAGGCTGTGTTTGGGGTTTCAACAGAGATTTGAGAGTAAGCATTTATAAATGATGCATATCCAAATAAAAGCAAGAACTGAATATCAGACACAAGTGAAGATAAACAGGATATAAGGATATTTTTAAAAAATAAAAAAGAATATAACAAATGAATCCCAAAAACTGCAGGAACTGTTGCTATTAAAAACAGTAGCAAAACTGCTGAAAACAATTCTGCATGCTAGATACAATTACAACAACAATTAAAGTAATTAACAAAAAATATCTCCATTATTAATAGCATTAATAATATCATTTGAATGAGAAAGTATTCCAAGAATATCCACAATCTTTTAACCTATGGAAATACAATTCACAAGATATGAGTCAACAAAAAGTTTACTTGATATGTGGCCATATAAAACATCTAAAGACATATTTTGGACAACTGCTACTCGAAACAATCTTGTCTGATACTAGATCACTTTTGTATAAAAGGTCAAGTAGTCATAAAATGATATCCATTCAGCCCAGGACAACTGATATTAATTAACAAATATAGTGCAGCTTGCATGTGTGTGTGTCTGGTAATATAAATAATGATAATTAGACCATAAGTAATAAAATAGGAAAATAAATCTAATTATTAATTACAATAAAAATGATAATGTCTACAATTTATATGTTCCTGTGTTTAATTACCCAGCAGTTGTGAGTTCAATCACTGGACAAAATAATGCAAAGATTCATATACTCTGGTTGAATGAAAGACAAGCATCATCAGAAGGACAAATTAAATAGCATAAAATATGCTTGAGCCTGAACAGAAGACTTACCATGTATTGGAAGGAATTGGTTCAAGATTCCCAGAGGTGTACCATCTAAAATGGTAGGCCAAATGATACAACAGCCAAAATGTTATGATTTTAACAACCAAGATGAGGACACTGGTTCAAATAAACCAGTGTATAATATATACAGTTACTGCTAATAATAGCATCCAAATTTTGGTGATGAAGTATAGTGCTATGAAACACTTGAACCAGTTTCCTTGACAAGAAAATTTTTGATTTTGTGATAAAAAAAAATAAAAATAAATTCTGCTAACAATATTTTAAACAAATGCACAATTCCCTTGTATATCCATATCCTTCAAAAAGTTATCTATTTATAGTAAAACATCTATTTTATTAAGCTGTCAAAATACAGGTCACCTACAATTAATATTGAAAATTTTGGAATGCTAGATTATAGTGATTTACCATCATGACAAGTGGTTATGTTAACTACTTTAATAGTTATTACACTCAGCTTGTAAAATACCTTGTAAACCAATACAAGATGGATAACAGATATTTATTAAAAAAATTAAATCTTAATAGAGTCAAATAATCAAACAAATTGTGTATCAGAAATTAAACCATTGCCATTTCCCAAGTGTAGCACTGGAGTTTACAGTTAAATATCCAAAAGTAAGGATGACCAAGTCTGTCCATTTAAAAAAAACATGATCAAGAATTGTTAGGTAAATTGGCAGAGCACCATCAAGAAATGATGACAGCAAAACAGTGGTCTGCCAAGAGGAATTTTAGAAATAATAGCCAGTTAAATCACAAATATAGAAATATTTTCCAAAATTCAACAACCTTGAAACCCTAATTAACAAAAGGAAGGATACTGAAGCCATAGAACAAAGTGTCCAACTGCTGATAAGTCATATTGAGTCAAAATGCAAAACTCATTTAAAGGCTCTATCCTTGGATAAACATTGTTCCTAATTTTTATAAATGCCATTCCTGATGATATCAATTCTCAACTTGGTATCTTTGACACAACTATTTACTCCTGATTGGTTCGATAAGGTCAAATTTGCAGCTGATCTAAAAAAAAAAATGACCTACAATCTATTAACTGGGACAAGGAATTTTTTTTTTTTTAATTTTAATGTCTTCAAAATAAAACTGCTCAATTTTAATCATCTGAGAGAACCATTTTTACCTTCCATCAGCATGGCTGATGCTAACCTCCAGGAGAGTAACTCACTGTGCCTTCTAACATTTTCCACTGTGAAAAGAGTATATTGAATCAATTGCTAAGTCTGCAGCTAAGAAAGTTGGTTCACTGTGTTAAGTTAGAAAATCTATCTTATATATTTATAAGTCTATAATTTGTACTTGCTTTCAATTATTATAGGCTGAAAATTACAGTATATATTGCTAACACAACTATATCCTCAATATTTTACTCATATCATTTGGGTAATACCAATTGTATTATTAGGATATCGACTTTATCAAAAAATCTGGATGTACAAGTAACCAAAGAGCAAGTCCTATCAGGATTTATTATTGGTGGGTCCAATCCTATTAACATATGATACACCAATGACACTGTGTTGATGGCAGAAAAAGAAAGAAACCTGCAGAACTCCAAGACAAGGTAGTAAAGGAAAGCAATTGATTGATTGATTGTTTTTTTTTTTAGGGGGTTACAGCTTATCAACCCCTTTGTGGGTTATTTAAAATCAAAACCTATTCCAGATTGTTACAGCTTGCACCTGGTATTCCTAAGTGGTCCCCCATCTAAATAATGATTGGTCATAAAGAAAAGCAAGAAGAAAGGACTCACTATCACTTGTAAGAAAGCAGAATGTGTAGTCATTAGCAAGAGGGACAGTATAAAATGCAAATTATAAATTGGAGACATCAAAATCAAGCCAGTACAGAAATTTAACAATCTGAGAAGTGTCATTAGACAAGAGAGAATGTGATAAAGAAATCTGAAGGCATATTGAAACAGTGAAAAGATGCTTTCCAAAACTGAAACAAAGTATTAAGAAATGGGAAAATTTTATTAGAAACAAAAAAAAGAAAAAGAGAGCTGAAATGCTAGGAAAAATCCATCATCCTATGTGGCGGTGGATAATAGATAATTTCCTCACTGATAAAGAGAAGACTTGAGACAACATAGATGTGGTTTTATACAAGGATGCAGAGAATACCATGGATGGAGCCAAGAAGAAATTTAAGGAAACTAGAAACAAAAAGGATACTTATACTTAGAATCAAAGACAGATATTGTAAATTTTCTGGGACACAAAACAAGGAAATTGGGCTTGGAGAATTTGATACTCACAGGTTATACTGAAAGCACAAGGGGCAGAGGGGAAAAGCAAGTAACCTACCTAACAAGCTTGTATAAATGAATGTCAGAACAGGGAATGGGAGGGACAGAAAGGAAGACAGACATTTCTAAAAGCTACAAAGGATAGGAACTTGTGAAGAGCTATGAGTGCACATGTCCTGAAGAGATACAGCACATAAAAGAAGAAATCAGAAACTGGATGGGTGTAATATTTAAACTATAACTTAGAGCTATAGAAAAATATAACCATTCTTTTCTAACTTCTTCTAAATCTTTAGATGAATAAAACTGCAATTTCCTCTTTAAAAAATAACTTTTGCATCAGATTTATCTATAGTAAATATTTTCACTTTGATTATTATCTGTGCAAATAAAAATAATATTTAATCAAATTGTTGTAGTAATATCCATAGTCAACACTTGTGCGACAACTGACAAAATCAATAATATTTAATGAAAAATACTGACAAAATCAATAATATTTAATGAAAAGTACATCTATCAATCATGATAATATCTGCAGACACAACAAGCAAAAATAACAGTAGCAACAACATTACAACTAATAAGAACAATGATATAATGATATATATTGGTTCAATACTATGAAAAAAATAATGATATAATCAGTAAAAATAGCAAGAGATAAATGAAGACAAAACTCAGTAAAAATAATCAACATGCCCGAAAAAAAAAAAAAAAAAAAAGAAAAACAACTCTGATTTCTGTTGGGATGACACAAGCAAACCAGAAAGATGAATGATAAATGTTGAACCAAATACTCAAATCTTCCCAGGGTAAAAGTTTAAACCAGGCAAAGAGGGTGTTCAAATAAGTGCTCCCCACCTGCCACTCTACTCAAAAGTATCATGCCACAGCCAAGAACATGGTCAGAATATCAAGTTACAGAAGAGACAGTCAAACTGTGTGCAAAGTACACCATACTATAATCTTGTATTCTGGTGTATGTCAATAGAAATAATATACAAGAAAAACGAAACTGGTCAAAGAAAAAATTAAATAAACAAAAAGTATGATCAAACAGGTGCAAGAATTGGTAGCAGCTGATTTTATTATGCTGTGAAAAATAAATAAGAATGTATCAAATTTCCCAATTATTTTTATTCTGCATTTCTGAAAGACAAATTCCGCCAAGATAGGATTGCAAGATGGATCTAATGTCCAATTCTAAGAAGTGTTACCATTGCCATATCTATTTTCTTTTCACTCGAAGACAGATTTCTTATTCTTTTGTTAGAATATTGAAAAGTTTAAGTTTCCTGATTATCATTACAAAATTTACAAACTTATCAATAGCTCAGTGGTGAAAACACTGGTTGAAGGTAAGGAGATCTATAGTTCAATTCTAAGAGAGATTCCTAATACTGCTTCACACTTCTCTAAGAGAAAATCTATATTCAACTGACAATTGTCTTGGTTTCATTAATATTTTCTCATTAATTCTCATATTTGAAGACTTGAACCTGCTTACTAGTCATAATTTTCTTTGTATTCACTAAGTAATTAAAATTTAATTTCTTTTCTTCTTCATGGTTCCTTGTCAAGATTGACTATAGATGTAACAGCATTGTTGCTGTTGCTGTCTAGTAGTTCGGGGAGAAAATCTGCCAACGTATTCACTCATGTACTCTTTTCTCTATCAACTATCATGGCATACCAAGTGATAAAACATTTTGTCTGTATATCTGGGATTAAATAACTCACATTCATGATTTTCCTAAGGAAATAGACTTGTGAATATGAGCAACCTCGGTTGAAATTAAAAGTCCCTTAACTCTTAAATGGCAAAAAAAATTTGCATAAATATGTATCCCAAACAAGTAAAAAGAAATAAAATAAAATTCTTTTTTTTCTTTTTAAAGGCAGTTTTTTTTTTTAAATTTTCACTGTGCTTATATATAAAAACTATAAAAAGTATTTTTAATTCTCTTAGATTATACAAATAAAGAAAAAAAAGGGGAAAATAAAACAAATGTAAGGTTCCTAAATTTAAATATCAGTTTCTTTTGTAATATCTGTAGTGTTTTCATCATCTGATGAAAGATGAAGAAGAGAAAAATCTTTCTCTTCATTGCATCTAAATCTTTCAGATTCCAGAGTCATTTATACTTGGAAAAATTTGATGAACTTAACATTCTGGCATTCATGCTGAATTGGATGTATCCATGGATATTACAGTGTAAGCACAAATAGTAATCTCATGAACCTTAGAATTGCTAATTAGTCATTTAGACTCAAATCATGAATGAATGATGGCCATATTATTGAAAAAGTTTAAATGATCAATTGATGATGCCCCCAGTTGAAAGGCAAACTAATTCATGTTTCAGAGATGGTAAGTGTTATGTCACTCCATCCTGCATCTCTAACAATCAATTATTCGATATGCATAAGGTCCAATTTATAAAACAATTACATTGATTTGCATCATTTTGCTGCCAGAATTCTTTAAACTTATTCTATAGATTTCTAACATCTGGAATCCATTTTCTTGGACCAGTTCAAGATTTTTTTAAAATAAAAAAAAAAAAAAAAAAATGATTTTTCAGTTTTTTTGAAAACAAATTATTTATAAAGGCACAACAAAATAATTTTTAAAGCTGCCTAAATTAATTAATAAAATTACTGTAAAAAGGTTAAAATATACATACAGAGACTTACTGCAGCATTTTCCCCAGGCAGAGTGTTATGTTTTTGTTATTCTATCATCATCCTTTCAGATCATGCAATGAATGGAGGTGTGTGGCTTTGTGTGAATATTTCATATGTATCTTAATTTTATTGCATAGATGTCTTAACAATTAAAACAAAATGCAAAAAATGATCTGAACAGGTTTGATTTTGTTTGCAACAAAGTAACAAATGCCTGATCAGCATTCTATCAGGATTCATTTTCTAAAATCATCAATGCCATTTTTTGAATCAGATTGGGAGATCAGGATAAAGTTGTTTTGCATGTAGAATGTGTGTTGAAAAATTAAGACATTGAACTAAAGGAAAGAACAAATGTATACCTTTTTGTGTCCAGTGGTGTGGAAAGAAGGGAAAACTCATATGATAGATTGTTATTTTTGACTGACTCTAAGATGAGGAAAGATTTTATAGTTCTATACTACACTAAAACATTTTTCATTTTAAAATGTTTTATCCATATAAAATTTGCAGGTGGAAATAAGAAAAAAAAGACCATACTTTGTGTATATCTCAAAGTCACTTCTGCTGTTGCCTTATGTTCCAGGAGTTTCAATTTCAACAATACACAAGAATATAGATTTCTATGAAAATAGTGATGCTGAGTATGATGCTATGAGCACCTCAGCATTATATCAACCTCCAAGTACTGATAAAAATCATCCAAAGACTAAGTCATGCATGACTTAATTAGGGATTTAGGTTGGTCAAAAGAGTCTGTCTTGATTCATGTCTTAAAGAAAATAATTTATTTCCTCTTAAAAACAAGATACTTCTAACATCACAAAAGAGGCGGAGAATTTCAAAAGTTCTTCTCACTACAAAATAATACTTTACCAATACATTGCAGGGACAAGTCTGGCTGACAGTCCAGCAGAATCAAGACTTCATTGAAAGATGTACTTTTGAACATTGGCAATAAGATTACATGTGTTCCTGCATTCAATTAACTTCATTATGAGAATATGAAAACTTTACCCAATGCTTGATCTACAACTACCACAAGTGGAAGATTAGCAGAGATTAAAAGTAAAAAAAAGTTTTTATATTTACCTCATATAATCTCATTTAAATCTTTGACTTCAGATTTTATAATATTTCTTCTATTATATTTCTGGTTGTGTTCTTAATATTTGGAATAAAAAGAGCTTGCACCAAATATCCATGTTTCCCCTGTAGGATAGTCAAGCAGATCTCAATGAACTTGGGAAGCCCTTCAACCTGGCTCATATAATGTGGTTGCTGAACCTTTAATCAATTCTAGTCAGATTTAGCTGCTAGCTCTTCATATAAAACTTGGATTGATGATAAAATCTTGTCAAGGCCACTCATAAACTAAGTCCAGCATTTGTTTTCATAACTAAAATTTTTCATTGTTTTTAGATCAGGAACAGTTCACAATAGTAATAAGGGAGATATACCTTTAAATCAGTAGTGAATAAAATGCACATTATTGAAGGAATTGAAAAAAGTTTTAATACTCTGGAAGCATGTATGAGTCACTAAAATTGCATTTTCTCATATCAGGACTGGATCATTTTTCTGAAAACTCTAATGACTACAGTGAGGAACAAGAGAACAGATTTCACCAAGATATTCATATGGAAGAAAGGTATCAAGGATGGTGAAATATTAACATGTTAGCATATTACTTGTTGGTGTCTAAAACGTGATTTACCTAGTGAAAATCATTTCTTTTCTTTTACAATAATATATATTCCTGTTGATTTTCAACATTAATAAAAGCAATTTTTCAATGTTTAGTTGTTATTAACCATTTTTTAATAATTTTACCATTTCTTTACCCTTAAAAAAAAGAGATTTTTTAAGTAAAAAATAAGTTTTTACCAAATTCAGGAATAATTGAAATACCAAATTATTGAGATTCACTGAGAAAAATGTATTGTTGATACCAATGTAATTTCATCTCTTCAAGCATTTAATCTTCAAAAACTTCCTCTTACTTTGCTGTTAGTTTCTGGTGGTGGACATTCTTATTTTATCACATATTTGAGTTTTGCAATTTTCTCTGTATGTCTAAGCAATTTATTAATATTTCATCACAAATGAATTATTCATCATTTATTTTTCTTGATTTTTTGGTTACTTTTTATTCCATTGTTATAATTTTTGTTTTCCCTTTTAATAAATTTAACAAAAACTTGTCATTTTCAGTCATATTGTTTGGAAATTGGTATTAAATAAAAAAAAAACCCAAAACACTGACATATCAACACATAACATGCTTAACCCACTAATAGCCAGCAAATATATCTTTTAGAAAAACTTTACTTCATTCAACTTTAAAAAAGACCAGAGGCCAAGAGTCAATACTAAAAGTTGTAGTTCTTTAATTGAAAATATAATTTATAGAGAATAAACTATCAACTGCTGAAAATATTTGAAAACTGATTCATAACACTTCCATCATAAATGTTTTTAAATAAAACAACAAAGGTTATATATCATAACATTTTCTTATATATTTCACTGTATATGCTTACATTATATAGATATCATCATTATTTGGAAACAATCAAAACAATTTATTTTCCAGTTTTACATTGACTTTAGTATAGTCAAAACAAGGTGCAAAGTTGCTCTACACATTACTTAAAAAATGGTTAAAATAGAAACATTAAAACACTTTGAACATTAAAAAAATGAATTCAAAATTAAACAAAAATTATTAAAATTTATCAATCTTTTTTTTCCACAATGTCTGTTAATTTAGTCTTAATATTTACCTACGTTCAAAAAGGATTTACTAAAATAGAATGCACAATGTTAAATACATAAATATCTGCATTAACACCCATATCACAAATGACTCATATATACATAGATTTGCATTAGGTTTTTAACATTTAATCAGAATGCTTACTAATATATCTCAATTAAAAACCTGCTTAATAACTCTTATCAATTAGACCCTTTCTAATTACATGCACATCAATTAGAGTTCCTCTTAATAACATGTACATTCATTATCATTCTTTTATAAACATGAATATCAATTAAAATGCTTTGAACAAGAGAAATTCCATTAGACACATGTTACCCCAACCCAACCTATTGCTCTTTCCAGTTTTCAATTCTTGGAGTTTAATATGTATGTTTCCGCTCAAGAAGATGAAATAATAAATTAAAAAAAAAAAAACTGAAAGAAAATCATTCTAAAAATAAGTCAGTATTCTGTTTCAGTTTCTTTATTTTAACAAATAATTCTTTTGCACTAAGATTTGATCTACAAGTCATTCAAACTGAGGGTTTTTATTTCTTGTAATATGTATCATGAAAACTGCATAAAAGATAACAATGAAAAATTAAGCTTTTATCCTTCATCCAAAGGGAAAAGAATGTTTGTGTGATACAGATTAGATTTATAGGAAATATGAAAGCTATGTGGACAAAAATATTACTGTGCAGATGAATACAAATACAAGAAACATTTTAATGCAGTATCTATTCAAGACATAGGTGATCATGACCCTCCACAGATTCTTTTCCTTCAGTAGCTATGAAATCTATTCATTTATAGTATCCCATTTCCTTGAACAGTTTGCAATTCAGAATTTCCTTCTGTAAGACTGTTTGTCACTCAAGGCTAGAGAGCTTAGTCTACTCTGTTATTTAATCCATAACTGAAGAAAAAGAGATGGGTAATTATGCAAAAGTGCATGCAACATACTAAGCCAGAGTTTGATCGCAGCTCATGGATTCCAATTTCCGTATCAATATCAATGCATTACTTGCAAATCTCCAAATACAAATATACGAGTTTATACACAAGACAGACAAATACAAACATACATCAGTGTATACATGAGACAAACAGATACAAACATACATGAGTGTATAGACGAGACCAAAAAATACAGACATACATGAGTGTACACACAAGACAAATATAGACATACATGGGTGTACACACGAGACAAACAAATACAGACATACATGAGCATATACACAAGAAAAATACAAGAATAGATGAAGATATAATCAAGCTTTTCTTCTAGTGGCATTGGTAAGAAGTGAATAAATCAGATTCAGTCTGAATTTGAACTCAGTACACCAATTCCACTTTTCACATAGATAACCATTATGCGACTCTCACATCCAATGCATGAACATATATATTTATATATAATGTATGTATGATGTGTGACTGTGTGTGTAATCTAGAGCACATATAAATTAAGCACAGGATTGCCAATAATGCCTGCAATCAGAAACAATTGTCAAGAATTTGAGTTTGAGCTGGAAATTTCAATTAACATTTTCACGATAGAACTGACATGATGATATGTCCCAAGATGGAAATGAGAAAGTGGCAGAGAAAGGAATGATGGGTTGGAGAGGGGCAAAAACTATAAGAAATGCAAAGAGTGTGAGAGAGAAGGCAGTGGGGTAGAACTCAATGTCAAATTCATATCCAGTTCAATGAGATATTAAGGACCCATCTTAAGCAGACACCAAATATAGCCATAACAAACTTAAAACTATGTGTGCTCTAGATTGGAAGAGAGAGAGAGAGAGAGAAAAAAATCAAAATAGAAACATATTCATAAAAAAGCTTAATAGTCATGATGATGATGCTGGAGGGACAAATAATTAAGAATGGGAAAGCAAGAATAATGATCATGATGATAAAAATTATAAAGAGGAGGAGGAGGAGGATGATAACTAAACAATGAAGAGCTGAGATGTAAATGATAATAATAATACAGAGATATGATAATGATAATAACAGGAAGTACAAAATAAGAATTATAAAAAAAAGGAATAAAAAATGGGCAAAAAATAAAACAAAGAAAAATTAAAGACAATAAGGTCTTTTTGTTTTTTTTTGTGTAGTTTTTTTTTTCCCCTTTCCTTTTCAAAACTAAAACATTCATAGAAACAAAAAGAACAGGCGTGACAATAAAGAAAAGAAAAAAACAAGAGAGGAAAGCAAAAAAAATAGTTGTATTGGAAAGATGGAGAACAGATAGAAAAAGAGAATGAGGGTGGGAGGTGAATGGAAAGGAAAAGCCCAAACGATGAAAAGGAACTAAAAAAGGAATGATTTAATAAAAGGAAAAGAATAAAAAGGAAAAGATTTTTAAAAAAATGGTTTGGAGGCAAAAAAAAAAAAAAAAATGAAGTCAAGAAAGAAACAATTGAGCTGAGGAAATAAGAGAGATAAAGAAAGAATTGTAACATTCGTTTTCTCAGCCACATTTAGGAAAACACAAAAACAGACAAAAGAAGCAACTACCAAAATTAAATCTTCTGCAATCAATAGCACCAGTAATTTCACAGTGAAACAAATGACTTTGACCTTTCAGGGGCTGATGTATGCAAAGTTATAATCAAGTTATTGAAGGAATTTTTGACATTTTCCCTCAATCTTCATGACTCCACTCCATCCAACCACCAATACAGCTACATCATTTATCATCCCCCCACCATCCATTTCTTTATTTTCATTCTCTAATCTCTTCTTTCATTCAAAATACTCCTTTATTTTCAATACATCTTTCTCTTATTCATTTTCATTACATTTTCTGTTTTTCAATACTTACATTAACCTCCCTCTGTCAACACCACCAAATATTTTCTTTGCCTCTCATTCAATACAACTTCAAGACTTCATAGCCACATCTCTTGTATCTGTTGAGTTCAATACCTCAATCAGATTCTCTCATGGAAACATTCTATCATAAATTCTCTCTCAATACTTCATCTCACCAACCAGTACTTCTATCAGAAATAGAAATTTTATCTGTCTTTGCTAACTTTAATTCATCTCCAGCCATTTTTCTTTATTAAACATTTTCCTCAAACTCTACTCTATATGTTCACTTCACAGTTTCTCAACTTGCTACAATTTCAATATATCTTTCAATTTCTTCAGTTAATCTCTTGATAGTCTTTTTGTCCTTTCTGACTAACACTCCTTTTATTTCTATACCCTTTATTCTTATTCTCTTTCTCTCAATACATTTACCCAACTTCATCTATCCCTTTTATTTTGTCTATTTTCTTTCTTTACACTATTATATATCCTGCTTTTCTTTAAAAACCCCTTTTCTTAAACTATGTCAATTTCTCCTATGTACACTAGCTCTCTATCATCATCATTACCCCCTCCACTCTTCACCTATTTCAAAAAAGCATGAGAAAACCTACATGCATCATTGTCACAGAATGGAATCCAATATTGCACTTCACCCTCCTTTCATCTTCCCTAACCCCCACCCTAACACAATGCAAATTCCCACCCACCTCCTCCCCAGTTCTGGCACAGATGTCAAATCAGTTTTAGTATTAGTTTGCCATTTGCTGGGTTGTAACCACTAAAATAGTTGTCACAGCTCCAGAGCCAAAGAATCCAATAAGAAATACTGAAATATATATATATATATATATATATATATATATATATATATATACATGCATACACACACACAACAGAGACATAAGTATATATTGAGTGTGAAAAATATGTAACTATAAAAATATATAGAACTAGAAAAACGTATGTATGTATACATTTATGAATATATTTAATAAATCAATATATTTATGTATGACGGTGTATATAAATATATTTAGGGTTAACATATTTGTGTATATATTCATGAACATACAAATATGAAGTGGATCAACTTACATATATATATATATATATATATATATATATATATATATATGTGTGTGTGTGTGTGTGTGCATAAGCATCTGGAATGTAATACAAAACCACTTTTTTTTTTCTTTTTTTTTTACATAAAATATAAAATTGAAATATATAAACATAAAAGATTTACATTTGCATCTATTCTTCTAAAATATTAATTTAATTTGTATACACATGTATAAAAGGATAAATATGTGAATAGACACACATTCACACACAATATTAGGACAAATGCACCACTGTAAATATAGGCACATGCTTTTAATACAATACTCATGTGCAGACATATTGATGTTAATTTTAAAATGATATACAAGAAAAAATGTGTGTGTGTGTGTAAATCTATGCTTATTTTCTCTTTTAGTTTTTACCTGTGCCCCAATGCTACCCACCCGCCGCTGACCTTCTTTACCTTCACCTATCTCTCCTTTCTTCAGATGGCATCTCCATTTACTTTTGTCAAAGACAAAGGCTTTATATTAATATTGAACTGACACATCCACAGTCAAGGAAAAGATGAAATAGAGAAGCAGATTACTGATTCAAATATAGGAGGGAATAAACTGATCACTTGAGAGGGAATGGCTGGCAAGGTGATGATGTCAAAGGAAAGGAAAGAAACAAAGAAGTGGATGGTGGGCTGGGAGGCACGAGGGGAGGAATATACAGAAGAAGATGAAGCAGTGGGCCTGCTTCAACGATGGTGCAGGAAAAAAAAGGGAAATCTTGTGAAGGTGTCACTATACTGAAAAATTATGCAGACATCTATATAAAAATGTACACATACATAATACAAATGAACACTAAAATATTCTATATGTATGTGTGTGTATATATATATATATATATATATATATATATATATATATAAAAAAAATGCATAATGCATGCTATATATATTACACACACACACACAAATAAATTCTGCTTATATATATATATATATATATATATATATATATATATATACGTGTGTGTTTTACACAAACATATATATAACTTGTGTTCATTTGTGCATGTATACAAATGTCTGTTATCCATATCGGAATAGGAGAGAGCAAAGTTGTAAAATAAAATGATATGAGCTGCAGAAAAGAACACACATCTTTTTGCTAATAGATAAACTGAATGGAGGAAATATGCATGAATACATACACATTTCAGATAAAGCAAAAAACAAACTGAGAGAATCGGAAATATAATCAGAGGGTGTGTCTGCATCAATATTGTTAGTTGTATATAAGGAACTGATAGAAAAGCAATCTTTTGCATGACCATGCATATATATATATATATATATACACACACACACACACACACACACACACACACACAGAGGGATCTGGAAGAGTTTTTTGCTTGATGAAAAAAGGATTTCGTCCCAAATCTGATATTTGATCAAATTTTAGAGGATGGTTTGAACCAAGTAATTTTTAGCACACTCTTGTATAAATATGTTTGTATTTATTTGAATTGTATTTCTATGGAACAAAAAGAAATGTGTGTATGTGTGTGTGTACATCTTATTGCTATAAACATGTGCATATGTGTGTGTATGACCTGAAGATTGCATTCAAACATGAAATAGATTGTTGCCTCTCAGTTTTGACCTCTCTGTCCACTTTCATATTTACATACACTCTATCCCTGATGATATTGAGCACTTTTACCCCAAAATATAACAGACCTTAAATCTAAATTTTTATTATATATATATATATATATATATATATATATATATATGTGTGTGTGTGTGTGTGTGTGTGTGTGTATATATATATATATATACACACACACAGTTGTGTTTCCATTTCAGAAGGTGTTTACAGTGTGCTTATCAAGAGATTAAATGTATGGATTTAAGAATTTTTTTTTTTTTTTTAAATGCAAATATAAAATTGAGATGATGTGCAAGGGAAGAACTCGAATCTAATTCAACTGTGTCTGTTCTTTGTTTTCACCTTAAAGTGATACTGGAAAATATAAGAGTGAGAGAAACATACATAGTTATTTATTTTTTTTAACCTACAAGTTTTCATTTACTGAACATTCAGTGAGGACTGAACTCACTAGGAATAGGTTGCAGTATACTATTAAAACTTACTCTATTTTTAACAGGTGTATTATTATTAAAATGAATAAACAGTTGATAAGAGAATTTTGTATGCACAATTTTCATTTTTCTTCTTGTCCCCGTCCACTTCAGCTCTTCTCACATTTTTGTTGTCTTTGATTGCCATTTTATCAAACACACACCAAATCTAAAGATCTGAGACTGAAAAAGTAGACAAGATTACAGAGATATCGACAGAACTGGCTGATAGGATAACAAGATAATGGCAGTGAAACTCAGACTTTTTAAATATTTAAAAAAAAAAAAAAAAAAAACAAATATTACAAGTTTTCTTAATTTTGAAGTAGATTTTTAAATTTATTTTTTGAAGTGATATCTTGCGATTTTAAGATGCAGAAAATATAACCAAGTTGACAGATGAAATAAAAAATACTTTCCAGGATAAGAAAACAAAAACAAATTAATCAGCTTCCAATAGAAGAAAGGTGAAAAAAAGAAGAGAACAGATCCTTTTCATGGAATGTGACATTTCTACTGATATTTTACAAGAGCAATAAAATAGTTTCATAAGAAGAAATAACAGCTCTGTCAGAAGGTGAGTGTAATATTATACAGAGAAGTAGTGGCTTTATGAATGAAAAAGAAAAAAGTACATTAACAAGGTTCATGAACAAGTATATATATACAAGGATCTAGCCATAAATCCTGATATACACAGTTCTATTACATACGTGCAATTGTGTGTGTATTTCACTAGATATTTATGTGTGAGTGTGTGTATGCATGTGTTTATATATATGTGTGTGTGTGTGTGTATTTCACTATGTATATATATGTGTGTCTGTGTATGCACATATTCACTATGTGTGTGTGTCCGTATTTCACTACATATATACACACACAAATGTAAAAGAACAAAGAATAAATTTCAAACATTCAAAACATTAATTTAAAAAGGGCTGAATATAAGACTAGTGCAATAAATATTTATTATAAACTGTTACATTAGGACATGTTCTAATGTAAGTTTAAAATAAATAAATATATATATATATATATATATATATATATATATATATATATATGTGTGTGTGTGTGTGTGTGTGTGTGTGTGTGTGTGTGTATATATTTCACTGTGTGTGTGTATATTCACTATATATATATATGTGTGTGTGTGTGTTACATATTTCACTATATATGTGTGTGTGTGTGTGGTGTGTACATATTTCAGTATATATATATATATATATATACATATTTCACATATATATATATATATATATATATTTATATATATATATATATATATATGTGTGTGTGTGTGTGTACATATTTCACTATATATATGTATGTATGTATGTATGTATTTCACTATATATGTAAAACAAATACATACATAGACTGATAAATCTGTAAATCACAAACTGCTTGCAATTCATTTTATAATTCAATGAAGTCAATAAAGAGGCCAGTCTACTTTGGTCAAGCAAACTTATTTTCACTTTTGTACTCCATTGTTAGAAAATTTATTTTAAGATTCCTTGAGTAATTAACTTGTTATAACAAAGAAAAAAAAATAAACATGAAAATAGAATGCAATTTAGTTTGTTGTGTTTAAAAGAAAAGTTTACAGCACTTACAAAAATCTAAGATAAACTGAAATAGGTTTTATCTTTGGGTCAAATCTGATGACTAGTCTTAAGTTAGGTTAAATTAGGATGAAGAAATTTGAAGTTTTTTTTATAACTTCTACACTGTCACACACACTGTGTTAAGTAGTTTATGTTGTCAATTCATTGATTTTTTGTCAGTTTGTTTTTTTAAGATGTGTCACAATAAAACAATACACAAATACAATAAGAAAATTTATGTATTTAACTCCGAAATGGAAATAAATTTCTTTTTAGCTAAATCTCAAAAAGCAGCCCAGTCTTGGAAAATTCTCTTGATATACAGAAACTCAGTTGTAAAGCAACGAAAATATATGCAGGACTTCATATATGTTTAAATTCTAAAGTAAAAAATGAAGGAAATAATGCAGAAAGCAGGAGGATTGTTCTCATGTAGATGAGTTTGTATGTATACTTGAGAAAATATATCTTGTTGGTCAAGAAAAAATATCTATCACCATGTAAATAAATGAAAGAATGTATTATAACTGTCCAAAGAGCAATGCTAACAGGTGATCACCTGTAAAAGAGAACACAGAAAAAAAAAGACACATTTATAGACATTAAATGTACTTGAGCCAACAACTGTGAGCATCTAACAGTGTTCACAGGATTGAGTGACTATCCTCTGCACATATGTATTGTCACAGCAGAAACTGTAGACTCATATTTTTACTCGAGAGACTCATCTCTCAGGGAGGTTTATGGCTCATTCAAACAGAACCTATATTTCAAGCTTAATCAGAATCACTACCTGATAAATAGTTTATGTTCTTCTGGGTGGCCCCAAAGTCAACCCATAACATTCATCTTCTGTATTAAGTCTACAGACAAGTACTGACCAAAACTTGTAATCACCAATCAATTAAAAAAGTCAATTTTGAAACAATATTTAAAAAAAAAAAAAAAAACCTGATAAATGGTTTAAGTAACTTTAGTGCAGGGGTTGGCAACTCATTCGGCCCTGCGGGCCGGATTGTGTTATAATGACAGGTTGCAGGCCAGATGAAGGCCATTAATGAAAAATTAAGGAAAATTCCATATGCAGATCTCTGTCAACCTAAATATTTAAAACCATAATGAAAATAAACATTGAGAAATCAGAAAAACAAAAGAAAATCTAAAATTAAAAAAAAAACACCTAACAAAAATTACTTTCCCTCAAGGAACATCAAAATACTTCAAAGTGAAAAAAATCAACCAAAGTGAAAATGGATGAAATTATGATGTGTAGATTTGAAACTGTTATTGAAAATTATTCCACAAATGAACCACACACGCACACATCAAATAAAAACGAAGTACATATACCCATACATATGAGTACAAATAGTTGCAAACATATACACTTACGTACGTACACATGCGGTATCATCCACACATTCATGAGGCATGTATGTATAATGCACGTATGTTTAACTGTCTTTAGATTTCTTCTACCTTGCATGTCAGTCCCTCCCTGGCCTCTTTCACTTTATCGTTCCTTTCACTTCTGTTATCTTTTAATGTAGCCAAGGGTCATAACAAATATGTATCCATTATTTGACATTAAACGTAGGCAACGCAACTTGGTAAAATAAGTCTCATGAAAGATAACTGGCAGATAGTCTAATTCGAAAGCCTCGTCTCTTGTGTTAATTGATTGGTAATGAGGCTCGTGGGCCAGTCAAAATGCCTTTTGTGTGCCAGATCCGGACCATAGGTTGTCGACCCTTGCTTTAGTGTTTACATTAATATAATCTATATATTAATTTGATCATTCTTATCTACCTATAAGTGTATCTCTTTCTACCCACCTACCCCCCACCAAAAAAAAAACAACTGTCACAAGATACTTTATTATAAATGGAAATGTTCAGAATTTATAACTACCTACATTATCAATGGCACATTTTAAATATTATTTTTTCAAACACAGATTCTATTTTAACTAAACTATCTATTCATAGATGATTCTATATTGAAAGGAAGATCAAAAAGATGGTCAATACTAAATAATGTATAAAATACTTGCCACAACCAGTATTTAGCCACACACAATTCCTGAAGCCAGAGCATGCCAGGGCACAAAAAAGAATATTTCTGTGCATTGCAAAGTTCTTAATAATCAGACATCAATTTTTTTCCCAGTTAAATTATTGAATGGGTGTCATTCTTTTAAAAATGTAAATAAAAGGATTTCTTTCTTCCTGTCATACTAAAATATATTTATAACACTGTATTCCATTTCTAAATTGCACAAACAAAATATAGAATTTTTAAAAGTTACTTTACTTCTTGATTAAATCATTTTTTATATAATTAAATAACAAAGTTTGCTATTTTCATGTTTGTTTGAACAGATATATAATGGCTTTTTTGAATGATCATACAATAAACTGTCCTTTTATTGCATCATGCAAGCAAAAAGACAAGAGAGATGTTAAATGCAAAAAGCTGAAATGAGTGGCTATCAAAAGAATAAAAACACTAAGAAAGCCTTTACATGGGAATTATATGTGGATTTTCTTCAAAAAAATTATATATATTAAAAATGAGGATGAGCTTGATGAAAAATAGCAATGGCTTTCCAGAGAATGCTTCTTTAATATAAAGATATAAAAAAAAATGTTTTTAAGAGAGAGAAAAAACTGAAAGACAATTGTGACAAGAACAAGAAATACTTCTGATATAAATAAATTTTATCTCTCCATTCTCAGAGTCCTCCTTTTTCACAGGTCCATACACACATTTTAATTTCTTTATTATTTCTGTTTATTGTTTTTGCTTGCTTTTTATCCTTAAAAAGACTTTCTTTAAAGGCACTCAATGGCTTGGTACCAAATCACCTTGAGTTCTTAAGGATTCTTCAGAAGGAAACACTAAGCATGAAAATTTGTATAGATTTAAATCTGAAACTTATATGACCAGAGGAAAACAACAAGAATGACAATGACAAATTCATTTCTCAGTATATTTTTTTTCCTGAGAACATAAAAATGGAGGAAGAATTTGGTACAGTTGTACAGACAAGTTTTCATGTCTTGGTATTTAAAAAAATAAATGAATCAACTTTGATCAAATTAATGTTATTGATGACGAATCAAAAATTAAATGACAGCATGCAATTATTTTTACATGTAGTAATTAATCTGATCTGGTGCTTTAATTAGATTTTTTTTTTACCCTAACCTCATCTTAACCGTACATAAGTAGTCAATTATAAACTCTTCACATTGACTTGACACTTCCTGAATTTTGAGAGTATACTCTACTGAGTACAACAGAAATACAGGATATTGACTTAAAGGTCCAACATAGAGTTGCTATCTGAACAATAATCATATTTATTGGAAGAGTACAAAATATTAATATCATAGATGCATAATGCAAGGCTATCTTTTATAACCTTTCAGCCAGATTACTTGCTGGGAAAGAAATAGATTTTCAAAGTAAAACCAATCAATACAATGTGTGTGTGTGTGTGTGTGTGTGTGTGTGTGTGTGTGTGTGTGTAAAATAATGACAATTAATCAGAATTTTCAATAAGACAAAAATTAATGCAAACAAAAAAGATTCTTTTTTAATAATACAAAACAAACATATATCTAAGTAGATAAAAAAAATTGCTGTATTAATAAAATTCAAACAAAACTGAAAAATGTGTAACTAACAAAATAAAATTAAATTTGAGAATATTTCTGGCTTGTTTATGCTCAGATTTTTAACAATTATTCTAAACTGACTGACTGCTTGGTTAAATGTTGCAATTATGAAATATCCACCAGTGAAAACCTAACTTATTGTCAATGACTTGCAAGACAAGCATATAAACCACTGGTCTACAATGTTAATAAAATTCATACATCAAACTTGACTAAAAAGCCAAGTAGAATGAAATATAGTCAATCATGTATTGGCTCGACATTTAATACAAGCTGCTGCAAATCATTTCTAGTTTCCCCACCTGTGGTTTAATAATAAAATATAAATAAATAAATAACTGCCGATTAAATTAAATATTCTTAAGTCATTGCTTGAGAGTAATTTTTTTCTATAAAGAAGTCCTATAATTTCTCTTAGTATTCAACAATCTAAAATTAAAATTGCTGTAATTATCTATTAAGTTAAATCTTTGTGTTTTTTATATCAATAAGTTCTCAGAATCAGAACAATGTAATAAGCTTACAAAATTGGTCATGGTAGCAATCATAAGCTTGACATAACACCAGTGGAATTCCTTATATTCTGAGGCTAATCATATTAATCTGGTATCAAAATATGAAAAGACAATTCAGATATCTTTAATCTTAGGCATTGATTTCTTGCTTTATTTGGGGCAGGAAAGGAGAAGCTGCACAAGGGACAAATTTTCTTCTTCAATTAAATAAGGTAGACATTTTAATAAACCATTTCAAATTGAATAGAAAAATGTAGGAATATTTCCACTGAGGCTCACCACTGTGTCAAGCTGGTCCCTTAGTCTTTCATACATTTTTATGGTTAAGGCCACATAATTATATGCATATGCAAATCATGTCACTTGATTTTATACTTCTGCTTTCATTTGACATATTCTACTGATGAAAATACCATGAGCCCCTGTGACCAAAATACACACAATGCATAAGTGAACTGTTGCTATTTTAAGTGTCAATGAGGGAACTTTTTTTAAAGAACTCTTTTTGGCATGGACTGGACAGAGCTTAATTCCCATCAATGTTTTTGCACCTGGATGATATTGTGACAAACAAATTCTACTTACCTACAACTGTCAATGACTTAACAAATCAGGTCAAATCAGACATCATGCAACAGATGGCCAGCAGCCAAATAGAAATAGAAGGTGTTGACAGTAGAAGTAAAATTCAACTTCATTCCACTATCCAAGAAGATATTACAATAAGTATCTTCTAAAAAACATACAAGTACTAATTAATCTAACAAATAGTAACTAACCTAAGATACAATTTAAGTAATTGGCCAATTTAGTACTTTAAGAAACTATAGTCACTAACCAAAGCTTCAAAAGCAAAAGAATATTGCAGATGTTCCAAATTAGAATATCATAAAACATACAGCAAATACTAAATCATCCAATAGTAACTAATCTAAAGCACTATTTAAGTGATAGGTCAAATTAGTACTTTGAAAAATCATAGTCCCCAACTAAAAGGTTGAAAGAAAAAGAATATTGCAAATGATCAAAATTTGAGTATCATACAATATAAAAGTCAGATGAATTGAGTTCTTGAATAAATATAAAATATTATGATCAACAGAGATGAGGACAACAATTACTCAGAGAAATAGTCAAGCAATAAAACTAAATAATTAAGAACTATTCTATCTTCATTGGTCTAATCAGTATAAAACGCCTCCTGATGAGAAGGAAGGGTGCCTTATGTGCTGTGATCTTGTAATGGAAAGAGGTCAAAGTGCACAGAAGCAAAAAGTGGAAAAGAATTAAAAACGAAAAAAGAAAAAGACAATAAATTCAAACAAAATCCTATTTTACTCTCATTCCTGCTTCCCCAACCACACCCTCTCCCGACAGAAAAAGTGAATCAGACTGCAAGTGAACAATTCTCATTCATATTTCCAATAATAATGATAAAAGAACAGAAAGTTACAAAGAATGAAAGCCACTCAGTGAAGACCTGAAATATGGAGACAGGTTAGGTTTGGCCGACCAAGGAGGAGGCATTAGGAAGAAAAGAAGAAAAAAAAGAAAATCAGTTGAACATCAAACGGCCTTTTGATGTCTGTATGCACGTGGCGTTAATTACAGTGGTTAATTGAACTCAAGAAAACAAATGAGAAAACGATCGGTTTGTATAATTGGCTCAGCCTAGTTCAGCGGTTGGTGGTTGGAACATGTCAGTGACCATGTACACTGGTGTGTCTTCAGGGGGTGGAGGCTGGGGCTGGATGCAATAAGAATTGATTGCACTAGAACAAGGCTTATCGCTTCAACAATCCACTCACTTTCACTTGGTAACTTGAAATATTCATCAAGTTTCAATTACAGGCAAACTACACAGTTGAAGATACTATGAGTTTAGTGCTAAAATATTGAATACTGTCACCAGAAATATTTGAAGTGTTTACAAAATGAATATATAAATTTAATTAGCCTTGTTGAGCTTTTCTTTCTGTACCAAATAAGTTTATTTATATAGCATATTTGATGACCTATAAGATCCCATAAAATTTGTATTTAATTGCATATTTAGGCTAGGAGTCTATGATGTCTGGGTAAACATTAGCTTACCAGATACTTTAACTTTAAATATAAGACCAAGAAAATAGTTTTAACTATACTGTGGGTTTCAAATAATGGCTTGGTTTATAAAAGTCATGAATCCAACTCTCCCTGCATTTTAACACAATATAATAATGCAGAATAGTCTAAATTCAATTCACTTAAAATTAATGATGGATGTTCTATTGAAAAATGAAAGATTTCTCATCAGTAGAAATCATCACAAACTCCTGGAACATGTATATATATCCCAACCACTGATCTAGGGATTGCTCACCATGTCCAGCACCATGATGTAGGTGAGGACACTTACTCTTAAGCTCTACATGAAGAAATGGCTCATACTATTTACAACCCCAGATGGTGCAAATTTGGTGTGCATCACCAGGTAAGGTATGTACAGAGCCAAGTGGCATTCCTCTTGTTCACATGGCTAAGTATCTTGCAATCTCCAAGTCACTGTGGTTGACAGCTAGTGCTATGAGCATAATATTATACAAGATTATCTTCTGTTACTGGCTTACTAAAGATGTGTTGTTAGATACATGGAGCATACTGTATAACCCAGAAATACAAAACTTTCACCAATGAGAGACTTAAGCTTCAATTCATTTCATAAGAAAAGTAAGCATTATACAAATTCCTTAAAGTGTTTTGAACATCGAAATAACTTGCTACAAATTTGTAAGAGATTTACAGAACAGAGGTTTTGTGCTGTCTGAAGATTACTGGCTGCTTCTTAATTGTAGCCTTGTACCTTACAAAACTAAGGAAAAATGTTATAGTTGAGAATCAGTAAATATGCTAATATCATTTGTCTCAGCTGAGTTTTTTCTTCTTTTATCTCCCTCGTCAAAGTAACAGTGATTTTCATAGAAGCAACATGACCTTGTTTTTTTTTTAAATTAAACATGAGATTCATCATGATCCTTAAATATCCAATGCCTATGTTCATGACACCATATCCTTACATCAAACACACACATACAGATATACAAGTCTGTATCTATATGTTGGGCATCCCATCATGAGATAATTGCAAGGAAGCTGGACATAAGTTGATTCTTTTTTTTTTTTTTAACTAATGTTCATTCTATACAAGGACCAAGAGCCATTAAAGGTAGAAGGTTACTGCAGTAGTTTATTGTACAAGTGGTAAGAGTAAGAAATGAAAATGTGCAATTCATGAGGATATCCTGGAAACATAACAATTAAGCCTGGACTTGAAAAGGTTTAAGATTGTAGTGATCAGGAAAGCATTCCCTTAGGAGTTGAATACACAAAGTAGCAGTTTGTGAGAAGAAACTGTTCAGATTTCTTTCTTACTAACAGAATATGAATGGAATGAGGACTGAGCATGGTTGGAACATGTGTGCATGGTATGGCAGACCTTAGATGTGTAGGTTAGAATCAGGGATTTAAATTCTCAATGGGTATCCCACACCTGTTGCGGAAACTAAGCTAGACTTAGTAAATAACATCTGTAATATATATTCTATCTATCTATCTATATATATATATATAATATAAAAGGCTCAAACACTAATATTCCATGGTTATAATTTATTACATTGAAATCGTAATCACGATCCAATTCATCAGACCTACAAATTCAAAAAAAATTAGTGTTTGAGCCTTTTATATTATATTCTTACTCTGTCCTGGACATTGAGTTCTACCTGGATTCTATCCTCTTGGGAATTATGTATATATATATATATATATTGACCACTAATATTATCAATATATATATATATATATATATATATATATATATATAGATAAAACCAAGAAATACAAATGACACATACTAAAGAGACAGTGATATTAACATTAATGAGGTATATAAATTAAATAAATGCATTAATGCATCAACATGTAAGAGAAAAGTTGACATTGTGAATCACTGAAATTTGATAGATGAAACTGCTTAAAAGTTGTTGACAGTCATGCTAGCAGAAAATCATATTTTAACTGATGATTTTATCCTGCAGATCATGTTCAACTACTGTTCACTCTAGAATATGATATATGCTCTATCTTTCTCTCCCTCTGTCTCAGAAATTGTAGCTATGGTTCAATTGTAGTTGACCTCCTTATCCACTTTTATAATTATATTTTCATACACTATTCCTGATATCAAGCACTTTTATATAGCATACCTTAGAACTTTTTTTATTATATATATATATACAAAGATGTGTGTGTGTTTATATGCATAAAAACTGTGGAAGGCAAACTTGTCCATAGTTTAAGAACTAAATCTGCTAACCAATCATTTTTACTAAGTCTTTTAATTTTAATTCATTCACAGGTAAAGTCATAATTAATCAAGATATACTTTATTCCTAAACACTTGATCTACTTCTGTTTGTCTCCCAAACTACAGTAAATCAAGAGAAATTTTAGGGAATAAGAATCGGAATTAAGTTTAACAAGAGCATACTAAAAATTTGTGAAGAATAAAAGAAAAAAAAAAACAACCTTTATGCATGTGTCTACATATAAATAGAAACACAAAAATATGTAATCGTTATATCATATATATTAACATAAATAGATTTTCCTGTTCATCTTTCCATTTCTTTTCCAATACTTCTAAGAAAATGAATCAGACAAATGATTCAAATGCTAAAACTTTATCAGAATCCTATTTCTTTTGTCATCTTTGCTCAACTTCTGCCTAAGAGATATATAACTGTGTTTTGAAGACGTTAGGAATGTAATTACATAAGAATGTATTTTTATTATTTCAAGCAGTTCAAGAAAACAGACTTTTTTCAAATAAATCTGTTCTTACCATTAATCTATTATGACTTAAAATTATCTTAAAACCACATATACTACAACTGATAAGTCTCCTTTAGTAGAGTAGGGAGTAATGGTTAACAAGCTACTCTAGCAGATCATTACAACTGTGCAATAACTTCAATCGTTAGAAGTAATCCTCTATAGTAGCCTTGTGCCTGACTAAGCTGAGTAAACATCTGTACAATAAATGAAATGAAGCCCCAAATGATTAATTCTATGTCAGAAGTTGTGGTCTGTGTATTTTCAGGTGCTAACTCTGGTAACAATAACATAGTCAGCACTCTTCACAATGAGATATAAACAAAGAGACCTTAACAAAATATTTGTCTTGTGCATGACATACCATTATACTACAAAATAGGGAAATCTTCAAATAAATTTACAATACAAAAGCAAAAGAACAACTTGACTCAAAAGTATTCAGTGCCATTCCAACTATGACAACAAAATGGTACTGTTATGACAGCAGAGGTTGAACCTTGCACCAAATAAACTATAATTTCTTTTTTTTTTGCTAGGTGACAGCAGCTGCGTGGCAGACAAAAAAATTATATCCAGTGACAGTAATCGTCATCTTCTTATTTCATGATCAAGCTGATTCTAGAGGCAACATGAGCAATGATGATGCAGCCAGCCGCAGCCAACCAGATGTGTTTTCTGCTTCACAAAGCAGCATTGGAATGTCCATCCTAGTCCATTCTTTGATGTTGTTCATCAAGCTTTTGAACTGCTTTCCCCTATTTCTACCCACTTCCAAGGTATCTTGAAGGACTGTCTTGGGTAGGATATTGTGGCATATAACATGTTCAAGCCACAATAACTTTCTCCTTTTATTGTTGCCAAGTGAAGCTCCTGGGGGGCCTACCAGTTGTGTTACTTGGCTCTGCACAATGTCATTTGTTTTGGTTTCTTTCCAGGAGTTCCAGAGAAGGCATCTGAAGCATTTTATTTCAAATGTTTGGACTCTCTTAGTGGTTTCAGCTTTCAGAGCCCAGTTTTCACATCCATAGAGCAGTATGGACAGCACCAGAAACTTGCAAAGGTTCATCTTGGTTGGAAATCTGATGTTTTTGCACTTCCAAATCTTACTGAGTTTTGCCATTGCTGATGTTGCCATAGCCAGTCTGGTCTTGGTCTCCGTTGTAGTGACAGTAATCAACACTTGCTGAATGTTTACGGAGATCAAACATGGGATATGAGTACAGTTAGGCAGTTGGTGATGCACTGCAGTAGTAGTGACAGAAATGTGTGTGAGAAAACACCCACAAGCTGATGAAAGACAGACTATGCAGGCAATATTTTGCTGTGAAAACTTGGAAATATATAGTATTGTAGTTGAAAACTTGCTCTATCCAACAGTGTTATTGCGCTCTATGGATCTGTTGCAATTTATGTTGCATTATTAGCAAAACATCCTCCATATATATGTGTAATTAGGTAACAGTTGTTCATTGATATATATTCCATTGAAACCAACAGAGAAGAATCATTTTTATTTTATTTTTGACTAAACTCTTCTTGCTTATATACAAGACAGCATATGTTTAAGGCAGGAGGTATCATATACACACAGATTTATAAATAGAAAGGATGAATATAACTCCAAAAACATATTTTAAAGGAAATTAGTATTTGATTAATCATAATCAGATTATCAGTATATAAATTATAAACAAGAACATAATTTTTGGCATATCAAACTCTTCTTGGATAATATAGGATCAAGCATAATTTCCTTTGTCATTTACAAGGGGACTGTACCATTATATATCCCTAAAGGAATTTAAGACATTCAAAAAAATTAAGTAAGTTATTATAATTAGTTTGTAGAAAAAAAGAACCTTTTCATTGCACAAATACTATTTCCTTCATGTCTTTCTTCAAAAAATTTAGATTTGTTATCACTGGAGATATCTACATCATCCTGCACCTCTATAAGCATTTGAAACAACACTTACTCATCCATAATAATCATATTTTTAAATACACTGACAAGTGCCAATGATATTTTACAAAGAAAACTAAAACTAAAAAAAATAGCCATATTAATTCAGTCAAGCTGACCGCTACACTTTTTTCCCTACTCTCAAAGCAACACACAATATGTTCTTGCAAAATGTTCAATATCCCTAGCCCTCACCTGCTTGAGCTACAATAAGAGGTCAATCATTTGTAGCTGGTGCACAGAGTCCAAAAGGATAAGGGCAGTTACCATGGTTATGGTGAAAGGCACAAGAGAAGAGTGATAATCCTGAGTTTCCAAGGTGACATATATAAATCAGGTACTCAAGGACAGGGATTAAGCATACTTTACAGCTCTTGAAGATTAGCATTTTTAGTAGTCACAGCCAGGTAGGTCTTATTTTTGATGAAGTTCAAAATATCTGGGTTCTGTGGCTTTTGCAGTCAGTCAGACAAAATGGTGTCTATGGAAGTCAACTTGAGGATCAGGTGTGTGGGAAGGAAAAAGTGAGGTGCTTAGAATATCTGGAAATGGGATTCAGTGAGGATCAAATAGAATAGACCGAGAAGAAATGTACAAGAAACATAAATGAGGAAAAATAATGTACATGAGAATGTCAAGAGATGTAAGAAAGGATAATGAAAAGAAAAGAGAGCACAATAGAGAGAGAGAGAAAGAGAGCAAGGAAAAAAAAAAGAGATGGAGTAATAAAGAAGGAAATATAGTATATTGAATAGAGTGGCTTCAAAAGAGAAAGGTGTATAAAAAATATAAAAAAGAGAAAATGGAAATGTGGCAGATTAAAGGAAAATAGAGAACAGATTATACCAAATGGGGGGGGGGGAATTAACTAGACCAGTTGAGGGGAATGAGTTATAACAAAACAGAAAGGGGAAGGAAAACAAACTACATCAAAGGGAAAGAGAGAGAGAGCCAAAACAGTCTATACCAAAAGGGGAGAGAGCAAAATGGGGTGCACAAAATAGAAAAGTGGGTAAAATAGAATACACCAAACAGTAAAAGAAGCAAAATAGAATATACAAGGAGATAGGGTAACATAGTTTACATTGAAAAGAGGAGAGAAAAAGAATAATATAGAACAAGAAAGAGAAAATGAGAAAATGATAATCTCTAAGAAAACAAAAAGGGATTCATTAACTTGCTTTAGGATTGAGAGTCATGTCTTCATTGCTGGTGTCACAACAGTCATTGTCCATAATTCTGGCTTTTTAGCTATTATCATGAACACTGAATTTCAAGCCTTCCTCATTTAGAAATTTGGAACACTACAATCTTCTCACCTCATTTCCTCTCCTTGAGCTTTGGAGCTATACTAATCTTAGTAATAGTAATAGCAAAAGTAAAGAGCCACAAAAAAGGAGAAAAGAAAAAATAAGGTGATTGGAAAGATCATAAAAGGGAAATAGAAAGAATGCAATAGGATGAAAGGGCTGAGATAGCCGAAACAAAAAGAGCAAGATATTTACAATTCAACTGCACCCAATTTGTATCACTGCATCCAACAGTGATAGTCATCATCACAATGAAATTGGTCATTAAATAGTGTAATTGTTATTAATATTAATTGTATTCCAATCTTAATAGGCTTATACCAGTGATAGTAAAAAGCCACAGTGAGCTTGCAACAATAATGCTAATAGCAATGCCATCATTGATAATGATTACAGAACTAGTTAAGATGTTGATGTCTACACAATTGGCATTGGTGCTTGTAAAGTCAATAAGAAAAGCCACTAATGATGTTGCTGGTATTAGCATTCATAGCAAGGATTACAATAATGGTATGACACTGAAAGAATGCTTGGGGATATGTGCAATTACATATGCTGTGTACTTAGATGTACACTTGAATTATCAGTAGCCAGTAAATTGAAATGAAAGTTGAATGTTGATAAGTGTTTCAACCTGAAATGAAAGCTTAGAGTAATCAGTTAGGTGTCAGAGCCATTTCTCATTGAAGATATTACTCGCTATGTCTCATGCATGCACATAGAGAGAGGGATAAAACAAAAATAAGCAAACAAACACACATGCATAATAATAGAAAATTATATACTTTGTGAACCATAACAAAATATAATTAAATATTTTTAAATGTCTACCAATTGCAAAAATAATAACAAAATGATGAGGATAAGAAAAAATCACAGAGAAGAAAAACTGTGTAGGAGTAGAAATGCATAAAATATATATATATATATATATATATATATATATATATATATATATAAAAAAAAAGACACGTGGGTTTGCCAACAAGTTCTATGACCAAAATGAATGAGCTGAGAGGCATAAAAACAAACATTCTCCATATTCAGCCTCATGTCCAACACACTTGATATATCATTTCTCAGGTTTTCTTCACCCTCCCAAAAATATATAGTCATTGAAATATCTATTTTGGAAACTGGAAGATAAGTTTTAAGAAATTAGAAAAATAATTATGAAATTATGATTGTTGTGTGAGTGTGTGTGTGTGTGTGTATATATATATATATATATATATCAACTCAAAATGGCTGGCATGGAAGCAAAACATGAGTAATGTTAAAATATATTTGAAGTTGTGTAAAAAAAACAAAAGAACTTTAAAAAATATTTTTTAAAGAAAAAAAGAAGAACGAATGAAGACAAAATGAAGAAATAATAAAAATCATAGTAGAGAAATAGATATGCAAATACAGCCAAAGTAGAAAACGCCGAACACAAAGGCAAATTATAAACATCTGCAAGAGCTAATAATTGGCCACAAGTAATAAAATGATTTCAGGATAGAGGATAAAAAGAAATAGAAAAAAAATGTTCATACAATTATAAAATAATATTCTGGGGAAAGATCATATAACAAGCAAAGAAAATTAAGCATAAAAAAGCTGACAAAAAATCATTTTGAATTAAGATAAACAAATGAAAAAAAATGTCAATCCATAATGAGATTGATAATGTTCAAACCACCTGCAAGATCATTTTACACAGCCAATTTGCTGAAATATTAAATAAATACATCCATGTGACATCAGTATTATATGCATTTTTTACAATCAATTTTATAAGTATTTCAAAAGTACAATATGAAAAATATTAACACACAAACACATATGAGTAAAATCTGGATGAGTATTCAATAGAATGGTTATTATATGAGACAACTCGGAAGACTTCTCTTCATGTTTTGCTGATAAAAGTAGCAGTCTACCAAATTCTACTTGATAGTCTCCTATATTCATTGAAGAAACATGTCATAAGAGAATTTTCCAATATATATATGTGTGTGTGTATATATATATATATATATATATATATATACACACACAAATAGCTATCTATTCTACAATGTTCGTCAAGGGTAATATACTTTTAATACTACACAAGCTGAATATGAATAGCAAGCCTATTTAACAAAACTTTATTATTTGCATCATTTCAGTTTTTTAAAACAAAGAACCAAAACTCTTTCAATAACAGTCAAGCTTTTCTAACACTCATGCTTTAAAAGCTCTGGCTAGATTTTGCATAAGAAACCAAAGTATGTACAGAATTAGCATATTTGTCTTACCATTCTAGTATACATTTGGTCCTGTATTTATAGACATGCAAAACTTTATAGCTTTTCTACTTTTTATCAAAACTTGTATATGAACTGAGGTGTTTGTTGGATAAGGTCAGCTGTGGCATACATCTGCACTGAAATAAACCAGCAATGAGGATCCTGATCAATAACATTGAAAATGCACATACAACAATATACAACAAATACTCTGTCTCCTCAACCAATCTCTCATATGCATTGAGATATCACAACTAAATTCTCAATAGTTCAGCTTTTTCTGGGATTGCCATTTTGGATTCTGATGCATTTGTTCTTTGCTGGTAATGGCGGTGCATCAGAAAGGCAAAATAAACTGTATTTTCTTCTATACTGGGTTTCTGTCTCTGGTACCCACTTCTCACTGAAAAGCTAGTTCTACGGATTAATAATCTCCAATTTAGCTTTTACAAGAATTTTGAGTGTTTACTTTGGTGTGTTTTACAGCATATCAACCTTTCCCAAAGTATTTAATATGGAATTCTGTCATTTTGATAAACAAGTTTGAAAACAGATTTGATGAGCAACCAAAAAAAGAAGACATAGGTATAGCAAACTTTTTTTTTTTTTTTGTAGAAGTTACTCCTCCTTATGGAAATGCAGTTAGTATATTCTTGACTCTCACTGACAATGAACTTCAAGCATCTTCATAATTTTGTTCAAACCAAAAGAAAAAATGAGGGTACCACATCATCATTTGACTGAATATATTCACCTCTCCCTCTGCACAAAATGTAAGATCTGACCCATAATAAATAAAATATCAAAGCAGCAGTTACCATGAAATTGTTTAGAATCTGGTTTAAAAACAATTCCTTTTATTCTCTTAAGCAACAGCAAAGCAATCATGGTGATTCCAAACTGATGCATACAGCGACATAACCATCAAATCCCAAATTGATTAACTAATTAACTACAAGATCACTCATTTATCTGTTAGAACTCTGCAAACATTTCAGAAATAGCATCTTAAGGTTTAATAGCTGCCTTTACAATCTATGGCCACTTGTTTTTGACAATTTATTCATTCTCAGCTAATCTCTTTTGCTTTAGCTGTTTTGTAGAAAGTGAAAAAGAATTTCAAGTGCTTTTTAAACAAATTGACATAAAATGTGAGGTGTTTATTGCTGAGTGAAGAGGCTTCAATGTGTCTTTGAGCAGATGTGGAATAATCACAATTACTGCTAAAAAGATCAGCTCTTTTAAAGTAGGGAAATGCTGATATGCAAATTTTAATATAAATTAAACATACTTCTTTTGATCTGTAGCAAATATAATGAAGCGAGAGGAATATGTTCAAAAGTCAACTTTTCTGCTTTGTTTATAAAATCCTTTAACAATAAATATTCATTTGATCACACCCTAACAACTTTCAAATAATCATTTTGTAACTACTTCTCTGAGGATATATTAATTTACAGAACTCCTTATTGTAAAAAAAAAAAAAAGATTAAATTCAAAGAAAACTAAATGAAATTACTTAAGATCTTCACTACTTTAAATATTAATAAATCATTCAAATTAACTGTATTCACCAACTGAAAAAATATATTTTCAATTTATAAGATGCACTTTCAATTCAGGATGAAATAAAAATTAAGGTAAAGTTTTTCAGAGATTTTCCTCAGACCCAATTGGGAAAGAATTATCGATTCAAAGTTTGATGCTTATGCCTGACCTTCAGAATGATTATGTTTAAAATAAAAAAAACATTCATTTTACATACAGTACATTTCACAAGGGCTTTCTTTCAGCTATTGATCACTTCAACTCATCTCTAACCCTTGGTTATACAGCTTCAACTTTGCTTGTTCAGCCTCCAATCCATAATACCTGTACATTCAATATAATATAATATTGAGATACTTTTTACAAATGCACTTTATAGGCTAGTGAATACAGTAATTTTTACTTTAAAGAGTTTACAAAGGCTTTAAGGCTAATAGATTGTTCTAAAATATCAAGGTCTACAGCAATTACTGCCAGAAAATAACTACTTTTTTCAAAACTTGGAAAAATACACAGAATATTTTACAAAATCATTTGCGCACACACACATTTTGTCTATAGGATATATAAAAAAAATGCATTATGAATCTTCCACTAAAAAGCACAGAAGGTGTATCTGAGAAAAAACGGATTTATCAGAATTAAAAAAGATAAAAGGGAGTTAAACTGAATCAAGTACATTCCAAAAGCTCAACCCCATCATAGGATTATTCAATTTGCATCTTAAAAGAATCCTTATGTGCAGAAGATTGCTTACATTAAAAGAAACTACTTCACAAGAGGAAACATTATAGGAGGAATGTACAGAAGCAGAAAATGAATGAACAAAAAATGTAGAAATTCAATTCACACATCATGAGTAAAATTTAAAATAGCCTAATTGTTTAGCTTGTAACAATCCAGTGACTAAAAAAAGAGAAGAAAAAAAAAGAAGATTCTGTAGAATGAACTCAGTATGTTATTCAAGCAAATATGGACTGGCAATGAAATGACTGAATTACCTGTGATCAAAATGTAACACTTGAATTTATTTTTAAACACAAGTAGAGATCTTTACATTAAAATCTGTCATTTTATCACTACAGTAATAAATCCCCTTTCTAAGCTTTTTATAAATATTGCTTCAGATAAAAGTTGTTTTTTTTTTTTAAATTCATATATGGGTAGTGTAACTCATCAGTACAGAAAGTGGAATCAAAAAGCTGTTCAAATTCCAGCCTAGTCTGTTGCATTCACTTCACACTAATGCTCTTCAGAAAAAGGCATGAATTCATCTCTTCTCCCTATAGCTATGGGTTAAATAGCAGCAAAGACAGGCTCTCTAGCTTTTATTGGCAACCAATCTAGAAAAATGTCTATAAATGACCATAGAGAATGCTTCAGAAAACCATTTCACTACCATTGCCAGAAAGTCATGGCAACTTAGAGATAATAAAGAAAAGGAATTTGTGGAGAACCATTACCACCTATATCCTGAACGGACATTGGCATAAAAGAAAAACAACAAAACATCCACTTCCAATGAATCAAAATAAATCCATATGAATGAAGATTTTCTGATATCCCAAAGTGAAAAACAAATAAAAAAAAAGCATGTCATCCTGTTTCTACCCCAGTTAATGGGTTAATAATTCAGAATAGAACAGTATTTGCAATTGTAGAAAATTATGCAGTGTAATTAATCAAATAATAGAGGAAAGCAATCTACTTCAATCCTAACTTATCAGTTTTAACTTTTTAATATTATTAATATTTATATCCATTTTTCTGCAATTGATGTTAACAAAATCAATACAGACTAGAACGCATTAGACACCTTACATTATAAATATATCAAAATTAATGAAATCAAGCTGGTTATAAAATATACAGCAGAGAAACAAGTGCTCATATTTTTATTTGAAAGTAACTGATGATTAGAATCAAGATGAATGTTAAGTAGCACAGTCTATATATTTTGTATTCTCTTTAAATCTTAAAATGTATCATTATATATATATATATATATATATTCATTTATACACGTTTCATTAAATATATATATATAAAACTTATTTGTAAATGCTCCCTTTCTCAACAAAAAATCAAAATAGCCAAACCATCCAAATATATAACATGCAATACATATATATATAATTATTTTAATAAAAAAATTATAACATACTTATGTTATAATTTTTTTATTAAAATAATTATATCTATCTACTTTGTATTGAGCACTCTTTTAAGAATAGTAATTGTTGGTTATTGGAATTCATTCCGTGTATACCAATTATATACTTTGAGATATATATATATATATATATATATATATATATATATATATATAGCACTTTTTAAGGTGCAGATACAACACTGATCTGATGAATTGGAGCAACACTTTCATCTGAAGCAGATGACAGATACTATGAAGCAAGGCATAAGTGATGCATAAATAATTTTATCATTTCTTATGTTAATATTGCTATATTTTGGAGAAATTTCACTAAAGTGATGATATTTGTAAATTATCTGGACCAAATAACCTCAGTGCAAAAAATTGTAATTTCTTTGCAGAAAAGTTTTAATGTGGCATGCAACTGGCAAGATTCAAATTCAAGTTAAATTCTATTTAGCAGATAAAATATTAATTTAATTGTTTACATTAATGTATTTTGTTGACATATGATTCAATAAATGACTATCATGTTATACCCCAGACATAAAGCAAACATTGGCAAATGGAGTTTTGGTTTTTGATGTCATATATTACATATACTGATTCTTGGACAGAAGCAGTTCTTGCAGATTTAAAACCATTGCCATTTATTTCATCTCTTAATGAATTTTTAAAAAAAAAATAATAAAAGAAATCATCAATTTTTCCTTTTCATGAAATTATCAATGAGAAATCTCTCATCTGCAAGAATGAGTCTATGAAATTATTTCTCCTTCCACCCCTGCCCAAAAGTTTCCACTGATTAATTTGTATGATTTAAGTATATTTTTTTCTTTTAAAAACTATTTAATTTGGTTAATCATTTTTAGTTTACAGCCATGGTGACATGCAGGCATAATAAAGCTGGAAAATTTATTCCCAACAAGTGCTTCTGCTAAATTACTTTGAGAGTTTTAGGCTTTCTTTAAAACTGATTTACCAATTTTCCAAATAAATTCAATTCAACTTACAGTAAGTGACAATGGTTATCAACATGCATTTCTAAAATTAACATTAGTCTTTGCAGATCAATAAATGATAAGCATTTTTTGCAACTACTCAATAAAAACAATAACAAAGTATTCATAGTATTAAGTTTCACACTATACAACAATTGAAATTACTTGTTTGCTATATATATATATATATATATATATATATATATATCTGCCAATACTTGACCCTTATAGTGGTTAGTGTGCCAGAAAAATAACTTTACTTATATTTGTAATTTTCTAGAAGCAAACTCCTTTTCTGCTATTCTGTGGAAATAAAAGGTTTTCTAACCTCTTGGCCTTATTGATCCTGCTAAATCAGACATTTCCTCATTTCAGTTCAGCCAATGTGATAATTTCATTGTCAAATCTAGTTATTCCCTTCTGAAAAGAAAGCTATGTTAACAGACTATTGTATCAGCTCAAGGGTTTGGTCACAAGCAATTAGTGGTTGATCAGTAAAGTCAAGCATGGTCTGAAATGGGTTAGAGGTAATTAGTCACACTAGTCGCTATCAATATCCCAATTGATAAAATGGTTGAAGAATCTGCTCATTTAGCAATAAAGTGTACAGCAAAGAGGAGGGAGAGAAATCCAAGAAGAAGAATGCCATTCAATAAGCATAATAAGTAAAATTTCTTTTCTTTATAAATAAATTACAAAGTGCTCTCAAGCTATAAGGAAGTTCATATTGGGTACCAATCTTCAAGATAATGGGCTGATTTAGTTATCAAAATGAATACTTCATTCAACTCTGCCTATTAAATAGTTTTAAAACAAAGGGGAGAGCACCATTGAACTATATATTTAAAGACATATCTTAAAGTTTCTTCACATCATAATTAGAATATTTGGATGGGAAATAACTTCAAGAGATATTCTTATAAAATAAGAAGCAAATATTGTCTAAAGCAATGATTATGAATGTGGAGACATATGGCATGGAAGTTTAATATTTAGAAGGATAATCTGGAATTTAGTTGATAAGTGTAAAAAAGACATTCCATGGTTGAGAACAGACATATTAAAATTTAATTGATTAATTCTCAAAATCTTGAAACATATTCAGATATTTTAACTGCCAAAATGGGTCAAGGAATGAAAAAGGTTAGAAACTACTGTCTTGAGCATTTTATTTTTCAGCTCCTGAACAAACCCAGCATGAAGCCATCTGTCTTTAGGAAGCCACCTGTCTTTAGGCATTTCATATTATTTTACTTCTTCCCTTTATGTATTTTTTTTCATTTATTTATAATTAAGCAATGAAAAGCATTCACCTTGTAATAAGGACTGACCAGATGTGAATATAAACAAAATTTATTGTATATATTTGTTAATCACCAATTTCTGAAATGACTTATTTTATTAAACTCATCTCTGCTTAGCAGAACAAATGCTTCACAAACAAAACTGTTAAGTCATTCACTTCACTTAAAGTGAGATCAGTTCTCAGAACAATTATTTAGAAAATACTTAGCAAACTGGCTCATTGTAATTTAAAATTTCTTTAAGACAAAAATTAACCAAATTAGTCAATTAGTATGAATAAATTAATATACTGTAAAATGTGAATAATTTATAGACTTCAATTGCACATGTTCATTTATTTCAAATGGCTTCTAAAGACCTAAGTTGGATGATGTAATATTCTCACAAATTGGTTAACAAGTAAAATAATGGCAAATACTCTTATTTATCACCACTGAATAGCAAGTATCAGATCAGACCACAAATTCAGTATTTATAAATTACAGCATTTTATAGCATTACAGTAAAGCCAACTGTTGGAAATAAATGTAGCAAAAATTTACTATGCATTGCAAGATTAGCAGTATATAAGCTTGCTACAGGAAAAGTTATACATAAGGTCATTTCAAAAGTATCTAGTTATTTAATATTAACATTAAAAAAATACTTACCCAAGGGAAATGTCACATTACTACCCTTCAAAGTACTCCTTTGAGATTTCACATACTTATCTCCAGGTTCCTTTCACTTTTCAAAACATTCTTCAGAAGCCTCTTTTAGGAGCACCATTAGCTGCCTTCTGGCATTCTCTTTAATTTAATCCACAGCATTTCAACAACAACTTTATTTTTTGGGTACAGCCAGAAATTGCAGAAAGCCAAACCCGGACTGTCAAGAGACTGATAGATCTGCGTGTGGTGATAATTAATAAAAATCCATGTATGAATTATGGAAAGATTTATTCAATATTGTTACTACAAATGCAGTGGTTCACTCAATATCATCTCATTATTAAGTGAATAACCTCATGGGAGAGTATCTGTTGATGCATGCAGTGCTGTATGATATATGGTCAAGTTGCATCAAGATTGCACAAGATATTCAAAATGGCAAGATAAATAGAAATGTGAATTTGAGATATTTTTTTTTTTATTACATTACCAAATTCAATACTCCTGAAGATTTATTTATTATTTGTTATTTTAAAAGTGAAGAATTAAACTCAAAAATTATGTCTCTCCTTGTATCAAATTATTTTTATATTTTCTGTTTTTAGAATGCATGATCATTATAACCTGGCTCTTAAAGGGTTGACTGTAAGCTAGAGATATAAGAAGGATCTGAATTAAAGACCTGAAATTAAAACTACAAATGCCTAAGTTTTATGATTATAACAGCAGAGTGTGTGGCAACTGAGTCAGATGAAAGAATAAGATTCACAATCCAAGAATTTGGAGAAATGAAGAAATTAGAAAAGATAGAAAACATGAAGTGATCTAATTATAAAGACACCTGTTCACATCTTGGACTTAGAAAGTAACTTGAGGAAAGGCTGAAAATAATTGAAGAAATTATTTAAAAGAATGTCTTATTTATTACACCATATAAAACCATTGACACAGTCAATAACACAACTGCTATTTGCAAGTTGATGTCATGAGTAATGAGATGTGAACTATTTTCTCACAGAGTAAAAGGAAATGAGAATAAAGTACATTTTACTAAATCAAATATCAATATTTTTTTAAGTAAATAAAATGTAATTTAAAAAAGGCAAAAAATTTTTTAAAAAAAGTCCCAAAACAACAAAATGATATTTATAAAATTCTTTGCATGACATAAAAAAAAATCTTTGAATGTAACAGATATATTTCACATAATATTCCATAAAATAAGGTATTCTAGTGTGTGTGTGTGTGTGTGTGTGTATAATACATTCAAAAATTATAACATGAACATGTTATAAAATCACTAGAAAAGTAGCCATTTTGTTTCAACACTTCTGGTGTCTTATCAAGTGATGGTGTAAACACATATTTATGTTATAACTTTTGAATAAATTATATTTGCTCTACTCTGTATTGAACACTCTTTTAAGAATAGTATTTTTGGTTAGTGGGATTTATTCCATATACACCAATTCTATACTTGGAGATATATATATGAAGGTGAAGGGACAACTTCACTATAAATTTTAAATTTCTGGCATCTGATGTGTGTGTGTATATATATATATATATATATATATATATATATATATACTAGCAGCTATACCCATCTGGTTGATTAGATAAAGCATTCAATTAGAATGGAGCAAAAATGGTATAATGTGCAGATGTAACAGAGTATATCATCTTTAAAGTACTTTTATTATAAAACATTTTGAATTAATCCTGGATCTATATCCTGTTGGAAATTCCATATGGATTACCATTTTCTATTATTATATATATATTTATATATATATATATATATATATATATATATATATATATATATTCACCAAATAATATATATATTACTTTATAGCAAGTTCTATCATGAATAATATCTATAATGTTACCTTTCTGCCAAGTTCTAATAAAGGCTATTGCAGGTTTTATATATATATATATATATATATATATATATATAAAAGAAAATACAGAAAAACAAACAAAAATCTTACTATGCAATTATGTTGTATTAATGTTAATATAAAAATAAACGTTTTAGGTCTATTTAAGACCATCTTCATGGACATTTTCATTTAAACATAATTAACATTAGAACATATAAAAATTTAACACAAAAGACGATGGACATAAGAGCACAACTAATCCAAACAGATAACTGAAATTTTTTATATAAGATCAGCGTTCCGTTTAAATATGATCACGTAGTCGTCACGTGGGTGATGTTAAAATGTATTCGAAGATGATTTCCAAATATTAAAATATTAAAAAAGTCGATTGTACTATTTTATATAAACAGTTCAAGAAATCCCTTACGTTGACGTTATATTAACATTAATACAGCATAATTGCATATTAAGATTTTTGTTTGTTTTTTCTGTATTTTTCTTCATACTGTCGGATCTCTATCCATATATTTGCTTACATACTGTCTACTGGAAATACAAAACTGAATTTACTTTATAACATGGAAGACTTCAAGCTTGGACGAGAATATAAGAATCTATTGATCAAGTAAGGAAAGGATTTATTATCGAACTGTTTTTTAGAACTGTTCCATCGTTTTTGAAATCATTTTTGATTTGTTTTGTAACGTGAAGGACTTCAAGCTTGTATGAAGATATAAGAACCTATTGATCACTACGTATTCCGATATCAACGGAAGGGATTTCTTGAACTGTTTATATAAAATAGTTCAATCGACTTTTTTAATATTTTAATATTTGGAAATCATCTTCGAATACGTTTTAACAACATCGCCCACGTGACAACTACGTGATCATATTTAAACGGAACGCTGATCTTATATAAAAAATTTCAGTTATCTGTTTGGATTAGTTTTGCTCTTATGTCCATCGTCTTTTGTGTTAAATTTTCATATGTTCTAATGTTAATTATGTTTAAATGAAAATGTCCATGAAGATGGTCTTAAATAGACCGAAACGTCCAACGTCGACTTTATATTAACATTAATACAACATAATTGCATATTAAGATTTTTGTTTGTTTTTTCTGTATTTTTCTTCATACTGTCGGATCTATATCCATATATTTGCTTATATATATATATATATATATATATATATATATATATATATAGATATGTGAAGATGCAGGGACACTTATAAATTTTACATTTCTGGCATCATATGGGTCTACAGGAATAGTGTAGCCAACTTCCTCCAGTTTCTTTTTGCTTTTGATTTTAAATCTAAAGTTAAGCATTTTTCTCAATATTAAATTACTTATATTTTCATTCTCTCCCACTATATGTTCCCTTTCAGTCAAAACATTTGTCTGAAGAAGTCCTTTTGAAGTACACAATGCATTACATAGAATGTTTTACCATTTTGTCATTCAATTACCCCCCCGCCTTTAGGTTTGATATATGGAATTTATATATCATATTCTTCCATTATATATATATATATATATATATATATATATATATATATATATATAAAATAAAACTTAATATATCAATATTCAAACAAGTAATAGCAAACATATTCTTACATATGCAGAATTCCTACAGAGCAAAGAAATGTAATTTTTGTGACTTTAAAAAGAAACAAAGTGGAATGTTTATTATGCACCCCTTCTTCGTAGATATAGAAAATAAATAATTAAAACTGATCATTATAAAGAATACATCTTCTTTCTTAAAATGAAATGTCAAATCTTTACTTTCAATTAACTTAACTGACTTTCAGGCACTGTCTATTATTTTCAACATAAGACTTGGCTAAAACATTTAACCAGTCACATATCCACTTATATGAACCACTTGGAAAAGACAAAAAATAACTTGCACTTGATAAGCAGAATTCTCTTAGGGTACTTCATTTGCCAAGTAGAAAGTAACATTCACTGAAATTCAATATCATCATTAAAAGTGTGACTTGAATCATTCTGGAACCATATTTTTCCTCCATTTCTGGGTTTGATTTTTTATTAATCTATTTAGAATTCTGTGTGTGTGTATGTGTGTGCACACATGCACACATAATCTGATTCCAGTAACTTTTCAGGGCTCTGGTATTTTTTAAGCTTATTTTGCATTTTCAATCAGATAATTTTAGTACAAGAACTAATCAACAGCTACAATAGTGCTCAAGTAAAGGTGAGAGGAAGAGGTGAAATTTAAAACTAAATTAGCAAATTGAGAATGAATTCCATCTGAGAGACTTTGTATCAAATTCACTTGAAAGCCATTAGAAAAGGGTTTGGTATTACGCTAGCCCAGATATCTTGACAAAAATCTTGTTACTGACATGCCGCAATAGGCAAGTGATGATTTAAGTACCTTACTCTATAAAAATTATCTTGTCACCCAGTAACTACTAGTAATAATCCATTGAAAAACCTTAGCAGAAATCAATCATAGATTAGAGGAATGAAATAAATATTTCAAACTATTTGAAATAAATTTTGCAAAGAATTTCATGCATACATCTAAAACCTCCACCAGAATGATGCATTTGATTCTTCATTGGGGAGGGGGGGTCAGAGATTCAAATGTAAAAGTCATTTCTGTCTACGATAAGTCAGTTGTAACAAAATTATTTAGTGTTATTGTGCTCCCTTTATCCATAGTTTCCATGGAAATAATTAAGGCATTACTTTTGGAGTATTTTTTTATGATTCAATCTCACAAAGAGTAAGAATTTTAAATCCAAACTTTCAAGCTTTGAATATATTTTTCATAACCAATATTTAGTCAAAGACAATTTTATACTAGTGTTTTTCAAATTCAAGTCACAAAAAAATATTACAATTAAACAGAATATAGTGAAGGAAAGTTTTTATATAGTGAAGGGAAGTTTTTATGGAAGAATAAAAAGTTCCAGGAGGTTTTGAAAAATTAAAAATGTCTTTTCATTAAGACCAGATGAATTCATTAGTACATAAGTTATTTAAATTTTAAAATAATATATATATATATTTTTTTTTATTATTAGACAGATTGCATTCTATTACTGAACAGCAAACCACTTCACTTGAAGACTAGTAACAACATAAATGGGAAGCACATGTAATAAGAGAAAATAAGGGTAGAATCAAATTGTTATCTATACTACCAAAAACGAAAAGTTTGGAAGGAAACTCCCATCAACCTCAAAAAGAGCTATAGCAGTGAACTTGAGAAGTCTCATTTTCTGGAAAACAGTTTTAATTAAAAGATTTTATAAATTTGAATCAACAAGTAAATGCTAACTAACTGCTCGGTCAATGAATGCTAAATATTTCCTGTATGTTTCCTAATTTTACCATTAACAAAGATATACGGTGGAAATTTCACTGATCCCCTTTGTAATTTCTGTTGTTTACACATTTGTATTAAGGTATTTGATAATATAAGGTGTGCTGAAAAGTTCTTGGCCAAATGAAGAAGGCATTAAAGAAACACTGCTGTTAGGTAAAATGTTGCAAAGTGAATCAAACCAAGTATTATGTTTCTCAATTACAACAAAACCTAAAATCATAATTTGTAGTAAAATTTATTCTTAGCAGCACCCTAACATGGTTTGGGTGTGGCTCTATACACCAAAACCACATTGCGACTCAAGGGCTACAGAATATGAGATATTCCTACCAGATTCTCTAAGCCCACTCCAGGATAGACATTGCTCAAATTTGAATGTTAAAACTGAGCTTTATAGATGATGGTTGAGAAAAAAAAATAAAACAAAAAAAATATGACCTGCTTCCAACACAAATGTCGGTTTGAAGAACAAGGTATGGGTGGGGAGGAAAGAAAAAAAATTTCATGTGACAAAGTTAGTTCTAAAGCTTCCTGAAAAATAATGATGTTTCAGAGAGTGACAGAGGAAAGAACACAAAAGGAATAACAAAGAAGCAGAAGGTGCCAATGTTGAAGAAATGTTTTACCAATCATCCCTCAAGGACAATAATGCCTCAACTTTGCCATCAGTTGAAGGCTCTAAGATTAAACAGACATCTTCTGGCAGGAAGCCATAGAAAACTTCCTTTAATGCTGTTCTGTTTAGTCTCAGCAGATGTTCACCAGAGAGAAAGAAGACAAAGTGAATCAAGGGACTGTATGAGAAAGAGAACAGAGAATGGTCAAATGTAAGGATCATGATGAACAAGAAAGATTTATGATAGATATTATATATTTGATAGAACATGTGCATATAGATATAAAAAGTAAGACATTAATGAGTGTATACCTGTATATAAAAAAAAATTATTATATATATATATATATATATATATATATATATATATATATATATATATATATATATGGTTGTACAAATTGTTCAATAAATAAACCAGATCCTCTCAAAATGTAGCCTCATATCAAAATTAGCATAAACCAATATATATATATATATATATATACAATAAGAAAAAACAGTAAGATTTACAATCTGGTGTTCTTAGTAATTATTTTTATTTTTAAAAAAAAGTGTTCAATACAAAACATTAGAGCATAATATTATATTAAGATTGTCTGTGCTTATAAATGAAGTAAATTTCTTAATAGGGTATTCCAAAAATTGCTTGAAAATGGAACAGAGCTATGAATTTTAAATCTAATTTTATAATTAAATTTAAAAGTTTAGTTTCTGTTTTGAAACATGGTATTTCCTGTGTAGCAATGTAACCATATTTTTAAACTAGAAAATAATTATATATATATATATATATATATATATATATATATGACAAAATATAGTTTTAAGGTATGCTATATTTATAGGTTAAAGTGCTCGTTATCAGGGATAGAGCATATGTAAATATAAAAGTGGACACTGAAGTCAAAACCCAGTGGTGGTAGTCTGTTTCATGCTTATACACAATCGTCAGGATATATGTGTTGTGTTTTTGCTTGACTATATATACAGGTCAGTGATGCATTGTGGGTAGTCTATTGTATTGCTGTAACAGTTATGTTTTGAATTATTCTTTGGAGGTATTGGGTAAAAATAATTGTGGATCCAGTTTTTTGGGCTATTTATATTGTTGTTTGTTAACTTTTTTATTTATTATTGATTATTCATGCTGTCATTATTATGTTTACTTGTGTCTATATGTGCATTCATGGCTTGGTAATCTGTTTAATAAATACTTAATTTATTACTTATTTATTGGTTTGGATTAATTTCTTTTTACTTATTTTATTTAATTTTTGTTTATTTTTCTTCATTCTTGTTTATATTTAGTTTTCAATTTTTAAGTAATGTAGTAAAAATTTGTATGTTGAATGGAATACACAGACATGATCTTGAAATATGAGCAAGACATGGATGATTTCTTTCAGTCAAGACAAATTCTTTATTTTCTCCTTCATACTCTGGCATTTTGCTTAAAGTTGTATTGTAAAATAAAAACAAAATACCTTTGTGGATCAAATCATGCAATTTTTTTTCTCTTGACAATGTGTTTTGGAGCTTACAAAACATTCATTTTAGCCCCAAAATGTAACTAAAATATTGGTATTCAAAATAGAAGGCCAAGTAAAGAAGGCTTGTTGTATATATTTCAAAAATGACTTTATAAAGTATGTGTTATAAAGTATGTATCAGACTTTATGCAAGTCAATGTTTTCACAATAAAATTGGTATTAACTAACCAATGCTAGTAACATTTTCAGGATATACTTACATTTATATATGAATTTTTAGCTGATGTGTTTTAGTAGAAATATTAACAATAACTTCTGTGTAAAGTTTTGGGAGGGAGCGTTATCATTATTTACATTTATTTATATACCTATTGAGCCAGGTAACCTTCAGGGAATTTTGACCTGAACATGTTAATCTACAAGGGTAGACTGTTCTCATTCCATTATCCATATCTACCACCAAAACATTATGATAATAACAAAAAAATGAGGACATTAGTCCAAATGTAAATAATAATAACTTATGAATTTTTACTATGCAATTTGAGAGTTGTTCATTATATTCAAAAGAAATATATAATAATATAGTTATTAGTCTATATTTCTGAGATGAGGTATTGTAAATATTTACACTATTTACATCATCCGAACTGTTATCCTCATCTTAATTGCCATATTCACAATGTTTTGGCTATTGTATACATTGGGATTCTGAAGCGAACCCTTTATTTAGTAGACATTCTAATTCTACATGCCATGCCTTTTTTGGAAATCTCAATTTCAGTTAATTCCCTTTTAGTAACTCAACTATCCAAGAATTGTTCCCTCTGCAGTGACCAAGTATTGAATTCACAACTCTTTGGGCCAAGTCACTTTTTGGATCACTTAACTAACACTTTTATCCACTAGAGCATGTGTCTAGTGGATAAAAGCATTGGTTAAATGCTGGTATATCACCTGAAGAAAGCCAGAGTATACAACAGCTGAAATGTCATGAATATGGCAATAAAGATGAGGACAACAATTCAAATTGTGTAAATAATATAGTTGTTAATATTTGTTTTTCAATTTCAGAAACATTAATATTGCCATGTGTCATAAGAAAAAGATAAGCTCAAAAGAGAAACCAGATATTGTAAGGTTACTGTGTGATGGGAATATAATGTTGGAAATTGTGATAAAGTTGAAGAAAAAAAATCACAGGACAATCAAAAACTTAAATTGAAAGCATTAGCAAGAACAAGAAAAAAAGCAGTTTAAGAATGATATAAAAAGAGATGTGAGAAAAATTAAAAGGATATGAAGAAAGAAAAGTAAACAGGCCAACAAGAAAATATATGAAGAAGCTAGTATTGCAAAGGTAGACAGAGAGAAATGATGCAGAATATTAAGAATATTGGCTAAAGATATGAAAGCAAGTAAACTACAAATTTTAAGAAAACATCATAAAGAGAACATGTTAGATGAGAAATGAAGTATATAAAAATAGATTTGGAGAATGGGTCTTTCATGGAAATAATCAAGCAACATTATTAGAAGACAACAAAGAAGAAGTGGAGTAATATTTAGGGCTAAGATTATAGGCAGTGAAAATATAGTTGACTCTAACATTGATGATGGCATACAGAGAATTATTACAAGTTCTTGAATTAAATATTTCATAGTGGGACAGGTCACAACCAAGATATTTTGGGCTTGCTAAACAGTATATTCATGCAAGACGATGCTTCTTTATATACTGTGAAACTTAACTATAGCCTACTTTGTCAAAATACGTTTCAAAGAAACCAACTTAAGAAAATGGTCCCTAGCCTGCTGGAATTTACCCAAATAGAAAATGGTATTCACGCGAAGATCTCCGAGAAGCAATAAAAACTACTACATGATATGACAAAGTTGAAACAACAGAGATATTAACAAAAAGTCGATATTAACATGTGAAATAATTTTTTAAAATTATTTGATTGTATTGGTTACTGAGTTAATCAAAGAAATTTCTATGGCCTATCTTTTTGGATTTATTTATAGATGAAAATTAATATTACTCAGTAGGGTTGCATAATAAATCATAACATCCCCAAAATAAGTGAGTTTCAATATTGTTAATAAAGATAAATATAAGCTGAAAGTCACATTATACATTGTTCATATAAATATATCCTGAAAATCTGAACAACAATAGTTGGTTAATAGAAATTTTTATTATCAAAACCTTGAATTGCATAAAATCTATATATATATATATATATATATATATATATATATATATATATATATATATATATATATATATGACTGTAGATGTTGTTGTATGAAGGCAGTCACTGACTAATGTGTATGTAGGTAGAAACATGCAGATATAATCACAACTATGAAAATATATATTTTCATGAATATATCTAAATATATTAACACTGACATGTTTATTTATGTAATTTGGCAGGCAGAGCTGCAAATGTGTAATTTTGTGTGGGGAAAGTATATGTAAGATAGATGTTTGTATTCATACAATTGAAAATGTGTGTGTGTGTGTGCATATGCACAGATGAATGGAAAATACTTATGTAGAGTTGAGCAGGTGGGATATATGTGTGTGGATGTATGTTCATAATCAATAAATGATCTTTAGAAAACTGGGACAACACTAGAGAACAATGGGTAACCAACTGTTCAGATGGAAGGAAGTGCAACGAGGGGGGAATGTGATGTGGAGGGGGCACCAGGAGATTAAGTAGAAATGAAGCAAAGGAAGAGAAAACTTAATAGGGTACAAAGAGTAAAAAGGATACAGAAACGAATGAGCTTGAAACAGCAAAAGGGGCAAAAAGAGAAATGGAGAATAACAAAGAAAGAAAGACATAGGAAAGAAGATAGTGAGAATAGTTAATGAAGAAAGAGATAAGAATGAGAAAGGGAAAAGTAATGGAAAATACAAGTTGAGGGAAAGAAAAAAAGCAAAATAACAAAGAAAAAAAGAATGAAGATCACTGCAGGAATCAAAAGGTTGAGAAGAACAGTTATCAAGAAGTAATAGAAAGGAGAAAGAAGTGTTGGAAAAAGAGAAGCAAGGGAAAAATTTGAAAGGAAAGAAACAAAACAAAAAGAAAGGAGAAAAAAGTAGTGCAAGGTGTCAGTAAGTCTGAACTCATCTAAGTGATCAGAGGCAGACATATTCAACAGCCACTCAGTGTTGTTTAACTGAAATTCAGAAAATGAATACACAATACAACTACCACTAACAAATTCTACCATCTCTAAACACCTTTCAATACCACCATGTTGAATCAAATCACCCTTCACCAACTTGCCCAACACACTGATCATCTTCAGTATAATCATTATCTTTGACCCACATCAATGTCCACTTTCTCCACTTAAGTTACTAACACCACTACTGCCACAATGGCCAGCCTGCCTTTCTACATTACTATTCACCCGCACCAAACTTCCCCAACTCCATCACTAAGAAGAAACTGGAGAATGTTCGAAGAACTCTGAGTATAACACCAAGAGGCAATCAGCACCTCATTATATAAGAAAGATCTCTCACTAATCGGCTAAGAATAAAAACAGCAAGAACACCCAAAGCCTGATGACACTCACTGTTTTGGGAACTGCCTGTTGTCCAGTACTGGTGCTGGTGTCAGATGTGGCTACCGCGCACACACACACACACACACAATTGAACAATCAAGTACAGCATGTAGCCACAGACAGATGCATGCACTCATGTGTGCGAATTTTTCTATACAGGAGTAGGTGTTTAAGTTAAGAGATAGAAGAGAGGGCACTGTTTGGTCAAAGACTCTTGAAAAAGATGGATAAGTATTCTAGCCAGCCACTCTGTGGAATGTCCATCAAATTCAGGAACTTGGCAATAAGGTTAACAGCAGCAGCAGCAGCAGGCTGTTTTATGTTTGGTTTTGGCTTTTAGCAAGCAAATTCTGAAGATAGGAAGCATTTATGTGATAGCAATAGACAAAATAAGCAGAACATAACCACACAGAAAATAACATTTCTTTTGATACAAAAACAGATCTAAACCCTATCCGTACTTGAAGCTATCAATGATGGTAGCTGATGATAAAAGAAATGAACAGTGGGTGTACTTTGCTAACAATTCAGTTAAACTTTTGAACTTTTTATCATAATCTTCTTTGTCAATGTACTTCATTCATTGGCTAACATTATACAGTGAAAATTTAAGCTCAAAATTCAGTTGTTTCAAGCACAACTTGATTGCTTAGATTATTTTATTCTGTCTTCAATATTACAAAAAATAAAAAATGATAATTTTAACAACTTCTTCAATTGCAAGCTAATATAACATCTTTTTGTTTTCTACTAAAGTTCACTCAATGCAAGACTCAAGAGCCATTCAAGGTAGAGGGTTACTGAATGAGATATGTGATATGAATGAAAGAGGAAGAAGTAGGAAATGATGATGATGATGATGATATGAGATAGATAACTACTGACCCTAAACTTGAAGAGGTTAAGTTTGTTGTGTTCTGGGAAGCATCTATGTGGAAATCTGTTCCACAAAGTAACAGTTCTTAGAAAGAAGTTTTCAGAGTGGAATGCCTTTTTCACCATAGGGAATGGCAGTGATTCAACCCTGTGGATGTAGCAAGATGGATTTTGCCTGTAAATGTCTGCACTAATGGCACTAAAGAATGAACAAGCAAAAGTGAAGGAAGTCAGTTAAAACTAACCATTTCTAATGTCACCTAGTAACAAATAAAGAACAAACTTGTAACAATATTTTTATTGATCTACTTTAAAATATATTTCAATTGCATCCACAGGCATTAACACTCTTTCATACATTTTCTACAGTCTGACATATATACATGTGTGTGTGCATGCATATATATATATATATATATATATATATATATATATAGCGCTCCTTCAATAATATTAGAAATAGAAATCAGACATCTCTATCCAAATATTTTTGGCATTTATAAGAAATGAATAAAACACCAAAAGTAAAATGGAAAATAATAAATAGAACAAGAACTTGTAAAACCTGAGATGACCCATGCCCTTTATGCCTACATAAAAAACTACACATTAATAAGTTTCTAAATAATGAAAATTTATTAAACCATAGATATGAGTGAATGGTTTTCTGCTGACATCAACAAATTTTCACATTAAATAATTAGCATAAAAAAAACAATTAAATTTCATAGTCCAATAAAAGGTTTAAAAGCTTAACCCAATCATAAGATAGAAAAACCCTTTATGAAGTCATCAAAAAAACAAATTGTAGTTCAGTGTAACGCGTTTAAGTACGAAACAGCCCTTTAGGAAAAAAAATAAATAAAAAAAATAAATAAATAAAAGGATAAATAAAATAAAACAAAATTTTCTAGACACTTAATGACATATTATGGTGCCAAAAGCTATCTTTCGCTGTGACTGACCAGACAATGTGTGCACATGAATGCCATCATTCACTTTGAAATGGATACCCCCACCCTACCTCGGCTTGACCTCTTTCCGAAGGTGACTGATATGTGGATAAAAATTATCTCTTAGGCACTTTACCAAAATGGTCACCCAGCCGTTTCCATAGTAATTAATTTTGCGAATGAACATGCTTATAAAGATGCGTAAATTTCAAGATTGGTTATTTCTAAAGTTTCGCTTGAGGATGAAACAGGGCTTGATACTTTAACTCAATTTAATTTTAATAATTATATTGAGGTTTTCGGCTCTTGTTTTTGAAACATGAGAACTCTTATGTAGCGAAGGAATCATATTTTTTAAATAATTATATATATATATATATATATATATATATATATATATATATATAAAGATAAGTTTTTTTTTTTTCTTTTTAATATATCCCACATGGATAATAATATAGGAAAAAGAAGTCGAAAGACACCTCATCATCTCAATTTTACTTTTGAAAATTATAGAGCTGTGAAATCGGTAAAGTTACTCTAAATAAATTTTATAACAGACTCCAGTTACATTTTCAGTTTTTTTTATATAACACACACACACAAGATATGCTTTGATTTATTTCCATGGAAACTACAGAGTATGAGCACAAGAATACTATTGGATAGAACAAATTTTCAATTACAAAACATTTTTCTTTTACATAATCCCTAAAAAGTTTTTCCCAGGCTTTTTGCAACAGCTTGCATTTTGTGGATTGACAGCTGTACATGACCACCCAGAAATGGCTTGTAACACATAGCACTGCTGCCATTTCTGAAATGCATTACCTATCACCTAATTGTACCCACAAACTGTTTTTCTTCCATAAACATTCAGCATATTTTGATAAATGTCAATGGCTGAAATTTTTTTCTACATCATGAAATTTAATTCTGCTTCATATGCACTTTCATGTCAGATTCCATTTTACCACACAGTTAATGAGCTGTAATCTGCAACAACAAAAAAAAAAGAAAGAAAGAATATAAGTTATTGAGAGAAAGTGTCAACCACTACTGTCAGATCAACAATACTCATCTCTGACAAGGTAAGCCAACATAATGAAATAGGCAGCATTATTTTTAGTGCAACCCTTATATATGTGTACACACACACACACACATATATATATATATATATATATATATATATATATATATATATATATATATATATATATACATACCAAAAAGTCATGAGATAGCACTATGTAATGGTAGGTGGTGCCACTTGACATAATCAAAATACACAGACATCTAGTGAGTTAATGTAAACACTGGCATGGTTGCTCATAGTTAGGTGATGTAAATTCAAGAGAGTGTGATAGTCAGTACCAGACAGATAAGATATTAAATTTCTGAGTATAGAGATATAATGATCAATGTCTAGCAGCTGACCTCTCCTCTAACCTAGTTCACAGAGGTCAATGAGAAAAAAATTGGCTTGCCACTTTCAATACCTCCAAAACCAAGCTCATAATGTTTCATTATCACTGAGCAATTCCCAACTTTTCTCCAATCAGTCGCTTGTGCTCACTGGAACGTCTCATTGGGACTCATGATCCCCCCCCCGGAGACTTCATGAAATTTGTACATATGATCTATAAGATGCTGGAAAAATGGTTGGTTCCTTGTACTGCTCTAGGAAGTAACTGGCTCCTACTACCATGCTTTGTCTTCACAAGAGTCAGATTAGACTGAAAATGGAATCTTGTTGCCACATCTGGACTGGAACTGCTCGATCATCACTTTCCAGCCTTGATAGAATTTGAAATTTTTTACATGGCTTTGTATGAGACAACTTATTTTCCAGCATCTTACCTACAGAAACTTTGTTGCTACTTTATCGTTATTTCTATGGTAAATGTCCAGGTGACCTCCATTCTTTTATTCCACCAGCTAGGATTTCACATGCCACTTCCACAATGCTGAATCACTCTGATTTCCCCCATATTCTATATATGAAGAGAAAGTTCCACTTGAACAGTTTTTTTTCCGTGAACAGCTAGTTTGTTGAATAAACTCCCACCTGAATGCTTCCCTAAACACTTCAATCTTAACCCTTCCAGAATCAGTCATTATCTATCATCCTTATCTTCATAATCCTTACTTCCTACTACCTCCTCTCTCATTCATATCACACACCTTTTACAATGCAACTATTTTAACAGTAATTCTCTCTATTAAGTGTCTCTTGATTATTGTATAAACTTCAGTAATTTAAAAAAATTGTAAGCAACTGAGTATAATAGTGCAATGTATTTGATTGCCAATGGTACGCTTTTAATATGAGCTTGTACCAGACTAAAGTAGTATATATGGAAATAAGTTATAGCTGATAGAAACAAGTATGAAAATGATTGTTATTCATACCTGTTCTCAAGAAAGAGCATGTTTATCTCTCCAATATTCAAGCCAATACTGAAACAGAATGTGTGTGCAACTGAGTATGTACATTTGTAGAGGGAAAAATCATTGTAAGAGAGCGAAAAGACATGAAACAGTTTATCCTATCTCCTTGCCAACAAACAGATATATCAGCATTACTAAAAGATGCACACATGTACAGAACAGATGTGATCACTGAGGTAAATACATATATACAAATATGCACTAGTCAAACACCTGCAAACATGAAAAGCAAGTAAAGGAGACGCAAATGTAAATGAAAGCAAGCATCTACAGATGAAATTGGTTTAGGGCAGATGAAATGATAGCAATGAAAAGAAGCAAATATGTCAGTTCTGATCATTTATCATCAAATCAGTGCTGTATCAGATAATATGTTGGTCCATGTCTGATGAAAAGAGAATCTTTCAAATGAGATAGGCTTGTGGTTGTCAACTGGTAGCGAGAAGGGAGGGGACAAGAAAGTGTTTGTTGCCAAGTGGCATCCCAGAATTCTTTAAGAAATAGCAGATTTACTTATCAAGCAGCAATTTTTAATCAAATAGCAAGAAGCATCTGATTGGCAACAGAGAGACATAAATCTATGACAGTAAAATACAAGTAAAGAAATATAGATCAAAGATTTAATATTTCAATGTTTATTCATATCACCTTCAGAATAATATGAACATGAAATTGCATGGTTTGAAATTCTCTTTACTTTTCCACTGTATCCTTTTAATCTATTATTTCTTATCAATGAAATCTACCTTACTTTGAGATTGAAGTGAATAAACATCAGAATATAAATTCAATCACAATTTTTATGAATTTTATTAATTATTTGCAAGGACTTTTTTTTCTGGAATTACCTTTATCCTTTGTATAAATTGTTTGACAGACATACATGTTCTTGCACAAACACACATACATGAATTTGTGTGTGTGTGTGTGTGTCTAAAACAATAAGATTGATTTTGCAAAAATAAAAATATATATAAAAAAAAAATAAATGAATAAAAAGTCCATCTGGATATTTCTGGAATGTTTAAGGCATTAAGAGTAACAAATAAAATTAAATGTTCACTTATCTGCTCCTACCCTGAGTTTCAATCTTCTTTTATCTTAGAGTGCTGTATTGTATTTTAGTATTATCCATTAATATTCATCTCATATTTCTGGTTCCACTAAACCTAACCTGCATGGCTAGGACCTGCCATACCACTTACATAGTAGAAAATCACCTACATTCCCTAAGTATGCAATCAGCGAGAAGTAAGTTCCATCCAAACAGTTTCTTCCTGCAAACCACTGCCCTGTGGAACAGACTCCCAAGAAGATATTTCCTTGATCACTGCAATCTTAACCTGTTCAAGTCTATAGTTAACAGTTACCTTCCCCTCCTATCCATATAAACTACCAACAATGTAACCCTCTACTTTGAGTGCCCCCTAGGCCTTATACAGGGTGAGCCTTACTGTAAAAAAAATGTTAATAGCTGTATTTTGGACATTAATGATGTGAAAAGCAATGTATGCATAAATTTTCACTAAGTTTTAACATGTGACAAGTCAACCTATAAGAGAATGTGGTGCATTTGTGACCAATGTAAGAATTTAAAGTTTTTTTATTGTTGAGATTGGAAATGTAATCTCTCAGAGGGCATGAGAATCCATAAACAACATTTTTTTACAAGGGGTGGTGGGGTGATGGCCCAAGTTATTGGTTATAATTAGGTCAGATACTTTGAACTTTTTATAGTAAATAATAAATCTAATGCATTGTGATTGTTAAGCAATATGTACAGGCAAATTATCAATGAACTTATGGATATCAAATTTTACTGTCTATAACTTGAAAAGCCATTAATATTTCAAAGTTTTGTTCAGATAAATGAACACCTTATCTTGTTAGTACAAATTTTATGATGATCCTTTATAGATTTCTATGGTTTTCTTTGCAGGCATTTATTATAATCCAATAACAAACTTTCTACACAATAATAACAGATGACTTAGTGCAATAAGTAAAAGATATTTATTTTATCTATGATGGCTGAAAACTATGAAGAGAGAAATTCCTTAAGAGAATTGATCAGGAAAAACATCAAAAATATAAACATGGGTATTAAAAATAACAAGAAAGAGTTCTGTTCAAAGATGACCAAAAGTTACAAACACCTGAGCAAGATAAAACTCACAAATCAAACACAGAAGAAGAAAAGAAACAAAAATAAGGATGACAGTTTGAATAAACCATAGAATTAAAAAAAGACTAAATTTTGTCCCCTAATTTTTTTAATCTCATCTCAAAACTTTGGGGAGTTATTAAGAAAAAAAAACGAACCTGATCTTAAATCTAAATTAGTGCCCTTTAACTGAGCATAGTGTTCACACAAAATTAATAGAGGCTTAAGGCATATTACATTAAAATAGTGGTTAAGCAACATCGAGCCTAATCAGTACCTAGATGGGTAACTGCTTGGAAATACCAGGTGCTATAAGCTTGGATGTGTAAAAGTAGTGTAATGGATAATAGCTTGGAATTGTTAATTGGAGAGCAAAGCTCCAATTCCAATTGGGTTTGTTATATCCACTTACAAACAAATGCCCTTGGAAAAGGTATGAATTTATCTCTTCTCCCTCCAGCAATGGTTTAATTAGTATGACTTGTATCACTAAATCATTATTATCTGGAATAAAAAATTATAATCTAAAAGTAATTCTGGCTTTAAATAACCTGCAAAGGGTTGATAGAAAATAGAAAATGAATGAATCAATTAAAGAAACAAAATTAATAGGTCATATATATTTAAGAACATTAAGCATCCTAGAGTGCTTCTTGTTGCTGATTTTTTTTCTCTCTTTTGAAATGTTGCAATCACAAAATATAGTAAAATTAAGAGAAACAATATAAAGATCAAAGAAAACAATTGACTGCCACAGGTGTTCTGAAATTGTAAACAAAAGCCATCAGGTTTGTTGGTCATTTGGGGAAGTATCAAAGGGATAGCTTTTAAGAAAAGAAGAATTTGTAAAGATAGTAAAACAAAGTGATGATGATGCTAAGAGCAAATGGAAAGAGAGAAAAAAAAAAAGAATACAATTAAGGAAACAATGTCAAAGAGTAATGTACTGAAAATAAAGCAATAAGATCTAATTAAGACAAAGCCTGCAAGTGAAGTATAACAAAAGGAGAGAGAGTGTGTGGGGTGGGGGAGAATAATGGGATAGATAAGCTAGAGGAGTTTGGGGTGATGAGTAGGAGGGGAATGTCAAATTGCAGGCATGCTTGAAGCCAAAGTGTAATAAACATATTTACTTGTTGAGAGAGAAATAAAAGAGAGTAACAATAAAAGATAGGGATAAAGAGAAAAGAAACAAATGCAAAAGTTAAAAGGCATAGTGAGAGAAAGAGAACAAGAAAATGACTGAGAGTTAGAAAATGGAAATAGATGAAAACAGAAAAGAATGGTGGGAATTAATCAAAGGAGAGACAGAAAAATGTTGATAAAACTTTAATGAGAGATTGGGTTTTACAAAATGAAAGATATGATAACTTTCATAAAGGGAAAAACACAAGGACCAAAATGAATTCATCAAAGGAGAAAAATGTACATCAAAGATTCTGCCTTAATGCAGGGAGACAGAAAAACAAGAATTTAGTGAAGGCAACAGAAAAGAAATACAATGAAACTATATTTATTTTATTTCAACAAATATAAAGAAAGAAATTCTATAAAGAAACACTATCAATGAAGAAAAATGGGATCACTTAAGAACAATACTACTGCAAACGATAAAAGAAATGTTGTTTATCAATTATTAGTAATAAGAACTCCAAGAATAAATAAGAAAGAAATACCACTTAAGATACTTTAAAAAATAAAAATAAAAATTACTTAAAAGAACAGTACAAAAATACTTGTGGTAAGAATAAAAGCATTCACAATAAGAATATAAAGCAGTAAAAATAAAGCAACTATATCAATAAGATGAACAGACAACCAATGGCAACAACAATGACAGGAAGAGAAAAAAAACACAAAACTATTATTCCAAATAAGATTGCCAAGTGCAAAAAAAAAATTATCTAATACAAACAGGAAGACAAATATGAAAAAATATTCCAAGTTAAATGATACAAAGTCAAAATTTAAAAATAAAAATTGTTTAAAAGAAAAAAAAGAAAATTGAACGAGTTGGTGATGATTTTAGTTCAATAAATAGTGGAAGAGTGAGAAAGAGAAATAGCAAATGTGAAGCAAATAAAAAGATATTAAAATTAAAAAAGAGTGTCACAAATAAGGAAAATGTTAAAAGAGGATTTGGAAGGAATAAGAAAAATAGAGAAAGAAAACTATATAAGGGAAGATTCTTTTTCATTTTAAATAGAGGAGAAAAGATCAAAAAGAAAACAATAAGTAAGAGAAAGTGGTAAGAAAGCAAAAGATTGGGAGAAAGAAATGAAAAAGGGGATTAAAAAAAAAAACGGAGATAAAGAAGATGGAAAAGAGAAAGAATTGAGAGAAAATTGCAATCTCTCTAGATTCCAAATCAAAGAAAGGAGGGCATTCTCTATTGGAGGCATCATTTTTTTTCCATCATTATCTTCAAGCCCAAGATATAAAACATTGGGTAGCATAAAGGTTATTGGTGCAGAATTTAAGATCTTAAATGACACATCAAAACATAATTACAAATAAAACTGCATTTTAATCTTTCTCTCTTTTTTATATTCTTTTAGAGCTCTTCTATAAAGATTTGGAACATTTAAGCTAGTAGATCACAAAGATAGTGTTACTGAAACACCAAAATTCTCAGCTATTCATCATAAAATAGAGACAGAACATTTTCAAGAGTACAGGTCTTTTTAAAACATTATCTTCCAATGCTTCCATCAAATCTTACTCATGAAAGTCATTATGAGGAAAGCGTCATTAACATAAAATGCAGGTTAAATAATTGTTTTTGATTAAAACATCAACTACTAGCTTCTTTTGAGAATATTAATATAATAAACTGCTTCATCTTCATACTTCTTCTAAGTTTGATGATTTCTGATTTCATGACAGGATTGACAAAATATATCCTTAGTTTTTGATTGATGAGTTCTTTTTTTATTTAGATTTTTGGTTAGAGAGAGAACAATAAGAAAGATTGCTGGGTTTCTTTATCTAATCACCCAATGGCTTCTATGAAATCTAGCACTGCTCACTCTGCCCACTCTGGCTAACTCATGTCAACTGTCTAAAATGCTGACTACAATTGCCTGGATATTCTTTTATTATATGTATTAATTGTGGAAAACATTTAAAATCACATTACTATATTTCTTAGTTTTCTTTGGACCACATTTTAACACCGATTTGAGGGTTAGTTAGACTGTTGAATAACAAGCACTACAGTTTTTACTCAAATACATTAACAACAAATAACCAGATTTCTATTGTTTTAAGTTAATTGAAAGAGTGCAAGTTCTAAAGATCAATGTTCAAACAAGAGAAGTTTATATAAGACAATAAAGAGATCCCTACACAAGAAAAAGAAAGAGACTGATGCATAATTCAAAAATAGAGACTTATACACAGCAAAGTGGAATGGAGAGGCAGAGAAGGAATCTAGTAATAGTCAAAGTGAGTGGGTGGATATATGTTGAAAACAAGCAAGAAAGGTCAATAAAATATGATGAAAAAGAAAACAGTGAATGACAAAGAGAAACATTTATAAGGAACAGGGAAGAACAACATGCCACTCAAAAAGAAAGAGACATTAATAGATCATTCCTGAGGAGCAGAAAGTAGAATTTATTTCGGGATTATAATATAGTAATTTCAAAGAGGGAAAAATCAATTTATAAACATATTGATATTTCTGAATACCTCTGAGATTATTTTCTCACTTCTATTTATCTATCCAGAAATACAAGTGCAGATATCAGAAGGACTGATATCTACCAATAAATTCACAAAGATATTCAAATACAGCAAGACACTGAAAAATGACATTCTAAAACTGAAATCTATCATTTGATACAAAATTTTCTATTTCCCCATATTATATGAGAGAGAGAGAGTTCTCAAGGCAATTGCTTATTTTCTTCCCCCTCATTTTTTGTAACACTAATCTATCATTGATAACAATATAGGTTATTTACAGACTGTACTTTATACACACACACACAGAACCACAAAAGTGAAAGCTTAATGATAAGAGATGGAGCAGACACTGGAAAATTCACGTCTTCTTGGCAATTATGAACTGGAACTGATAAGTCATCATAGCAAATGGTAGAAGAAAAAGACCAAAAAAAGAGAAAGAAAAGAGCATTTAACAAGGGGAGGGAGGAGGTTTCAAATCACTAATTGATTCTTCAGGTGACTTGTAAATCATTGGTGCAACTTAGAAGACCTACAGGCGAGATAATGATTTGACCTTATTCTTGTCTTCTAATGTTTTTTTCTTTTGAGTCTTTTTGCTTTATCATTTTACATATTCAGGCTGGTAGTAAAGAATTTGTTTTGAGGTGGTTTTTCTTCTTAATATTTTATTTCTGACATTCATTTCTTTCCTTGTTCATTATTTTTACAGTCATTATCACCAACAGCACAACTTGATTAGATAAATAAACTGCTTGAAATCTGATAATTTGAGAAAAGGTGGATAAAATTTTATAAATGAATGAAAAAAAAGAAAAAAGAAAAATAGAAACCAAAGGAAGCAGGTATTAAGATAGACATAAATTACAGAGTGAATGGAAAAATTAAACCAATAAAAAAAAAACATTTAAAAAGGGTAAAATATTTAAATTTTAAAAATAAATTTTCTTTATTTTTTTTATTTAAGAAAAATTATCTAAAAATATTAAAAGATAAAATTAAATTGAAAATAAAATATAAATATTTGAAGAATTAAACAATCAATTTAAAAAGAAAAACTTCAAAAAGTATAAACAACTGAAGAAATAACAATTAAAAATATTCCTTTTTAAAGAAGAATATAAAAAATTGAAAAATGATCAGTGAAATGAAGTTTTTCTGACAATAAAATAATCTATGTGATTATATTGTGTTTATTTCTGCACCTGTAGTTGTTGCTTTTCTTCTTTTTCTTCCAATTATTTTATCTTATTAAAATAACAATATCCAGAAATAAGTGCTAACATAATTGTAACTTCACAAAAATAAAGGATTGGAAATAGACAGAAAAATAAGTATTAATCCCAGCCAAATAACAAGGATGAAGGAAAAATGTTTATCCTAATCAATAGATATTGAAATACCTGTTTTTACTGCATTTTCTAAAATTTTCTTGATCTGATCTTGGCTAACAAATACAAAAAGGTTTAATATACAGTTGCTATGATTTAAAGTCTCTTTATTCTCAAATGGGCAACAAGGAAAAGTAAAGGATATAATCTTGAACCAAACGAAATAATCTTCCATAAAACTTGTATCCCATCAACAAGGTGAAGAAAAAAAATGTGCTAAGATTCATTGAAATTAGTAGCAATATGATACAAGAGAAATTTTATAAACCATTTTTTGAGCAGCTCCTTATCAAATTAATATTCAAGAAAAGTTGCATTAATATTTCTGTATTCATTCCTATTATATTTTCCAAGGTGTTGACCAATTAACTGCTTAAATGAGAAATTTACTGAGCTGATGAAAATAAACACTGACATATCAAAATTAACCACACTTTCTTATTACTGAAATATTACCAAACTTAAAAGTAGTTTTCATTCTTTATCTTCCTTTTATAAATTTCATGTTGAACGTATTTACTATGTTGAGAAAGTACTTATTTGGTATTTGTCTAAGAAATAAGCAATTATTTACTTTTCATTATAATATTGAGTGGTGAGAATGACTAACACAGCATAAAAAACATCAATAAGTTCATTTGTTAATCTAATACCGATTATAAATAAGTCTATTTATAATAATTTCATCTTTCATATCTCAAAAATGATTCTTCTGAAAATGCTGTAAACAGACACTGAAATATGAACAAAATCAATAAGTTTATTTGTTAATCTAATGTTGATTATAAATAAATATGTTCAATTATTCTCCTTTATAGTTTAAAAACTATATTCTAAGAATAATATGAATAAAAGCAATCAGTCCTTTAAATCTGTTAATTAAATATAAACAAACTACAGTATATTTTTAAGAGTTAATTTTTGTTTTATTTTTTTTAAAGAAAGAAATTTTTATAATTACTGATTAAAGATTATGTGGGAATTTTTTGTGAATACTGAGTAGAATGGTGAATGGGGAAAGATAAATCAACACATTTTGCAAAACTCAGGGTAAGAAGAGGTGAGAGGAAAAGATGTAGTAATATAGAAAAGACTAATAAAATGGAATAAAATTTAAGAGAAACACTACTTCACAAATCCAGATTGCAAAATTGAGATGAAAACAGATTTCTTTCTACTCTGGCCTACCCCAGGTCAACTAGATATGCATCTCTGCAGTTTTAAGCTATAATTGTACAGAATGGCCAAGTAATGATGGGTCTCTAGGCTCAATAATAATGGTACTTGTCAGGAGATTCCCATGAGAATTACCAAAATTCTGACAAACACTTTCAACCCACCACCAACTCAGTCTCACCCCAGAAACTTTTATCCTTTGTAGTGGCTATCATTTATTCATTAGCAGACCATCCCTGCAAGGTAAGTGGGTGTGGCTTTTCTAGTTTCCTTGCTCTTCAGCCTTGGTGAGGTATAATGGTCAGGTACTGGAGACCAATGGCCAGCAATGGACTGATGGATATGTGCATTTGGCCATATGATGTGGCTAATGATCCAGTCACTTCTAAGTGATAAATACTATTGTTAGGAGGTCAGGAATAGAACAGGATTCAGGAGGACAGAAATAAAGGAAAGAAAAAGAAAAGACAGAGAAGAAAAGTGGGGGGGGAGAAACAAAGATGAAAAGAAAAAAAGACAGAAATGAAAAGAAAAAAAGACAGAAATGAAAAGAAAAAAAGACAGAAATGAAAAGGAAAAATTATGCAAAAGTGTATAAAATAATAGATAAAAACATGTATCAAACAAATATATGTGGAAACATGCGTGCACACACACACACATATACATATATAGAGAGAGAGCGAGAGTTAGAGAGAGAGAGATACTGCAAGTTATGATTATTTTGAATTACTCTACATGTGAATAAAGATATGTCCAGATAGACCATAAATTTAAATTGTAGCTTCTGTTCATAAACACATATCACAAAAAAATCGTTACATTTGTCTTGAAATGTTATTTTTAGTGGATATCTGTATTTTAAATAGATGCACCATTTCTATTTAAATCAGTGTGATTATATCTATCAGTCTGAACTAGTAAAAATGTCAGGTTAAAAATAAATCTACTAAATCTTTAGAAATTATTTTGTTTACAAAACTGAGCAGATATGAGCTTTCAAGAAAAATCTAAACAAGGAATGTTGTTTCCCTTAAATGTTAAATAGAACCTTTCAGGACTGTTCCCTCTCTGTGGCAAACACTGTCTAAGGTACACTGGATGAAATAGTAGTTTCTCCTACAAAGGGGAATGCAAGTTCATACCCTTGGTGGGGAGCACATTTACTGTATTGGGCACAGATTGATGGATGTAATGCACACTGTTTAAAATAAAACCAGGGCATCTATTTCAAATACAGGTATCCACTAATTATAACATTTGAAGTAATAAAAATGCTGTATTAAAAATAAATCCATTCATTCTCTCTCTCTCTCTCTATACATATATATATATATAATGAAGACACAGAGACATTCCACATAGATAAACAAAGAAAGGCATATATGCATGTAGGTAATTTGTGTCAACAGACTCAGGATTGTCTTCAGAAGTGTGTAAGTCAATGACTGTATCAATGGATATACACAGAGATGTATTTATATACTGACATTTCTAATGATTATATCATCCTTATTCTCATTTTGATCAGATGAATATCTATGTCTACATACAAAAGACAGAAACATATAAACAAACATGTACTGTGAGCACATGATGCAAACAACTGTGCATAATCTTTTATACAACTGAATCAATGACTTACTTATAATGTGCACTATACAAACATACATACATACATACATTCATATCCTCGAGTTTATTCACATTTAAAATGTGTGTCCCCACTCTAAGAGAGCAACATTTAAAAAGAGATTACAGATATTCAGAAACATGTACAAAATAGACACACACATAAGCACACATGCACTCACATTTGTGTGTGTGTGTATATATATATATATATATATATATATATATATGAAAGTGACACAAACATATCTTTAAAAATAAATGTTTCTGATAGTTTCTAAATGATATCAACACCTGGAGGTAAGTAATTGTGAAGAGATTTCAAGTAAACTGATATTAAAAATCATCACTACTCACTTGTGAGTTTGAATCTGATTGTTTTCCTGATACTTGCAATTTTGCACCAAAGTAAGCTAATTGGTCAAGAATATATTCACAATGGCAAAGTGCAAACACACACATTTGAGGATGGACATAGAGAAATAAAATAATTGTATAATGTGTATGGAGTCCTGATTTTAGAAGGGAGAAGAAAAGAAGTGTTGTCTATTTTGAAAATTTCTAACCCTAACCCTGCCCCTATATTAACCACCAGGGAGGCCTACAAATAACTACATCTAATAAAGACAAAATCAAAAAAGCAAACATCTATATATCATAATAGCTTGATATTGCAAATGAAGGTTGCAGAAGATTCCCTAAATCTTTTCCAGAAGAACTGGATTGCCCTCAGCTTGATAATATTTTAAGTTTTAAAGTGATGTGATCAACTCCACCCATTAAACCAAGGATTTATATGTCATGGCAGAACAAGGAGAACAAAGAGCAGAGGTTGTAGATTTTCTGTTGGAGTTTCCTTCTCCTTGGTAATGAGGTCTGTCGCACCTTAGAAGTTCCGTTTCCTGAATGTATATGAGGAGAGTGAGAGCGCTATGGGAGAGAACCAAATTCAGTTACAAGTTCAATGCCCACAATATAAACAGATATCTCAATACATATTAATAGACTTCCTTCTTTCTTTCTATCTCTCCATAATGGATATAACATGAAATATTCATTGTCCATGCAATGAACTTCTGACACTTTAGCTGATTAGATAATAATTACATTGAGTATTATATAATTACCCTAAAGTGTTTCACTAAATATGACAATTTATGCACACAGAAATGAGTGCAAATCAGAGAAGCAACAAACTCAAACACATACAAGAGATTAATTGGGAACAGAGATATGTCTTTCTTTGTGTGGTTCAGTGATGAGAGTAGAAGTCTAACAGCTGTGAGGAGAGACATTCCAGTCCACAGTAATCGATAGAAAAGAAAAAAAGACAATAAAAAATGGTACCAGATAGATTGAAACCATAAACCGATTAAAGATGTAAGTGCAATTAATAGAATTTAATTTCTCAGGAGCTTATCTTTCCAGGATCAGAGTTTTCAGGTTTCTTTCCCTTTAAAATAATTTATTATCAATTCTTCCCTGGAAAATCTTTAACGGCATGTACATCACACAGTTTAATTGAATTTAGCCCAAGCACCTGAATAAAATAAGCCAAGACATACACAAACATTACAAAGCAATTTACAATTCACTTTTGACAAAAAAATTCTTCCAAATGCAAGTTCTCAAAATTTTTTTAAACAGTTACATTAGATTGAGAATATGCTGGTGGCATAATGGTTAATGATATGGAAAATGGAATCAGCAAACTGAGTTCAAGTTCTAGCTGAGGCTATTGTATTCACTTCTGATTGGGAATGGTATGAACTGATCTCTTTCCCACAAGACCAAATAGGTGTTAAACTGAACTCTAACCTTGGTTAGTCACCAATCTAGGACAACTCTGACTTCAAAATCAGAGAGAAAACAAAAGGAAACTGTTGAAGTATATTTCTAAAGGACAATCATGGCAGCATAATTTATAAATATTAAAAGGAAGTTGTGGAAAGCTATGACTGCTAATATCTTGAAAGGACATAGTGTTTTTATATATCTCAGATTAATTAAACTAATCCCATGATATCTATCTATATTTCTGAGATAAGGTATTATTTACATTATTCGGACTATTGTCCGCATCTTTGTCATCATATTTATTACAACGTTTTGGCCGTTGTATGCTCTGGCCTTCTTCAGGTGGTTGGAATGTCAAACTTAACTCAGTATCCTCAAGGACACATGGCACAGTGGATAAAGGCGTTGGTTAGATCCAGTGACAGGACCCAAAGAGTGTGAGTTCAATACCCGGTTAAGGCAGTGGAGAACTTTCAGAGGGAAATTAACAGGAGATAACTGATAACTGACATCCATTAAACATGGCACATGGAACTAGAACAGTCTATCCCAGTGAGCAAAATAAAGGGTTAGGTTCGACATTCCAACCACCTTAAGAAGGCCAGAGCCTAAAACGGCCGAAACGTTGTGATAATTATGGCAACAAAAAAAGAGGACAATAGTCAAAATAATGTAAATAATGTCTAATCATATGAATTTCTAGTTTAAAAAATGTTTTAAAAAGGGACAGTATGTTAATTACTCTAGATATTTAAAAAATAAATTAATCATACTTATGATTTTTGTTATTTTAAATATTCATGCAATACAAGGCCCAAAAGCCACTCAATATAGAAGGTTACTGAGTGAGGATGTAAGAGTAGGAAGTAAACGCAGATTATGTGGGTATGTAGGACAGATTACAGCTGACCCAAGACTTGTAGACTTTATGATTGGGAAGCATCTTCACAGGAGTCTGTTATACAAAATAGTGGTTCTTGAGAAGCTGTCTGCATGAAACTTCTTACCAATGGAATAAGAAGAGGTAGCAAAAGTTATCATTTCAACTCCCCCTTCCTAAAATGAGTATCCTCATATTGATATAAGGGAAGTAGGTTAGGAAAGCACACATGCAGAAGATTTAAGGATCATCATTTGAAATGTGATCTTCAATCTCTAATCAAAGTCTATCAGGAATCCATCAATACTCCTGAGGCTCTAAAGTCAGATATTCGAAGAATCCAATTTTAAAATCATCGAGATTGGGAGAGGCACTTTGCAGGTTGGCACTTTATATCTAATTACCATTTACTGATGCCAATTCTGGCACTGCATTCGATTGGGCATTTCCACATGTGTTGCATCACACAGGGGTACAAATGATGAATTAGAGGGTGGCACGTTAATCAAGATATATGCAACACTAACAAGGGTAATCAAAATATACAGACTTTTCAGGTTTTCTCTCAGATTTGGCGCATAGCCAACTGCCCCATGAAATCTGTGAGTTTGTCGTGTGCCTAAAGAAAGAAAGATTATCTCACCTTGCTGAATAATATACAAACTGTAACATCTCAAAGGCAAGAGAAGTTATCAGAATAATAATTCACAACTAGATGCACAATGACCACAATTGTAACTGTTTTTAGAGTAACTTCAGCTGGCAAAAGAAAATAATTTCTGTTCATAAATTATAAACAAACTGAAAGAATATACAACACAAATTTTAGGTTATTTTCTTTTCTTTTTTGAATACTATGTCTCTTCAGGGCACAAGAGATCATGGTTGGCCACAGTTTTCAGTTTCCTTATTATCTGTGAATTGCTATGACATCTTAACAAAGATAGTTGTGGGGTTACCTCTTACTTCTCCACAACTTTGAATCCAAAGTTGTCTTTCTCCTAAACTTGCTGCTACTCAAGGCAAGAGAGCTCAATCTACCTAGCATTTTTAACCATATAATTTTATTTTATTAAAAAGTTATTAGCAGTATACTTTTGTCATTAGTGTTTGTGGATCTTGAGGATTGGATAATAAGTTGCTGCATTTTCATAGGTGCCATGAAACAGAAGATACACCATTTTAAGCAGCTTGAAACTGAAAAAAGGCCATGCAAAACTATTAGGCCAATGAAAGATCTGAGATAATAGTCATGATAATATGTAAATTTCTCAGCAGGAATTTTTCCATCTTATTAATATGAGTGTAAGGTGCTTTGGGAAGTCATTGTAGTTGACCATTACCTCATATTAAAACCAAGGCTAAAGTTAAAACAAAGATGAAGGTTGTAATCTTAAAGGGGAAGATGCTTCAATAATAGATAGATAGGTGGCTGAGAATTTCCAGAAACAGTATTCAAACCACCCAAAAGATGTTTACTACTTCAGGAAGTGTTTTAAGTGCAAAGAAAACTGGAATACTAGAAAAGTTAGACAAGAAAGATGAAAGAAAGATAGTAAGAGTCTTGGTAGACAATCCAAAATTAATAGCCAGACAAGTGAAAAGTGAATGCATTCTTAACAAGATTTCAGTTAATACAGTATACAGAATATTATAAAAAAACAAAAAAAAAAACAACTTGAATTAGCATATAGCAATAAAAGAAACATCATTAAACAAAAAAAAAAAACATTGGAATAGAAGATTTAATTGGTCAAAAAACATCTAACATGGAACACTGGAAAGAGGCAAAAATTAATTTTTAGTGATGAATACAAAATAGAGTTCCATTTTAATGGCATAGAATATATAAGAAAACCAGTGGAATAAAAAAAACAAAAAACAATGCAAGATACACCACTATAGTCTGACTATAAAATTTGGCGGTGAACATGTAATGGTGTGAGGTTGCCATAAGAGATGGTAGAAGAAAACGGTTAAAATTTGATGGAAACTTAAACAGTGAAAACTGTATTACTTTACTATGGGTAAGCTTCTGCCAAACTACAATGATGGAGAATTTTTTTAGCATGACATTGTTCCTTGCCACACATCACATGCAACAAAAATTTTTTTTGTGGATGAAGATGTTCAACTTTTAGAAGATTGGCCAAGTCCTGATCTCAATATAATTGAACTATTGTTGTGTGAATTGAAGAAACAAGTGGTCCAACAAAAATTGCACAATCTTTGGGATTACTGATAAGAAGAATGTGAAAAAATTCTCAGTGAGAGTAACTGGACCTTGTTTCACTCAATAGCACATTGAATTGAGGCAATTATTCAAGACAAAGGCAGCAACACTAATTAACTCTATAGTTTGAGCTTTTGTACTTTCTGTAATAATAAAGTTCACTTTTTGCAAAAAACAAAAAAATTGCTTCTTAAGAAAAGATCTGAAAGATTAAATTTTTGATGGTGGCCCAGTGTTTTTACATGGCCCCTTTTTTTTTAGCATCTCTATACTTAAGATGCTCTATCAACACCATACCACATTAACAAAAATGCAGTAACTTGTTTTCTGGACCTCAAAGATCATAAAATGTACTGAGAAAAGAATACTGTTAATTCAAGATTTGGAGGTAAAATTAACAAAAGTAATTTATCAAGGTGGGTCCAAAAGTTTTATATGCCAGTGAATTTCAATTTCAATGATTGAAGTTATGCCTGTTTGCAGCATTTCTGCAATGACCTCATCAAAAGTCTTCACCTCAATATCTTTAATATACACATAAACAATATGAAACATTTCAGTTCAAACTATCATGCAAGTATAGTTTTTACCAGATACACAAGTCCTATTGGAATTTACCATAACCAAAATAAAGAACAGAGGTTATTTATAGGAAGCAAAAATGCTTCATGAAATTACTATCCATAATATAACTGAAGAAATAATTGTTTTTAAAAAAAATATGTGACAGAAGTTGTCTTCATCACAGTTTGTGACCATAAAAAAGAGAACTCAACTATACTGAAGTTACCTAGTTCAGACAAAACAAATATTTCATAAGTATTCATGTTTAAAACTAAAAGAAAAAATGTTTGGCATCCATTTTCAGATTTATCCTCAGCCATGCAAACACTTGGCATTGAAACCTTTCAATTGATCAAAGATAAACTGTACATAATATGAGAGTAATGAAATTAGCTGGTAATGAACTGTGCTTAAATAACAGAATATATTTATCAAAGGTCATTTTCATTAG
>CAHIKZ030000377.1:1715000-1770000 GCA_903632075.3 Acanthosepion pharaonis | reverse complement strand
TTTCAAATTTGTTGCACCCAAACTCAGTCAGTCACTTATAAGCTGTCATATCATGAATGCTTCTGGTGAACTTCAACAGAAGATACACCACAACCTGCTGACAGGCTGGAGCCAAAGCCTCAAGTAATGGACTCTACACTTCAATTTGACAGCCTGCCTAAAAGAGATGGAAATATGACTCCTCTGACCTGGCAACATACAACCAGTCTTTCACACTCCAGTGGTGATGTTCTCTGATGCCTGTTTGAATCTAACATATTTATTTCTGGCACACCCTTGCTATTACTGTACAAGAAAATCTTAAAACAGTTGCCACCATATATCAGAGTTTCATCTTTCTGATCCCAAATATAATTCCATGATCAAATAGTTTTGAATTCTGTCCATATCCAATAGCTGCCATAACAACACTAACTCTCTACATAGTACAAGTTTATAGGCTATTACTCTCATGGAATGTGACCAACTGAGATTTATTTTTCAACATAGTCCTCCTTGAAGCCCCACACACTTATTGCATTGGTGTTGCAGTACTTGGATCTCATTAATGAAGAAGCTTTCATCTTGTTGGTCAAAAAATAAATAATAGCAGATAAGACATCATCATCATCATCACTGAGATACTGGCCCCCAGTGTTTTTCATATCAGAGAACAGAAGATAGTCAGATGGAGCCAAATCAGAATAGGGAGGGTGATTAATCAGTTCAAAGCCACAGCCATGCACAGCAGCCATTGAAAACATTGATGTAATGAAACAAGAGCACTTCTGTCAGTTAACCTGGGCATTTGGTCTTGATGTGGCCTTTTGTATCTACCTCAGCAAGTTGGCATAGTACTCTCTATTGATTTTGAAGATAGTCAACAAACACAATGCCTTCTGCATCCCAAAAACTGAAGTGATCAACTCCCCCTACAGATGAAATGACTTTGGCCTTCTTTAGAGCAGGTGAGGAAGGGTGCATGTATTGTCTCTTTTTCTCTGGCTCAAAGTGATGAACCCAACACTCATCCTGGGTTAGGAAACATTCAAGGAAACCGGTGGGATCTGTCCTCAAACAATGTCAAATTTTCCCATGATGTGATCAACCTGATGCACTTTTGATAAGATATCGGAAGATTTGGCACCAACTGAGCAGTAACCCTTATCAAGCCAATTTCATTGTGCAGAATATTCTCAACTCTCTCACAGGATATGCTAATAGAATTGGTTATTTGATTTATAGTCAATTGCCTGTCATCCCCCAGCATGTGGTGAACACAATATTTTTCTTGGTGGTTGCAATTGCAGGACATCCTGACCTTGGTTCCTCTTCAAGTATCACTCTTCCCCTCCTAAATTCAACTGCCCAATTATTCACTGTTGATAAAGCTAGAGTGTCATTCCCTAATATAGCAACCATGTCAACATGAATGTCCTTGAAGGCTAAACCCTTTTACTGAAGATACTTGATAAAAGCACAATGCCAAATTTTGTCTATTTCCAAGAGAAGTTGCTACTAGTTATATTTGAAACCTTTTTGAACAGTCAAATGTCAGTTTACCTTTAAAAGAAAAAAATGCTATTCTTAATAAGAAGAGTTGAAATTAATGTATGTAAGATTTCACAGCTCCAATATCACTCCTTCAGTGTCAGCCTATGAACTTTTCAGCCTACCTTCATATGTTTCCTATCATTCAACCAAGTCAACTTCTACAAGCAGAGGAGCAGTGGTCTGCAGTGAATTATTTTAGTGTCTTAATTTAGTTTATATATATATATATACAAATATACACATACACTTGAGGTGTTTGCTGAAAAGTTCTCAGCAAGACAGCAAAAAGTCTTTTTAAAAATAAAAGATTTGGTCACATTTTGGGACGATGGTTGGGCTTGGAATTTTTCAGTGTGCATATATATATATATATATATATATATAGTGTATGTATCTCTAAATATATACAATGAAAGAGTGAAGAATTCCAAAGAATGTAAGTATACATAAATTGATTGAAAGATAAAAAAGCATTCAAAATTTGATAATGATGTCCAAAGGCACAAAAATAAAATCTATAAGCTGCAAGTAAAAACCCTATCAATTCAGAGTCCAATGCATCACAAAGAAATCAGCAACATTCTTCTGCAGATTACTTCCTTCTGGTTCGCTTCATTCATTCTATCATTTTAATGGTTTCCCTGCTGAACACAACCCACCAAATAGGTGGAAGTAAAACGTGAAAAGCCAGTCATTTCCTAGGTTTAGCAAAGACCAGTCACCCCCACACTCCAAACAGACCCCACAGGTCTCTTCTGTCTACAAAACCAAATGGCTTCTGCTTCAATCTTAAATTCTTCAACTCCTTCTTACTGATTAATACATTTCCTCACTTGTCCCTCCCAAATTCTCACAGATGCCTAAAAGCTGCCTTTCTTCCTTCCTGTGATAAAAAAAATGCTGCATGAACAAAATGAGAAAAGTGAAAATTGTTCAGCAAGAACTTATGTCACTTTCATTACAATAATCATGTAATACTGATTAGCTTCAATATGGTCTCAATACAAAAAATATCAAATCGATTTCTTCCTCGGACCATGTTGTCATAAATCAAATTTGATTTTAGATATGTGGTGTTAAGTAGTCTATAAATTGTTCCTACTGATTCTATGTACAATAAACAAATATTGTTTATACATGTGTGTGTATGTGTGTGTGTGTGTGTGTGCGCGCATTTAGAAGCCAAGGAATATTAACTTCTCAACCACTGAGGGAATTGCCTTCCTGATTCTTTATTGACAAAGCTACAAAGAAAGTCTGCTAATAGCAATAATTTGAATTCAAGAATTCAATAACATCTTTGTTGGTTCCTAGAATATACCACTGAGGCCACTTTACAAATTTATGGACAAATTTCTTGACTAATTTAAAAGTAATCTTCTTTTATGAACTGTGTTTTATGCAATGTTGGCAATCATGGCTCTCCACAATGTCCTATCATGTGCATCTCTAAGCAATGTTTGTCTCCTTACCAACCATACTACTTACAGTTCATGTTCCATGTACACAAGTTTATGTATACTTACTGCTTCCCTCTGCCTGTTTTGCCTTCAATATTTCCTGTGAGTGTCAAATCCTACAAACCCTCTTTCCTCATTATGTATCCAAGAATTTTCAACTCTTTCTGATCTTAATCAAAAGTGTTCTTTTTGTACCTATTTCTCTTAAAACTTCCTCATTGCTCTCATGTTCCATCCATGGTATTCTGAGCATCCTTCTATAGAACCAGATCTCTTTTGCCTCAAGTATCCTCTTCATCTGTGAAGAAATTTTTCAGCATTCACTGTCATATAGGAGGATTACATAACAGTTGAGTATTCTTATAGTTGTTTCCAATGAAATTTGCTTTAATGAAAAAAGGAATAAAAAGATAATAATGCAAAGTTGTGCCAAATATATTCAAATCTTCTCCTTTTAGTTCAAATAGTATATGGCAATGAATGAAAGTTTTCTCAACTTCAATGTCATATGGCATGTTTGTAACAAGAAATGAAAAACTGATTTCAAACAAGAGCAAGGAATCCTTCCCTTTTGTAATCAGTCTTGGACTGCTAAAGCTGTTGTCTTTCCACTGCATAAATAACTACTTCAATGCCTCTCTTTTTCTCTTTATTCATTTTTTTCATTTCCTGGATAATGTCAGATCATTCTGGTGGTGGATGGAGGTTTATTCACCTTCTTCCTGGGATATCTGCTCGATTTTCATACCTCACCCATCCACCAACAGAGCCTAATTTCATTCCGTGCTCTTCACCAAATGGACTATGGAGATTTATTTCCAGAAGTGGCCATACATATGCAGTGAAGGAATGTCACATAGGCTTTATGTGCCATTGCCTGCACTGGCATTGCTCTCTCTTGAAAAGAGATCAGAAATGGTCCTTAGGGAAACAATAGATTCAGGCACTGGATGCAGCCACCATCACTGCAGGGCCTGGTGGGGAAGGAAGAGACCATTCTGATCACAAGAAATCTATCTAAAAGACTTTCAACCAAGCACTGCTCACTAAGAAAGATGGCACCAAATTTTAAGAATTTCTATCAGAAGTATTAATATTATGCATATATGTATATACAGTAGATATAGATATATACACTTGCATTATAGATACAGACACACATAGATAAAATACTACACCCACATCCTCTTTTACCCTTTATTTATTATTTATTACTTTTTCTTCTGACATTCATCATGCAATTTTTCCAGGATTTACTTCATCCCCCCCCACACACACACACACATACACACACTATAAACAACTCAAGTCTTTCAGTTTCTCTCTTGGGGAATTTATTTGAAATGCAAAGTTATTTTTACCCATGAGAACATTACAACTCTGAAGATATTGATGTAAAACTAACATTTAGAGAATGGGCATATCATGCTAAAGAGAGTCTACAGAAAAATTCTATGCAAATGCACAAATGAATCTATCTTGAGAAAATGTATATAACAAAGAATATCTATATAAACAAAATAGATGTTTATGTGCACACACACAGAGGGAATATGCACACACACACACACACAAATCAATATGCACATGAAAGTCTCTCTCATATATATATATATATATATATATTTTTTAAGTAATTAATAGATATTTTAATCCAACATTATTTCTTATTACTATCAACATTATATTTAGTGGGTGCTCGTGTTTGAGTAGACAAACAGTGAAATTAATGTTAACTAACCTAGAAATTGAGAAGTCCTACTAAGGCAAGGAGACATTAATTTCATTGTTTAAGGAAAAAAAAATCAGGGTTGTCTACTCAATCATGTATACCCACTTAATAAAGCATTTACAATAATAACAAATAAAGGAGGTGCATGTATATTCATGCAAGGATTAAAAACTAGCATATGAGGTGCTATCCTAAAGAGTAATTTCAATGTAGTATAAACTTTTGCCACTGCCCTTTGTGAGCAGTATACCACACACACTTTCCATACTTTTTATTAAATTAACACCTAAATGAAGATAAGGGAAACTAAGTAAATTTCTGAATTTCTTGGTTACACCTTTTGTTATACCTGAAAGATTGCTTGAAATCATTTCATATTTTCTATTAGTGCCACTGGTCTGTGTTCAAGTCAAGTTAAAAGCAATGTAGGTATTTTCTACAGTACTATTCTCCAACTGAAGCTTATTTAATATCTACATAAGACAAGAGAAAATGTGTGTATTCACTTGAAAAGTGAGTGAATGTACGCTCACTAGGATTATTCAAAAGTCCCAAGCATTTACTTTCATGAAAAATCAAAATTAAGCACAAAAGAAAATTATTCTTGTTTTCATTAAAGAAAAATGACTGGAAAATTTTGCATGCACCTAGTATTTATATAAATGTACATATACAAAAGCATACACTGTCAGATTTATTATCTAAATCAATGTTTTCACAATAAAATTGGATATATCCAGAGTGTAAATAGTGAATTTCAGATTACAAGACCACCTTTCCTTACAAGTGTTTATAATAACTTGTATAAGATCTTACCATGCAACTCAAGGTTCATCATCATATTGCAAAAATATATATATAAAGTAGTATAGTTATAGATATTTTTTTTAATTTCAGATCTAAAAGATTGACATGGGTTGGGAGAAAGAGATAACCTTAAATGAAAAACAAAACATTGTAATGTTTTAAGTGATTAAAACAGTGTTAGAAATTGCAAATAAGTTGATCAGAGAACAATTAAAATTGAAAATATCAGCAAGAAAAAATTGTGTTTAAAAATGTCAAAAAAAAAGATATGGGAAAAATTAAAAAGGCTAAAAGCAAAACAAGTGAACTTGACCAATAAGAAAATATTTGAAAAAGCTGGTATTGCAAATGTAAACAGAGAGAAAAATATTCAGAATATTAAGAACATTGGCTAAAGACATGGAAGCAACCAAACAATGATAAGTAAGTCTTACAAAAAAGAAACATGAAAGTTGGGCAATGAAGTACATTGAAACTTATTTCTCAACAGTACTTTTTAGTGGTGAATATAAAGCTGACAACTCCTGGTTGAAAATGATCAACCAACACAGCAGCAGAGAATTTGAGCAAAGTTCAGTTTTGCTGAGAGTATCAAGATAAATGCAGAGAATTATTGTCAGCTATTGGACAAAATATTTTTAAGTGGTAGGGTTTTTTTTAGGGTTTTATTTCTTATGAATAGCTAAAAAATATATTCATATAAGACAATGCTTCTTCATATTCTGAAAAACTGAATATCACCAACCATGCCAAAATTATTTTAATGGTACATTAAAGGAATGGCTCCCAGCATCTCCAGATATATATATATATATATATATATATATATATAAAAATCAGTATCACCCCATGCAAGGCAGTAAAGCAACTAAGAGACAAGGGGCTACAGTGGGTGGAAGAATTAAGAACAGAAACATTAATAATGAGTTGGAAGAGGAAAGAGTAATCAGAGGGACAGGGATAGTGATTGACATTGCATTTAAATTTTTGCAGATTAAAGATGGATGGAAAGCATGGAGCCGGAAGGGAGTTCCACAAGCAAGAGTGTGAAAAAAGAAATTGTTAGCATTCAACAGAAAACCTGTGATCCATCATAATGTAATATAAGAATGAAAAACAATAAAAATTGCTACAAGTAATACTAAAATTAAAAGAGTACCAGATAGGTAATCTTGAAAACTCAGTTATGCATAAATAGGATCATTAATACAAAAGGATATTATTAAAATTCATAAATAACAAATCATCTATTCATTATAACTTCCATTACTTTCAATTACTGCGTCAAAAGGTTGCACAAGTTTTAATCCATGGATACTTTGGCCTTCTAATCCTTTCTGGTAACCTTGAATGTATTGAGGTGAGAGGTTTTGTTGATGGACTACTATAAACCACAAGGGACAGTTGAGCAGTTTCAAGTTGAGGGTGGATGGATGTCAAAAGTTTACTATCCATAAATCAGCAAAATTAACTTTGTAGAACTTCTGCAACTTTTTGGCTCTATGGCTACTAACCCCATCCTGAGTTCACACATAATTGTAAGTGTAGTTGGCCTGGTGCCTTAACAAAACAGGGTACCTAAAGACTTGTAGCAGGAATTGGCATTCACCTTTTCTCAAAATTTGTAAAAGAATCAAGCCGCTTTTTTCTGCCAGATTCCATGACACTGAGGGGCATAACCTGTCTACATGTTTGGTCTTGTAGATGTCCCTTACATCAGTTGCTTCAGTAATTCAAAATAATATCTATTATGAATATTTTCTTATTAAATAACATTTTAACAGTAGACCTATGATTCTTGAGGTACCTAAACACTTTCTTGCATCTTTTCAGCCACCTAAATTTCATGGACTCTGTCAGATGTCTTTGGTATTCCGGTACAAAATTTAAAGCATGTGGCATCATGCACAGCTCTTCTACTAAGCTTACAGTCCACTTTTAGCTCGGCTGTTATCTTAAACATTCCTGTTGTCAGATCCTCTGCAGTTACAGTCTTAAGAGCATTTATGAAACACCAAACTTCACTTTTTGTTGACTTTGCCACTGCCTGGTTTCCCTGGATGCTTTTGCCCATGTCTATAATCTAGTTGAAATTGTAAGAATCAATTTCAGCACAAAGAAAGTCTGACACTCTTTTGTGAAGCCATTTTCCATGATATTTCTGAAAAATAGTTTTGTATTAATAGCTGACATGATATTCACTCAGTATTTGATTTCATATCATTTGGTGTAGTGGCTGCTGGGAAATTTTAATTTCATATTACTGCAAGTTTTGCTTTCCATTCCATAGAAACAGAAAAAAAACCAAGGGCTAAAAGACTGATAAAAGTTGGAGAGCTTATATTGACAAGTAAAATAATTTCTTCAGGTGTATGAGATAGTGTTTAAATCAAATGTTTCTATGGCTTATAACTTTTAGGCTTATTTTAAAATAAAAAATATTATGCAACATTTTGTTGGTATAACAAAACTTGACGCCCCAAAATAAATTGTCATCAATCATTTAATAAGATATTATCAACTGAAATGCACACAATATATTGCTTATATAAATCTATATATATCCTGAAACTTTTAACAACCTCAGTTGGTTAATAACAATTTTATTGTAAAAACATTAATTTCAGTAATAAAATTCGAAACATACTGGAATATATACAATCATAGATATGAATCCCCATATGTGAAAGCACAGAAGTGCTTATAAGATCAAATACGATGACTGTTGCAACAATAACAGCCTCCAACATAGCCCTCATTAGGGTACTAGAATGGTTTGAGGGTGGAAGGCCCAATATCAATCCTACTAATCAGGGCACCCCCAGTAGTACCCTAGAATTAGTTTTCACATTGTGGGAGTAACAGAAGCAAATAGATTCAGCCCCTACCCTAATCTTCAAGCCTATCTCCTTTGATATCAGCTGGTGATCAGTCATATATATCAAAGTTGAAGTAGAAATGACACCTTGGCATCTGACTACACCATGATAAGCATCAGTCATAAAACCAATATTTCTAGCCCCACCATGCTGCAAACATAGCAAAAAAGAAAAAGAAAAAAGAAAAAGAAAAAAGAAAAAAAAAAAGGAGAAAAAAAGCAATCCATTCACTATTAAGAATACCTCAAAGAAAAACAGACAATATACACACACACACACCAATGAAAAAAAATATATAGAAATCTAACTATGAGGTTGAATAGAGTAGATTTTGCAAGTGGGTGAATTAGCACCAAATAGTGCAAGTCTCCCTTTGAGACTGAATGCAATTATGGTTTATTCTAAATAAGGTATTTGCTGTTTTCCATTTCCTTCAGCAATATATCTATTTTGGATATTCATGGTAGGACTGGATTGCAAACTGTGTTCACTGAAAATTGTTCATAGCATCAAGGCAATGAATATCTTTGTCAATCAGAAATATTTCTTTGTTGCACCAACTGGTGAAAGGCATTTCACAAAATCCATGAGAGATGAATAAGAACAAGTACTTTAATATATACAAACAAAGATTTAAAACTTTCAATATCTGCAGGCTATAAGACATGGAGAGAACAAAAAACATATTTTTCAGTAATTAAGGAAAGCATATTTCATAAAATCTTTACAACTTTACAGTGCTGATATTTCCCAAGCTAAAACCACTATCAAATATTACCAGCCAAAGAATTGAAGCAAATTATAAAATAAACCATTAATATATATGTATGTGCAAAATGCACATACATATATATGTAATATATACAGTAATTCAGTAATACCATTTTATATCTTTTCTTCATTCCCATTTTAACATCCAAAGTGGATGGAAGATTGTCTAAGTGTGAAAGAAGCAGTTAGGCTTACTTTTCTTCTTCATTCTAATATACAAACTCTGCTTGACATTAAGCAGTGTATTTTTTTAAACCAACACTATATAACAGTAAGGTTGCTATTATTAATAACATTTGTATTCTCTCTCTTTCTCATATATATATATATATATATATATATATATATATATATATATATATATATATATATATACACACACACACACACACACACACACACACACACACACAGCGATGGAAGCTTGGATGCAGGCGGTGTAATGGATAATGCCTCAGAGCTGTTAATTGGGGAGTCAAGTTCCAATTCCTGTTGGGTTTGTTACATTCACTTATGCACAAATACTCTTGGGAAAGGTATGAACCCACCTATTCTCTCCTAGCTATGGGTTAATTAGTAAAACTTGTATCACTAAACAATTATTATCTACCCCCAAAATCCTTACACTCTAAAAATATTTTCTGGCTTTAAATAACCTGCAAAGGGTTGATGAATCAATAAAAACAACATTAAAAAATGACATTACCTTTGGAACCGCACTTAGGGATCAGAGCATCACACCCAAAACTCTGAATTAGATCAGACAATAATGACTAGACATTCTAAAAAGCATTCTTTTTATGCACCATGTCCTTTCAGGGTGTGGGCAATCTTTCTATCTTTTGTGATTAACATCTGACCCTTTACCATCTCTCTTTGTTCATGTTCTGCTTTCCATTCATACAAACTTCTAAAAGTCCCACACCCATCGTTTCTCTTGTCTTCAGCATGTCCTGTGAGTGTTAAATCCTACAATTACTCTTTTCTCATTGTGTTCCAGAAACTTCAGCTGTCTCTTTCTGATTGTTATCAACACGGATGATTCTGCAATGTGCCTAAAGATTCTTGACAAAACTCAATGAAGAATTGTCAATATTATTGGTCCTAACCTGGCATCACAACTTCAGTCACTTTCCCACTGCCATAATATAGCATCCCTTAGCCTCTTCTATAAATATTTTCACAGTAATTATTCTGATGAACTTTCTTCTTTAGTACTTTGATTTTCATAAATTTAAGCACAGTACTAGATTGGCAGCTAGGTCTCATAATTTCACTGTTGAAATTGCTAGTTGCAATCATAATTTCCATGCTAATTGTTTCTTCTCTCACACTTCTCACTTATGGAACTTTTTCTGACTTCCTGCTTTCCTGTCAATCTTTAAAAATTTAAATACAATTTCAATCATCATCTTGTGTCTCTATGAATCCTTTTCTTTTATTGTCCTCTCTGCTTCTTTCACTCCCAGTATCTATTTAAAAAAAAAGAAATGATTAAAAAGAAAATGACACTGGCCTTAATGGAAGGACAACACCTCTATTGCTTCAAGTCTCTTCTTCATCTTTTAATAGACTGTCACACATTCGCTGCCATATAGATTACATTGCATTTCAACATTTTGTGTCTAAGGATATTTTCCAGTTTTTAATATTTTGATTAGTTTCTGAAAGGCATCTTTCACTATTCCTATACATCTTTGGCTTTCTGTGTCACATTTTCTGTTAATGCATGACCCAGTTAAATTTCTGCATCTGCTTAATTTTGACACCCCCCCCCAACAAGAGCTGTCTATTTTGCTGATAACCATCTATTCTTTCTTCTCACAGTTAATAGTCCTTTCTACAAGCTTTCCTTTATCACCTTTCAGAGTTTATCTCTAAGTCTATCAACAAAGTGCCATCAACATAACTTATGCTGTTAAAATGTTTAGATTTTCTAGTTTTATTAAGATTGCCTTGTTGTATTGGTTAAATTTGAGATTCTCATGTTTATAATGGCCTTCCAATGTTGATGGTTTGTGTGATAGACTCATGAAACTCCAAGCTAAATAAATAAAAAATAAATAAATCTGGTAAGAAAAGACATCTTTATCTTACTCAACTTTCTGTTTTTTTTGTATTCAATGAACTCATTCTGTATCTGTATTGCACACTGTTTGTTCCCAGTGTAGAATAACAATACAATAAACGACACTTACCGGTGTAAGAGTTCCAGCTAGCGTCCAGCTGGCAGACAAAAAATAAAACAGGTTGTAACTTAATACAAACCCATAAACTAACTGAAATTAAGCTGGTATTTATATAGAAATACTTCCACTCAGGTACCAGCAGCCAATCAAAAGCCCAAGCAATGGACTATCCCACTTTAGCATAATGAGATGCTCCATTGCACCATAAATAACTCTCTTCCTCAATGTTGAATCAGTCTTCACTCAGCTTGCTCCACAACTGAGTGTTTATATTGACCACGTATTGTTCGACATGGGCGCTGCGAACAGGATTTATGACACCTGAAAATTGGGAACTCTTCTTCATTGAAGCAGGCATATCCACCGACTCAGCCAAAACTCATGCAACAAGGTTTGCGGACGAGAAGCTGACAATCGAGGCCTTCAAATGCTGGATCGATCTATGCTTAAGGGAGCTGGGAGTCACATTAATGGGAGAAGCCTGTGTATCATTAAGCAGGCTAAGGAATCCGCCACCCAGACAACCGCATTCAGGCACTAGCAGCCAAAGCCTCCTCATCTCAATCTCGAGATGACACCACAGCAATTCAGGAAGTTCGAATTGACTGGGATGTCTTGCCAAGATGACAAATATGCCAAACTCCCAAGCTAATATTCACCTATACAATTGTGCTGATGAGGCTGTGCAAACGCCATAATCAACACACACCCCTGACTTCTTTACCACTGATCCAGATAATCTGCTTGACATGGTAGAAGTGTTGGTCACCCAGAGGTCAAGTCCTATTGTCCATCGCCTTGCTTTTGCCTCCATGTCTCAGGATGCTGATGAGCCAATACAAAGTTACCTTGTCCGCCTCAGAGCCGTAGCCGTTGATTGTAACTTCTCCTTCCCCCCCATCGCATTTTAGCCGGCGTGATTCAGTTCCTGAGGAGCCATGCTGGTGGCTGCCACAACCTAAGCAAGCCTGGTGGTTTGATTTAACATTGCAGTTGCAATAGGTACTGGTACGGATCGCCTCGTTGGCTTGTGGTGAACCCTTCTGTCTGCGGTATGTTGATAGCAGAGCAGCAGCTGTATCTGAAGCACTGGCCATTGAGGTTTGGTCCCGCAATGCTGATTCAAATGCCTCAGCATGACGGATATTTTGTCCAAAGGTTTAAGTGCCCCAGCTTTGGCCAGTAGGTCAGCCTGGGTGTGTCATTTGCTATTCCACGGATGATCTGGTCCTTGATGTATATATCAGACAGGTCATGTTCACACGGGCAGGTAAAGTTATAAAAGACATCCCCATAAAGTAAAAAATCGTGGATGACACCCTACTCTATGACTCTGACATCGAAGGAGCCTTTTTTCACACCTTCTCGATTTTCTCCTCCATTGTGCAAAAAACGGCATCGTAATAAATAAAAAAAATTCAATTTTGCCAAGACACGGTGCAGTTTGGGGGCCTCCAAATAACATCTTCTGGTGTAACCCCTTCTAAATCCATGCTGGAGGCAATATTGAGCTTCCAATACCAAAAACACTCACCGATGCCAGATCATGGTTTGGGCTGGTCAACCAAGTCGCTTGGGCATACTCACTAAGCCAGTCATGCTTCCATTTATTGATCTCGTTAAAACGAGACTCACACTTTACATGGAATAAAAACCTTGAGGATGCATTCCAGCAGTCAAAAGAAGGTCATAGTTGACTTAGTCGAAAAGGCATCGCAACATTTCAAAAAGAAAGAATAACCTGCCTTGCCCCAGATTGGACAAAGACGGAATGGGCTTCCTACTTCTGCAGAAGTATTGCTCATGCACCACTGACAAAGCCCCAGTTTGCTGCCCTGAAGGTTGGCGCCTGATATTTGCTGGTAGCAGATTCTGCATTGATGCTGAGCATGAATATGCACCTATTGAAGGCGAAGCAGCAGCAATTGCATAGGCATTGGAAAAATGTCGGATTTTGTAATGGGTTGCCCGAATCTCATAGTGGTTACAGATCATGAACCACTAAAAGGATTATTCGGAGATAGAGACCTTAGTAAAATCCAAAACCCCGATTATTCAGGTTAAAGGAAAAACCCTCAGGTACAGATTCACCATTCAGCACTGCCCTGGGAAATGGCACAGAGCCTCCGATGCTGTCTCTAAATAACCCAGCAGACATCTCACAGGCACTCTAAATGTATTCACTGCTGAACCCTCTCAATCAGACATCATAGAGTCTGACAACATGGATGACTGGGTCAAATCAAAAACCTTATTAGCAACATTCGGTGCAAATGACAACCTGGAGCTCATCTCACCAGGCGTTATCCGTGCAGTGGACGAGCGACCATAATACAAAAAAAATTGAAGTAATACAAAACGGATTCCAAAGAACGCATCCTCACTGCACCTGAAATCCATGAATATTGGGAAGTGAGGCACTGCCTAAGTGTTGACGACGGGTTAGTGCTCTTAGATCAAAGAATTGTTATCCCCCACCTCTGGCGCCGAAAAATATTACATAGCCTACATTCTGCACATCAAAGGCGAAGTTGGCATGAAGGCACGTGCCAATGAATCTGTCTATTGGCCCGGGATGAATGCTTCAATTAAATAACATTAGAGCAGGTTATACGTTCTGCTCAAAAATTGCCCGAGTCAACCAAAAGAGCCAATCAATTTGACACCATCTCCTGATTGGCCATTTCAGCAAATCGTCATGGACATCTTCCATGTTGGAAACCATGGTTTACTTAGCATCGCTGACAGGTTAACGGGCTGGCTGAATCTATACCACTTGAGCCACGGAGAAGCTGCCTCAAGGATTATTTCGATTTGCGAGACATATTTCAAACCCTACGGGGCTCCTGAGGAACTCAGCAGTGATGGTGGGCCACCCTTCACATCTCTTCCATTCAAGCAATTTTTGCAAGACTGGGCTGTTAAACAAAAGGTTATCATCTGCTGGTTACCCACAATCCAATGGTCGAGCAGAGCTCGCTGTCAAAACAGCCAAAAGAATCATAAATGGCAACACAGGGCCCAAGGATGCGTTGGATAATAACCGCGCAGCAAGAGCCATCCTCCAATACAGGAATACGCCTATTCAAAACATTGGGCTATCCCCTGCTCAACTACTACTCCACCGCCGACTACGTGACTACATACCATCCCACCCCACACTCTATAAGCCACACGCCAAGTGGATAACCGCAGCCCAAAATCGTGAGATAAGTCTGTCCCGGTGAACGCATACGTCTCATAGAGAGATACAACAGAACAGCACACACTTTAAACCCCCTTCAAAAAGGACAAATAGTGGCACTATAAAGACCAACAACCCGTCGATGGGACACAACAGGTCAGGTCATTGAAATCCTCCCCAACCACCAATACCGTATCAGAGTTGACGGATCAGGTAGAATTACCTTCACAAATCGCGATTTCTCAGGAAACTGGATACACCAACAATTCCAGTTCCAAGACCTAGTGCCTTACCTGAGATCCCTACACCATTGCCACAAACATTCGACGCTGAATACCATCAAACACTGCTCAGCCGTCTACAATAACACGGACAAAACCCCTCGGGCATTGTCCAGACTACTTCCACACAACCAGCCAGGTTTGAAGGAACAAATCCTCTCCAAAGGCCACTACCAACACGCTGATGGGGGGAAGGAGATGTAGAATAACAATACAATAAACGACACTTACCGGCGTAAGAGTTCCAGCTAGCGTCCAGCTGGCAGACAAAAAATAAAGCAGGTTGTAACTTAATACAAACCCCCATAAACTAACTGAAATTAAGCTGGTATTTATATAGAAATACTTCCACTCAGGTACCAGCAGCCAATCAAAGCCCAAGCAATGGACTATCCCACTTTAGCATAATGAGATGCTCCATTGCACCATAAATAACTCTCTTCCTCAATGTTGAATCAGTCTTCACTCAGCTTGCTCCACAACTGAGTGTTTATATTGACCACGTATTGTTCGACACCCAGAAGAGGTTACAGATTACGCTACACTAATACCTTTCTCATGTAAACCAAGCTTTTCTCATAGCTCTTTATGGGATACCCTATCAAATGACATTGCATAATCTATGCAACATAGGTACAGGTCTTCCTGAATTAGTATTGTTTACTGTGATAGTATTCTAATCATAGAAATCGCATTTCTTGTTCCAGTCTCTTGAACAAATCCACACTGTTCCTGACCCATATCTGATTTTACTATGAACCGTATTCAACAGAATTTTAATGATAAATTTACTTATGTGGTTCATCAAACTGAATATCCAATGAAGTTTGTTCATTCATTCACACTTGGTTTTTTTGGCATACCTATAGAGAGAGATCTATTGAGGTCTTCCAGTATTTTGTTACTGTCATATTTCATTTCAGTATATTTATCAATCACCAAAATCATTTAAGGCTGACAGCATCTCTATTACAATCTCATCTGGACCTGCTGCTTTCTCTTCATCTTGACTACTGCCTATCTTGTGTTTTAATATGAGCTTTTCAACATTTTTAGGTTTCTCTCTTCAATTGTCATGGAAGAGCTCCCTAATGTATTCAGTCCATCTTTGTAGTATCTTTTCTTTTTCTGTTATGGTAATTGTTCCCTTTTTTGGATTTTATGCAATCTGTTGAAAAAGCATGTCTTCTGTCTTGTTCTTTCTTTTATCTTTTTATGCATGCCTGCTATATTCTGCAGTTTTTCTGTTACTGTACATTTCTTATTAAGCAATTTATCTTTTTCTTGCTTGCACTTATTTCAAGAATTTCATCTTTCATTTACATTTTTTCTTCTCTTCTTTTGAGATGACCCCTTATTATCATTAGTGCTTAAGATGTTGGACTTTGAACTACTGACATCTTTTAAGATTTGATATTTGTTCTTATGTATGTCTGCATATGTATGTCTGCAAATTGACTCAATCTGGTTTGTTGTGTTGCAATTTAGGTGTTGTTTTAGTTTATCTAATTTTCATAATTTTATTCTCTGCTCGTAATCTGAATTATGTCTACAATAACCTAAACTTTAAACAATTACAAATGAATGGAAAGCAAGACATATTCATCCATAAAAACTAACAACCTTTCTTGTTTTTGACCAGCTGAATTTAGCTTACAGTTGACTAACAAAGTATTTACTGTATCTAAAAAAAGAAAAATGCATAAAGACATTCAGTTCCAATCCTAAGGAAATACAAGACATAAAGAGATAATGTTCCTTGTGATGCTGTTAACATAATTGGAGTAAAAGGTATTGAAAAGATGATCCTAAAACGATAACATTGATAAAATCATGTAAGAGAGAGAGAGAGAGTCAAATGTTTACATTCAAAAATTATGAAAAAGAAATAACAGTCAACAATTGTAGTTCATTTCTCATAAAAAAATTACTAAACTTTGTCTAAAATTAAAACAAAAACAGTAAAAAATCCTATCTGAATTCTGGACAGTTGATCATGTCTTCTTGTTGTTAACACATTCTAGATGAATCTTCAGCCTTTATCAAGGGTGTCATTTGTAAAATAATAAGAAAAACATGGTTTCTTTATAAATGGAGGTGCAGATAATTGAGAGGAAGCATCATTACAGAGTAAGAAAGCTGAAAGAGATGACATATATTAGCCTGTTAACCAGGTGCAGAAATTTCAGCATCCTTGGTTCTCTTTGCATTTGAAAGGTGTCCAAAAATTCCCTTGTGTATTGTCTGGAATCACCTGGGTACATAGTTGACAGTATGGTTTCATCAGAGTATATATATATATATATATATGTATATATATATATATTGATGCCAAAATGGATTAATCTGCTTGGTATATTACTGGACACCTTTTTAAGCAATCATTTTTTTAAGAGCTGTAAAGTTTTAGCTACAATAAAAGACCTGATGAAGGCTGAAGAATGAATTAGCTGAAATTAACATCATAAACAGAAAGTGAAAGTTCAATTGCCTGAACAAAATTTGGAATTTTATAACTCTTATCAAAGTTATCAACAGTACAAAATTATTTGCAATAATAGTAACTTTTTTTATTACTATTGCTACTTTTAAACTATTTATACATTTACATCAAATTAGAGTTGCACTACTTTCGTCCAGAAACATTAAGACTAGACCATTGCAGGACTACAAAAACAGAATGACACCTTCCACCTAAAATTTCAGCAGTTTATCAATTCCAAATGATCTTTTATGGTGTGAAAAACAATATATTTGTCATATAATTTCAATAACATAAATTATAAAAAATGAAAATTATTTGAGTTTGCTTCTGTTACTTAATTTGTTGTATTAAAAGTAATTTATAAATCAGAAAAAGATTAATTATTTTTTTTAATCATTTCACCCCAAACAAGGCAGTAAAGCCACTAAGATACAGGAAGTTATGGAGTGTCAAATGCTAAGAAAAAAAAGAAAAAATTTTTAAAGAGTGAGAACAATAAAAGAGGAATCAAGAAGACAGTAGATAATGATTGATATTGCATTTAAATTTTTGATGATCAAAGTTGGCTGGAAAACAAGTAAGTAGAAGACATTTCCCCAAGTGAGAAGTGCAGGAGAAAAAACAATTAGCATAGAACTTACTGTTACATTGAGTCAAATTGACCATAAATTGATGAAACCTTGTTGCCAAAGAGCTTAAATTCATAAAATCTAGGTACCATAGAGGAAAGTTCATCAGAACAATTACCATGTAAGTAGTTATAGAAAAGGCATAGGGAAGTTACATTATGGCAATGGGAAAATGACTTGTCTAATTTTAGGATAAAATAAAAATAAATTAAAATTGTCAAATTCAGAATTCTTTAGTTTGGTTTTAAGGTGTAGCTAGGTTTTAACATTATCAGGTTAATGAGTCACAGTTTATAAGTTACTAAATTTGGCTTTCAACTGTGGTTTGAAGCAAAATCAAAGAACTAATACTGACAGATTCAAAATGTCATACACCATACAAGTCAAACCACAAAGATAAAAAATTGCGGCACTCCTAATATCTCTGATTATAACCAATTTTTAAACAAAAAGAACACATTTTCTTGGTTCAGAACAAGTTTGTACACAGAGTTCAGCTGAAATTCCCCAGCACCTATGCATCTAATACCTTGCAGGATTAACAATTTTATGGAACCAGCTGAAGTCAGATACATACTAAATTCGTAATACATCTTTGAAATACCATTGAAATATCACTCAGTTATACCCAAAACTCTGACAATCTTAAAAATCATAATGTGCATAAAATTCCTATACAGTTCCCTTTTGCTATTTGTATTAAAAAAATCAACCAATCTGGATTTCTTGGATGATGCTGGTTACTTTTCTAGACCAATCAGTAAAGATTACTGTATCAACATGTATTTATGTACATGACACTGCCACTGATAAGGAAATTTCAAATATAAACCTATACTATGATGATGTACATGCAAAATAAGGTTAAAAGAAAAAACACAATTGACAGTTATATTTGTGGGATCAATATAACCTGTATGACAGTGTTATTTATTTAAAATATCTACTGGATATGCTCATGTATAAGCCAACTTCACGTATAGTGTGAACCCTGAAGTTTTTGCATGAATTTTTATTCCCTGTGTATAGTGAGATATTATTTTTTGCTTAAAAGCTAATCATAAAGAACACACATTATCCTTGAGTATATACAGTACATTTTGTTTATGCTAAGAGCTGTGCCATACACTTTTCAAATAAGCTTTATTTTTTTCATTCAACCTTGCTGTTAAAATTAAAAATAAAAAATATCTGAATTTTAAGCATAAATTAAACACTAAATTAACCTCACATTCTAATTAGCCCATTACAATTCTACAAATTCAAATAGAAAATGCTATAAGTGAACATGAAAGAATTTTTATCTTTCATGATTAAAATATATTTGGGAATTATTTTCCCTTTGCAAAAATGATCTTTTTAAAAATGTAACAACTATAAGTTTACAACTTTCATGTAACATTTTTCCGATGCAAAAATTTCAAAGGGAAGGAATCAAACAGAACCATTTCCAAAAATGTTGAAGGAATCTCATTTCAAAGTTGCCTTCAAATTATATTTTATTTTTGGTATTTTTATTTCAAATGTCTCTTTCACATATTTCCCCAAAATTGTTGAACTATCAAAAAAGATATCAAACTGTTCTGTAGTTTTTGAGTCACCAAAAATACAGAACACCAGAAAGACATACAAATCTGATTTTTCATTTACTTACTTTATTAGATTTATTGTGTAGGCTTTAGGCTTTCCTAATGACATCTGGCCCTTTTCATTAAGAGAGAATTGTTGAAAAGACAAGCAACTGTAACCAGACTAATCCCAGGTACTTACCTAAAAAGAAACAAAAAACAATCTGTGAGACATTGACAATAAAACAAAATACAGAATAATTAAAATAAATTACTGAAAAAAAAATTAAAAAAACATAAACTATACCCTCATTACATGAGAACCTGTCCTAATACTCTTTCTTTAGTTTTCATTGTTCTAAATACATAAAAATTATGTCAACATTAAATCTCTCTTGACATGATGTCAAATAACATAGTTAAATGTTTTTAAAATCTAAAATTATTTTTTTATGTGATACTGATCAGTAGTATTAATTCTGAATGAAGAAGTTTCAGTTGACTATTGTCTCAAATTCTAAATAGTTTTATTATTTTTCCAGATTTTGGGGCAAGATTCTTTTCACTTAGTGTCAATATGAGAAGAAGAAATTTGAGCTCCACAGCTAATTTTGGCCATGGACATCTCATGCTCATGAAAAACAAGCTCCAAGAACATGGGATAAAAATGTTAAAAAAAATGTTCAAACTCTTGTTAGAAGGTACTTAACATTTTTGTTATCAAGTAAAGTGTGTCATGTTTTTCTTATAAAGAAGTTGAGGAAAATAGAAAGTCTTCATTGCATATTGAAAATGATTTTCATAAAAATGTCCAATATATCAAATAAATATGTTTATAGATACAAATGTGTTAAAATAAGACAGTGTGAAGGAAGAACACTTGGCTATAAGATGAATTATCTATTCAGTGATAGCAAACAGATCAATCAGTAGGAGGATATGCAACATGGAAATTTGTAATAAAAAGCAACAATAAAAAAAACAATGGTCAAAAAATTAATTTTGGACAATATATTCTTTAATTTTCCTAGGATCTTAAAAGATTGTTTGATTTTTTTTTCTTTTTTATGATTTATCAACCCTTTGTGGGTTACTTAAAACTGAAACACATTTTTGGATTGTAAGAAGAATTCTTGATTTTGTTTAGGCGAATATTGGATTAATAATTTCTTTTGAGAATAATGATTTTTCCTGATACAATTCCTATAATTTAACTCATAACTGCAGGGAACAAATATACATACATTTCTCCAAAGATGATTGCATTTAAGTAAATGTAACAAACCCAACTGGAATATAAACATGGCTCTCTACAATTTCTCATTCCAAGCCACTATCCATTATAACATCCACACAACCAACCATAAAAGGACTAGAAATCCTACCAGGATTTATATATTTTGCAACATATTCATATAAGCTAAAGAACATATGAGCCAAAATTTAATGTAAATAACAAAGATGAAGATACTCATCAGAAAATGTGGAATAAAAAAAAAGTGGGCAAAAACTTTTTTATAAATTTACAAAAAATGAATACTAAAATAAAAAAAATACAATCAACAAATCAATCAATTCACTTTATAATATGCAGAAAAATGTAAAATAAAAATAATAAGTTTTTAATTAAGCTGTTCTTCATCTGCAATCAATTGCATTCATTTTCAATTCCTGCTTTTTGTCATAAGTTAGCACATTCACTTTGAAAATTTCCAGGTTTTTAGTCTTTCCAAGCCATAGCTCTTGGAAAATCTTACAAACACTTGAAATGCTAAGAGATGCTAGTGTAAGAGGGACAGTATATAACTGGCCTAAAGGTTCTGCTATAGCAGTCATGGTCCTCTTTAAAGTGATAACAACACATGTCTTTGAATGCACTACTCTGTCCCAATGAATGCCATGAAAGTCAAGAGATCTCACTCAACACTTTGAGTCAGTTGGCCAGAATCATGGCGGCCACTTCATCCCGAAACACATCTCAGCACTGTCCTTGACCCTTTCAAAACGGAACTTTAGCAAACAAATTAGATTTGGCACAGGTTCGACAAGATTCCAGGCACTAATTCGCAATACAGAGCTTTCTGTTCAGTTGGTTGGGTCACCCAGGTTGCAAAGTGGCCGACTGGAGAGAGCGGTGCAATCTAGGCTCTTCAAAATGGCTGTCCAAGTTGATTCTTCAGTCATTCAACATTAAATCTCAAATGGAATGAAAAAGAAAAGGTGAAAAATGAAAGGGGAAGAGGGAAGAAATAAAACAGAGGAGCAAAGAGAAAAAAAGGGAAAGATAAAGAAAAAATTTTACAAAAAGAAAAGATGTGAAGAAATTGGGTGGGAGTGATGGCGAGAAAAGAAAAATTAACAGGGAGAAAGTTACCGAGACAAAAGGTGGCAGGTTGAAGGGGTAGAGAAACAGAGAAAGGAAACAGATGAAATAGTGGAGACAGGGAAGAAAAGAGACAGGTTGATGGGGGAAGAGAGGGAGAAAATAAGAGAGATTGTAGAGAAACAGAGGGTGAGAAGGAAAGAGACAGGCTTGAGAGGGAAAATAAGAGAGAAGGGAGTAATCTTGCCCTGAGCATGAGTTTAAGTCTCACTTGAGGTCATTTTTTTTTTTAATAACTCTCCTCAATTTTTAAATGTTTTCAGCATTACCAGAGATTTGTTGATTTTTATACTGAGTTTTTTTTTTTATTTAGCAAGTCCTTCTTCACAAAATAATTATACGAGTGGAAAACATTTTTGGAAAAAGACATGCAGATTTAAATTTCACCTAAAATATTTATGCTATAAAAAAAAAAAATGTAGAACAAGTATTTTTAAGCACACCTTATACCAAAATAAATAAATAAATGATTTTAATTTTTTTATGTATAATTGGGCATAATATTATTTTAATCTTATATTTTTAAAGGAGTTATCAACATTGCATAACTGTAATTTTCCCCCAGCCCATCAATTTTCAAACAATCTTTGCTCTCTAACAAGACAAGGAGGACGTTTATAAGCAGAATAAGATCAGCAAGCAAGACTGAGTGGAAACTTAGTTTAAAAAGAAAAAGCGGGGGAGTAAAATATGACACAATATTGAAAGAGAAAAGAATCAATACACAGATATTCAAATATAAAAAATTAATGATGAAAATAACCTCAAAAAGACTTTGAAAATTTCTGTATTTATGAAAGAAGACATTCTCATAAAGGATTTTCCTCAAAGCAAGGGGGAACATAAGCTTAAAAAAAAAACACTGAATTTAAAATCTATAAAGCCAGGGAAACACAATGCAAATGCAAGCCACAGAAAAAAAGGGAAATGTTTATGTTCCACATTTTGAAAGAAACCCAAGGTGCAAAATATTGATTTGTACATGAAACAATTTAACTAACTTTCACATAAACATTTTACCCATTATGACAATGAAATGGCTCATGATAAAATAACAGCCATTAAAAAGATAGGAAATTAGAAGGAGGTGCAAAGGGAAGGTGATAGAAATATTAAAAATAAGTAAAATTATCCAAGAGGAATCATGGGAAAAAGCATGCACAGATGTACAGTAAAACAAAAATAATAAACAAGAAAAAGTCAAAGAGTTAAGTGGGGAAAAAACTACCCTAAAGACAATAACTAAGTTGGACATTGCATGAATACTATCTAGAAAAGAAAAATCTGGAATTAAAGAGTTCTGAATTCTTTGTATGATTTTCTCAGAGGAAAAAAGCATTTTATATTTTCTCCTACTTTTTACACTGAGGAAACGTTCTAATTCTTTTATAAGCTTTTTGTCCAAAAACCTTTTTCGATTATCATCGTTAATTCTTACTTTTCTGACAGTGCTGTCCCTTCATTTATGGCTTTCTTCTCAAGAAAAAAATTCTGGTGATGCCATAGTTAAGCAAAAATTAACACTGGTCAAAAATGTTAACAGTCATTTCAATAAGCAGTTTGAGAGAACTCAAAGTGGATGAGGCTGGAATATTTGTCTATTTGGTTCCTAATAAAAAATCTTTTTTTCTTCTGAGAGAAAAAAAAAATTCACTTTTAATCTGATAAAAAAAAGAAATGTGGAAATGGTAAAAAAAATATCAAGAAAAAGAAGATAAAAAAGAAAGGATAGCAACCTAAAAGAGGAAATAGATCAAAAGAAAAAAAGAAAATAGATTGAAAGGAGAGAGAAATATGAAAGTGAAGAGAAAGCAAAAAAAAGGTGAGACAGCAAGGAAGTGTAGAGAGAATGAAAAAGGCCAGCAAAAAAGAAAGAGATAAAGGTGAGGAAAAAATAAAGTGTGTGAGCAGCACAAAATAAAAGAGAGGAAAAAAAAAATATAGGATAAAGAACACAAAATGGGTTAGAGAGCAAAAATAAAAAAAAGAAAAAAAGAAAAGAAAAGAGAAAGAGAAGAACAAAGCAAAACAAAAATACTGAAATAAAAAAACTTGCAATTTTTTTTAAATGAGATTTAGATTCGGAAAAATTTTTTTAAAAAGACAAAGAAAAACTAAAAATAAAAATCATGAAAGGGAGTCCTCAAGAAAGTTCTAGAAATTCCAGCTAACACCTTGTTCAGAACCACACCCACCATCATCAATTCTCACTGCTAGCTTCCTTACAAGAATTCATGGATATCCACAGCCATCCAACGATCTATTCACTTGCTGTCTTTCCAACAAAAGGAAAGAAAAATCTGAAAAGTTTACACTCTTGATGTGACCCTGAAGCAAAATATGTGTTTTTGTGAAGATCTCTTCATCCTACTCACTTTTTGGGGTGAGAAAGAAAAGTTTCAAGAGGGACCAAGACAATCAGACTCTTTTCAAGTGCCTAGACTCTAGACATCACTTCTCTTGTCTCCAAGTGTGTGTCCTTAGTTACAATGACCACTGCTATGCTACACAAAGGTGAATAATGGCTTACACATTACCTATATATATATATATATATATATATATATATATATATATATATATATCAGATACCAAAGATTGTATAGCTTCTTTCTTTATATCTTTGTTCAGCATCTAAATACATTATTTATTTCATAATAGATCAACCTTCAAGTGTATCTGATTTGAATGTACAAAGACAGGTATTTAAGAAAAAGAACAGACTGATGTAAGAAAGATGAGTAGATACACATACAAAGTACAAATATTGAGTACATACACATGCAAAGTACACAAAATTGTACTACATATGAATGGGGTTCATTTCATTTGACTTCTTTGAAAATGTAATATTTAATTTCTGACTGGGTCAAAGAAAATACAAGAAATGAAAATGCTTTTTTTTGTGTGTTTTAGATTTTATTCAGGAAAATGATTGTGATTCATGGATTATTGAAAACTACACTTAAGCATTTGATTAATGCAGTTACAGACACAAGACAAATCAAGTTCATATTAATTCTTGTTTTTATAAATATTATTCAGTCTGAGATGATATCTTCTAACATCCTGAGGAAAGTATATTTAATGAAATTTTAGTGACACATTTATTAAAACTGGCTTAGAATTACAATCTAGTGAACTAAATGGACTAGTGAAAATGAAAGGAATGAAAAGACTGGAAACCCAATCATAAATAGGAAATAAGGGATAAAACACTACTCCTGTTCAAATGCTTCATTCATAATCCCCCCCCCCAGTCTTTTGAACAGAAGTAGAGGTTTACCCCTTGTTTCCTCTTTAGGATTGGGTTTCCACTTCCTTATAAAGTCTTTTAATTCTCTTTCACTCTCAGTAGCCCCTTGCATCTTAGTGGCATTTTTGTCTTGCTTGGGGTTAATTGATTAAAAAAAAAAAAAAAATCACATTTAACAAAACTTTATAATCCCGGGATAAATTATGTTATGCCTTGCTTAAAAATACAAGCTTTCACCTGGGATGCATTCAAAAACTTATCAGTGATACAGTTGGAAATGCAAACTTGAAAACATAAATGTGATATGATCAAAAACCTGAGGTAATTTGAACACACATCATTCTTGCTACATCACTAACCAGACATGATTCAAAGGATAACAAGCCTTCACCTCAATCACAACACCATACTCATTATCTAAAGAGATGTTCAATGTTACAGTTAATTTGAATAGTTATGCCACTCTGCAAAAGCCAATCAAAACACTTCACATGCATTCACATATCCTTATAAGGTGTATGTTCACCTAAACTCAATTTGACCAGTAAATCTTCTGTCAGTACTGACAACCCATGGTAAATCACTCAATTATCTTAATTTTTCTACTTGATGCTCTACATTGCAGGGGAGAAAGAAAATTAAAGGGGTTACATATAAAATAATGGAATAGATTTTTGTCAGTAGCTTTACTGAACCAAGATAGAAATAAATAAAGGCATCTACTTCCAAGGAGACAGTATAAACTAGATGTTAGTAATTTTGTAATGGTCTAATTACTCCAAATTCTGTTTGACTGAAACACTAAGAAAAGTTTTTCAAAATCAACTGTGTGGATTTGATTATCTTGATGAATGTACAGGAGGAGGCTGTGTGTACATGTCCATATAAAGAACAAAAACTCTGTGCTTATAAATCAAAAGAATATTGGGAATTGTATGTGTATATGTAAACATATACAATATATGTCTAAATCAAAGTGATATGGTTATTCGTATCTGTCTGTCAGTGTAGACCAGCAGAAAGTGTGTCTATAAACTCTTAAAAGGAGGTAGTTGTTTGGGATCTGTACAATAAGTGTTTGTAAATTACAAAAGAAAATATGTGTGTGTTTACATATAGAGGAGTTGATATACACAGGGCAAAACCATCTGTCCATAAGTAAAAAAAAAAAAAAAAGACACTTTGTATGAATAGGAAAGACAGTGTGAACAGTTAATTACTTGTGGCTACACATACATTCAAATCTGAGCATGTAACAAGAAGGAATACTGAATTCTGTTAAGAAGCATATACATGCACAAAGGTTTATATGCCTGTACACATGACATGTAGTTCTTTGAAGTGAAGCAGGTGTCTGTGTGTGTTCTTATATATGTATATCTTGTTCATTTACATGTGAGGCTTTCTCATTTCCCACTGCTTGGCCAGGGATGTCATTAATGAAATCTAGCTAAAGTTGCAATTACCAGCTGAAGAGTAGCAGGAACAGTGAAGACAGAACTTATCACTGTGTACCTCCAACTGGACCATTTAGTAGATATATGATGAAATGAAGCTGTGAAAGAGGAAAAGTAGGAAAGGGGAGCAAGTTACAAGTGGAGAGGAAAGATGAGTGTAGGGCAGTGATTAGAATTGAGGAGACTGAATCTAGTGAACAGAATCTGAAGAGATGCTAACTGGAAAAAGAAAGAAATAATTGGCAAAGGACATAAGGTGAAAAAGATTGTGAAGAATTCAAAAGAAAAAGAACAAACTTCAGACTGTAGACAAAGGAAAGAAAATGACAATAATATATATATATATATATATATATATTCCATTTCATTAATGTTCACCACAGAAGTGGGTGGTGAAAAATATTTGAGCTCAATCCACTTCTCAAAATCTGACTAAATGACCCAACAAAATTTTTTTGGAAGGGCTTCTTGGTCTGGTTGAGACTCCTTCAGAGTCCCTTTGTGTGTGCATATATATATATATATATATATATATATATATATATATATATATACACACACACACACACACACACACACACACACACACACATGGGGGGTGCTCAATTTATGACAGTTCTGTTCCTATGATGCATCATAATGTGATTTTCCATGTAAGTTAGAATGTACCTGCAATTTTCCGTAAGCACTCACTCACCAACAATCTAATATGCCATACAACAAGGAACTGACTCATGCTGCCTTCATCACTCTAGCACCATATGATAACATAATCTTCCATCATTCAGTATGTACAAGGTAAATGGAGATTGCATCATAACCACAAATTGTCATAGATTGGCACTACTGTAACCCAGGGACTTACTTTGAGTGTGTGTATGTGTGTAAGATAAAGAAAATAGGAAACTTTATCAATCTAACATGTTTCACTTTTATTAAAGTTTCATCAGAGAATATTAATATAAGTGAAACCTGTTAGATTGATAAACGTTTCCTATTTGTTCTTTATCTTATCATGCTGTCTGATTCTGATCAGTATTTGATATCAAAAGTTTCAAACAGCTAACTTATCATTAACAACAACAACTTGTCTACAAGACATAAATTACAGAGAACAAATATCATTTATGAATTCACATGTTCCTTAAAAAACTGTGTTCTTGATCAAACCAAATTCATTAAAAATTATACTGGACACTACCAAACTTCATCTGCAACATACTTGTAGAAAATACAAGTATAATAATTTCATCCACATATAAAATATGTGGATGATAACAAAACAAAACATTCCTATCACTCTAGAAACATAAATTTTTTTTTTTTAAATTAATGCATTTAGTTAAAAATAAAAAAAACTCCTTGATAATAGCTAATAGAATAACCAAAATACTCAAACATATAGAACATTTGAACAATTTTTACACACTATGTTCAGAAAAGAAAACACTCATTCAAACAAAAGAAAAATTAAATAAAAAGCATAATCTCTAATCTCTGTACCTTGTTAGTCATCTTTAATGAAGTGTGTGTGTGTGTGTATATATATATATATATATATATAATATGTGAAAATATATAGAAAATAGGAAGGAACTGGTTAGGTAAATAATCCAAAGTTCCTTAGTATTTTAGTTATTATTTTTTAAAAATAGTGCTCGATACAAAAGTAGAGCATAAATATAATTATTTATTTAAAAATATGATTCCAACTCGCGACATAAGAGGTCTCATGTTTCAAAACAAGAGCCGAAAACTTCAATATAATTATTTGAATCAAATTGAGTTAAAGTAAGCTCTGTTCCATCTTCAAGCGAAATTTTTTTGGAATAACGTATTTCTGAAATTTACGTGTTTTAATAATTGAAATCAAAATTTCCATGGTAACAGCTAGGCGAATTGTTTAAATTGGGTAGGCGAGTGTTGGGTGTTAATAATAAGTATCAGTATAGAGTTACTTTCATAGATGTCAAGTCAGGGAAAGGTGGGGGTGTCTAAATTTGAAACGGAAGATGTATTAACCCTAGTCTGGTTTGCGTGTCTATGGAGATTTATTTATTTTTTTTTTTTTTATGAAAGGGATTTGTGCATATAAAAAATTAGATAAAATATTTAGATAGAAAATATTTAAAGAAATCAGACTTCCCTATCTAAATATTTTTGGCATCTGAAGGAATCAAATAGGACACCTAAAGTAAAATGGAAAATTATTAACAGGGCTAGAACATGTAAAACTTGGGATGACCCATGCCCTTTGTGCCTCCATGAAAAATTGCACATTATTAAGCTTCTAAATAATAATAATCTATTAAACAATAGACATGAGTTAACGGTTTTTTGTCGACATCATCAGATTCATGGTTTGAATAATTAGCTAAAAACAAGCATACAATATAATAACTTTTATAATCCATAGCCCAAATAAATAGTTTAAATACCCTACAAAAAAGATAACCCTTTATGAAGTCGTCAAAAAACAAACGTTACAGCAGTTTTTTTGTTTTTTTTTATATGCACAAATCCCTTTCATAAAAAAAAAAAATAAATAAATAAATCTCCATAGACACGCAAACCAGACTTTGATCACATGGAAAATTCACAGGTGCATCACAGCAAAATATAAAAGTAACAATTGAGAAATCTGAAACTTTATTTTTTTTTTTTTTTTTTTTACAAGAGGCTTGGGGAAAACTCATCATTATATATTTCTTTATAGAATGAAAACTTCATATTACGCAGTAAAAAAAAAAAAAAAAACTCATTGCAATTCTATTGTATCAAACAATGAAAAAGTTAAAGTAAAATACAGTAAAGTAAAATGATCACAACAGTCCCCAAGATGAAAACAAGATAAATATTATGTTTGTAAAATCTACTAAATCCAATTAGTCTACAAACCTATCACTGTCAGCATATCTAGACATATGAAATTACATAATAATCCAAAGCAATGAATATACATCCATCTCGAAAATTAAAATACTGCAAGCAAACTCTGAAAATTCCCTTCAACATACCCACTTATACAACACCATGGTTCATTTTAATTTTATGCTGTAATTACATTAAGCTATTGTGCTTATTTCACCAAGAATAAACTATTAGCAGAGGACATAAACAAAATATCTTTGAAACAAAAACAATCATTTGCATAATGAGAAATCAAAAGTTTAACTTTGCAAAACATCAGAAGTTATAAAGAAGAATCAAAGACATCACTAGCAACATTCAAGATCTGAAGAACAAGTGCCAAAAGAATTATCACCATTTCATCATTTGTCTTCAACTTATATTACAGATTGCTGTAAAGTAGTTCTGGCATTTAAAAACAGAAATTTTTTTTTGTTTTTTTTTTTAAATAAATAGAGTGGGCAAATATACAAAGATGAAAAATAGATGAGGGAATCAAATGTACAAGGATAATAAAGTAAAACAAAGCAGCAAATGTCCAAGGATTGAAAACAGAAAAAGGAAGCCAATGTGTTAAGAATGGAAAACAGAAAAAGGATACCAAAGCATAAATACGGAAAACAGTAAAAGTATGCCAATGTACAAGGAAGTAAAACAGAAAAAAAAAGCAAATGTACGAGAACGGAAAACAGAAAAAGGCGGTACAAAGTTTGTGTTTTTTTTTTCTTTTACTTAGCTCTCTTTCATATGTTTTCCATCTTAAATATTTATTTTTAATTTTTATGTCTCCCTGAGCAATTTTCCCTGCCTTTCTATTTTACATCTCAATATTTGCCTTTGTCCCTTCTATATGTTTCTCTCTCTCTTTCTCTCTCTCTTATTTTCTTCTTTTTTTTTTTTTTTTTTTGCATCCATCCTCTGCATTTTAAAGATAATTCAGAGTCAGATCTTTCAAAGAATGATAGGTGAAGAGCCAAGCTCTGTTGAGATGTCTAATAATTCTACTGTCCTGTAATACCAAGCAAATTCTGCTTGAGGCAAACTAACAAATAGTTATGGCATTTAGAAACAATAAGTTTTTTTCTCGATTGAATACAACATTAACTGGAAACAACAATGCATGCATAAGACTCAGACATGTCAGAAAGAGAGTAATATGACAGGCTTTATGTACAAGAGTCCTTCACAGAAAATGTGAGGTTGCAGCAATTATTTGGTGTCAATTTTACAAATACATTGGAAGAGAGTAGATGACAAGAATTTATGATTGTCACCATGATATGCACCTGCATAGAGAGAAAATCTTGCAAGCATAGGAAATAGTTTCTCTGCTTATAATATCAAGAAAGAAAAGTTGATGATTATGAGGAAAAAATATTCATAGTCATTAGCAATGTCAGTGTGAAAGACTTAGCAAAATTGGAAAAGGTAGAAAATGATCTTAGAAAATGAAGAAAGGGATCTATAAGGATGAAAAACAGAGGAGGGGATGGGCAATGTAGAAAAATGAAGAGAATGGAGAAAGGTAAAAGAATGAAAACCAGAAGAGGGAAACAAATGTGTAAGAATGAAAAATAGAGGTGGCTGGGTGCAAATTGACAATGGTGAAAAATGGGGAAAGAAAATATGCAAGGATGAAAAACAAAAGAGGAAATACCCAAGATAAAATATATAGGATGGATGCAAAAACAAACAAACAAAAAGAACTATATGGAAGAGTCAAAAGCAAACATTGTGTTGTAAAACATAGAGAGATACAAGATAGAGAGGAGGAAAATGCTCAGGTAGATGTAGAAATCAAAAGATAAATACTTAAAATGGAAAATATGAAAAATAGATATAAAACAAAAGGGAGGTAAGTAAGAAAAAATACAGTAAGATCATTCAAAGAATGGTAGGTGAAGAGTGAAACTCTTTTGAGATGGCTGATAATTTTGCTGTCCTGTAATACCAACCAAATTCTTGAGACAAACTGACAATTTAACATTGTTTCAATAACAATAAGAACACGGTGCATGTGTAATGGAGCAAAACATCTTAGGCTGAAGGAGTTCTGATGGTGCTTCAAGCAAGAAGGCTGAAGACACTTAAAAATGATGACACACAGACACGAGAGAGAGAGTTTGGGCAGAAACAGAGAGAGAGAAAAATGTCTTAAAGTGAAACAAAGTTGGAATGGTGAGCAAGAAAGAGAGAAATGTCAGGAAGGTACAAAGATAAGAAAACATCATAAAATACAGATGAAGAGCAGAGAAGGGAGAGAGATGGAGAAGCAAAAATATGGCTCCCTTCTGATAGAGTGGCACGAAAGAAGGGAAATTTTTTAAAAGCATGTCCCAAAATCATGAAAAGCATAATTGCTTAAAGAGTGTGACTAACTAAAGAAAAAAAAAAAAGGCTACAGAGAGAGAGAGAAAGGTTTATGAAAATTTTTGAAAAGCATGTGTTAAGTGGAAAGGATTGAGAATGGAAAATAGAAACACAAAGAGAACCATGAATTTCTAGCAGAAAGATGGCCAGAAATTGTCCAAAATTTTTAAATGGGCAATATTATCATTTTTTCATTAATTACTAAAAAAAGAATCCTCATCTTGGATCTTCAGACTTATTCAGATTTCTGAAACTCCTTGTTTTGTATACAATGAATATTCTGCATTTTTATCATCAAAGTTATCCAAAATACAGTCTTGATAATTCCAATATGAATATGTTATTTAGTTCATAAAAACAAAGTAAAATCAAAGGGAAATATTTTCATAGCCTATTCTTTTTTTGAAGCTACTTCTAATCTTTTAAAAAAATATCCTTCATAATTTTTACATGTAAATAAAAATTTCAATAACTTTTTTTTTAAATTACAATTACTGACTAAAAAACAAAAATTTTCTATATTTTATAACAAAATTATCCCAATAGAATAAAAATGTCAGTTTGAGCCATGCTCAAGGTTTATTATATTATTGTTTTATTAATATTTCTATGGATCAGATCCTTCAATTTTTCAAACTGGAAGCAGCCAGCAACTATTTTAAGAATAAATAAAGTAGATCTACAGAAGGAAAGAAAAGTTTTAGTCTCACTTCAAAGAAAATGGCAGTCTTTAGGAATCATACTACTTGTCCTCTGTCTATGTGCTGTAAATGTTCAAGGAAAGAATGATAAACATTCAAAACAATTGCCAAGTCATTGAAGCAGTTAAAAGAAAATTAGCAAATAGTAAAAACAAAGAAAAAGAAAATTATTATTTAATATACAGCCTTAATTTTTGGTCAAATTTGGACAAGATTTCAATCTTATTTGAAATCAAGATTGCCAATTTTACACAATAAAAAAGTCTTTAAAAGCTCACATGTGAAAATGGGAAAAAATTAACTGCTTTAAAATTTTTAATATTTCGTATCAAAGATGTATATGCAACAGATGGTATATCTGGAAAAAATTATAAATATTTTTTATACAAGTTTTCTCTTAATTCAGACACAAACAATATTTCCACACAATTTATAATCGATTAGAAATTTCTTAAATATGTTGCATATTACAAATGGTCATGTATATCTCACAGTTTTATTTCACAAACTGAATTGTCACTTGCTATGGGTCTAAATAGAGAAGTAAAGTGTACAAGAGCACTTTTAACATGTTAGTCCGTAAGAAAGCAATGTCCAGATTGAGCTATCAGATCGCACATATACTTGCCGGCCAGCATTGTTGTCCAGAGTCATAACCAACCCAATCAAGTGGACAGCAGTGTCCATCAAAACTATAACAAAATCAATATATCTGTAGGAGCTGCAGAGGAGAGGCAATCACTAGTGGTTGTCTGAAGAGGAAAGAAGGAGAGAAAGAGAAAAGCACTGAAGGAGAAGAGGAAGAGAGAAGGGTGGAGTGGAATTGTTGGTTTGAGTGGAGTAGAAATATTCTTCAGGAGTACTTTGCTTGGCTTAGAGCACTCTTTTCAGATGGGAAAGAAGGTAAATATGAGAAGATAATAGGCCTGGTTTAGATTTAGGAAAAGGAAAGTTGATGATGATGAAACGAATAGGTAAAGAATGGGTAATTGTAGTGAGTAGGAGAGAAAGAGAGTGGATGGAACAACAGGTAATCAAAATAAAGTGAGTGAAAAGAAGGAGAGGAAATAAGGTTGAAAAAAGTGAAAATGAAAGGGAGATTATTGATAAAAGAGGGAAATGAATATAAGAGAATAAAAGAACAAAAGTATAAGAAAGGAGAGACTGAATGAAATCAAGAAAATAAGAGTGGGAGTGACATGGAGAGAGAGAGAGAGAACGAAAGAGAAAAAGCTAACAGCCTAAAAGGAATGAGGAAACAGCATTGATGAAAAAAAGTGAATGAAAGAGATGGGAAGGAGAGAGTTAAAGAGATGGGAAGGAGAGAGGCAAAGAGATGGGAAGGAGAGAGTCAAAGAGATGTGAAATGGAAAACTAAGAATAATAGAAGTAGAAAACACAAGAGATAATAAAAACAGCTGAACTGAATAGAAAAAGGATGAAAGAGTGAGAAAATGAATAGATTAAAGGAAAGTGCAAAGAAGAGAGAAAGATTAAAAGATTATAAGAGAGAGAAAGAATGTGATGTAGATACAAACAGAAAAGTGAATAAACAGAAAAACTAAAAGGAAACCAAGATAATCAAAAAAGAAAGAAAAGCTTGGAATGTGGAAGAAGAAATGATAATGAAAACATACAGGGGAAATGAAGAGAGAAAGAAATGGGGGAAATAATATGAAGTAATAGAGAAGGGTAGAGACACACTTGAAGGTTTTCACAACACATTTGTCCAGGTACAAGTTAATATTGCCCACTTGAAAATGCAATGTGGACCACCCAGCCATTACCAGCACCATCAGTAGTACCATTCCTTTTACATTACTCCAATAGAAATGTCCTTAAAGGACATTTTCATCTGCTTTGGCAGCACTGCAGTAGACTGACCAGGCAGAATGGTCTACAATGGCTGACCGATTGGCTCTTGTGGTCTGTGAATGAATCGTAGACATCGACCTGTCACACTTTAATTTAGACACTTGACAAGCGATATCAGCTATCTAGCATGCATACGGAAACTTCAATGAGACATGGATATTTACCAACATACATATTATATAAGAGTTGCTCTCCAGCATTTACATGTAGCTACACGACAAGTGTGATATATTGAATTGTAACATGAAAACCTATACAAGATAAACAAAAATAAGGGTCGAGTTGGTGGGGGGTACCACAATTTAAACCAATTATGGGTTATGTAATGTTGAAATGATTTTTATTATTACACTGTAGCCATGTTTACATGGAAACCTACAGACAGCTAAACACTGGCCAGATTTTATACTGGAGCCTACAGACAGCTAAACACTGGATGTGTTTACACTGGATCTTCAGATGGCTAATCAATGGATGTGTTAACACTGGCCATATTTACACTGGAGCCTACAGCTTGCTGACCACTGGCTGTGTTTACACTGTAGCCTAAAAGGCATATGCTTGGTAACTGTTCCTTTTTGGAGTGGTAGAATGCAATTGATATATTTCTGATTCTGCAATAAGACAGACAAACATAAAATGTGTATAACTGGCAACAAAATAGTTAATCACAAAGTGTATTCTTTTGAGAAACAAGGAAAAAAGTTTACAACCAAAGTTTGTTCAATTCTAAAAAAGGTCAACTATTATGGACCCTCTTCTGAAATTTCAACTTTAATACAAAAATAGTTAATTTCTCAGTTTCTCTTTCCTAAAAAAAAAAACAATATATCAATAAGAGGAGATCGTATTCTTTAAAAAAAAAAAAAAAAATATTAATATAACTAAAAAAAAGACAAATGAAACCTGAAATTTGGTTGGTTAATAAGAAAATAATTGGTTTTATTTTTCATATGCAAATTGTGGGAAGTGTGTTAATGTGTGATATCAAAGAGAGTTTTCCAAAATTTTACAAAATGTAATATTTCTTGTGGAGAATATTCCTCTCTACTTAACCTTTACAGTAGGTACCTCCACTTTTTTGCTGAAAAAACAGAACAGCATGATGAAAAAAAGCCCCAAATTTAATAAAGACAAAGTTTTATCATCAAAATATTTATGTTATTATTAAGCGGAAATACAAGAGTATTTTTTTTATTTTATTAAATTTTTAATACTTTCTAACACATTCGTAATTTTGGTTAAAAATCTTGTTTTTTTTTTTTTTTTTGCGCCAGCAGTTGTGGTAATATTTACAATTAGTGTTTGTGCACTTTTTCCAGTGAAAAACACGTTGATTTGGAAATTCTTGCAAAAATTTAAATAATTGTCGGATTTTAATAAAACTTTCAGGACTTATTCACAAATGAATGAAATTATTTTTGAAATTTTTTTTTAGAAAATCTTGGTAAAAATATATTTTTTTACAGGTTACTCCCCCCCCATCTGCTTCCTTAAGATCATGAAATTTCAAGAAATTAAATTTTCATTTTAATTTTTTATTAGTTAAAAACAGGACTCCTTAGGGAATGTAAATCATTAATTTTTTTCTTTTTTTTTTTCAAACGACTATTCATTTTTGAAAATTTACTCCAAATCATAAAATAGAAATGCAAAACTATGACATTATTTAATTAGAAAAGATCTTAATTGCTTTTATAAATAAGATTTATTAAGAACACTATTGTCTTAAGAAAAAAATTTTGTCAATGAATGATATATTTTTACAAGAATTATTTTTATTTTTATTATAATAATTTATAATATATATATCTTTTAAAATTCTGCATGAGTTTCACGTGGTTAGGTGATATTGTTATTAAGTGAAAAGTATAATTACTAATCAAAAACTGAAAAGCTTAATACAAAGTATTTTGAACCAATATTTTTTAAATAATTTTAATTTTTTTATGCATATAAAATATTACATAACATGTCCTTGTTTGAAAGCCTGGCTGACCATACATGACACTATCAGAAAATAAGAGCAATGACTATAGTAAATTTAAAGTCAACATTCCTAACATTACAGAGAATATTTTCCAATATTTTTGTTCAACTTAAATAATATTTTTTTTCAAATCAGATTAATTATACTTTAAATCAGCTAATATTCCTCAAATAAAGTTTCATAAAAGTATATTTTATTTTTGGAAGATTTTTAAAACCGAGAATTAAATTTTGTTTACAAATGTGTCAAAAAATTTTAATGATTTTATTGAAAGCAACCAAAAAATTGTGATTACAATCAATATAATAATTATTTAAAATACACCATAGTATTTTGCTTACTGGAAATAGTAAATTTAATCATTTAGCTTTCAATTAAAGCTAAAAAGACAACTTCAAGAATGCCTTTTCATTTTTCAAAATTCATTTTAAAACTTAGATATTGAAAATTAATGAAGGTACCCACTTTACAGCTTCCAATTCCCTGACTCTAAAAAATATTGTGTTGGGACAATTGTAAGTGTGGCTATAGATCTTATTTATTGTGAGTGTAACAAATACACTATTTCCCCACATAATTTCTCTCCCAATAAAATCATTAATAGAACTATAGAGTATTTGATAAATAGTGACAGTTAATTCATCATAGTGGAAAAATACCAAAGGTACATTATAAGTATTATACAATCATTATAAGACATACAGGTAATAAGATAAATTGTAGCAGCAAAGTCAATGTGTCTGAAGAGAAGATTATAAGATTTATAGACACAACAGTAAATAAAAACAAACAAATTTGTTAATTTAAATTTTTTTTACTGCGTAACAACTACCTTATGTTCTTAAGTTGTCATAAAAGTCTTCAGCATTTTTGAAAAAAAATTTTTATTCGTATAAATTTTAAATCCTTATTCTTTCAGATTATTTTCCCTGTTTTTTCTATGATTTTAAACCCTCTTTAAGCAATTTGAGAAATTTTTCCAGTATCTTCAACTTGTTAAGACAGCTGACCAGAGAAGTGTTGCATCAAGTAACCATGTTAATGTAACAGCTATGATTATTTGCAGCTTGAAGTATTGCCATACAGATATCATCATCAGCTGATTTGGTTGCTCCAAAAAATCTTTCACTTTCAATGTGTTGATGGATCCAACTCTCTTTGCACAAGTCCACATGCCATTTCTGTAGGATTGTCCTTCAAACATTGCTCCAATTCATCAATTTTCAAGTCTTCCAGAATAAACCTTATCCTTGAACTCAGAATATGCAAAGTATGTGACTCACCGTAGATGATACCAAAATAGACTTTGTATTCAGTGTTACACAAGAGCTTCAAAAAAATTAGATGCACTTGAATTTGATCTGATTGTTGGGTTTGTTTAAAGGCATATCATCCTTCATTAGGTCATTTCATACCAAATAAGATTTGATCAGGTATCATGGTTTGTGTATTAAATTTATGAATAATATTTTAGCATCATTTAGTTGAAAGTGATAGCCTTTGTAAAGGAGTTCATTTAAAGTTAATAATTTTGTTATGAAGTTCATTGAGAGATTATTTTATTTTGTTAATTTACTTATTTGTTGATATTAGTTATTGCTTAAATTTTTTTAATATGTCTTGGCTTCCTTAAGAAATTTAATTATTTTATTTGGATCAATTCTTTTAAAGAGTTCATTCATACTGTTTGCCTGATAATACTTTTCATGGACCAGACTTAAATCTATACATTTTATAAGTATGTATTCCACTGTATATTGTTCATTTCGTGTATAGCATCATTTTTTAGTATGTAGCTCTGGGTAATAAAGGTGTGGCAGAGTCGGAGTCAAGCTAGTACTGATTCCTCTTTTCTTATTTTTCTATAGCCAGTCTGCCATTCTTTCATGTCTGGTTGGATTCTATAGAGTTTATTATTTAAGAATCACTTGGAAGTTGACCACCTACCCACCAGGTGCAGATTCACCTTCACTGAAGGTCAGTGGCTGCCCCCAACATGTAAACAGGTGAGAGTCCCAGCTTCACTTGGAATGTGCACATGTAAACATTGGACAGCTGGTGATAGGAGGATATATGAACACCCACCCAAGAGGAAAGAAAGAGTTAATCTATTACACCCTGGTGAGAATACATTATCCATGATCAGAGAAAACACCAAAGCTACACATCCAATCTTTGATAGAAATTGACAAAGTCCAGAGTTGAACAAATAATAATGTTACATATGTGAGATTCAGTTGCTTGTTTTTATTCATCTGGATGATGAAACTGTTACTTATGTGTTTTATATTCAACCAGGATTTTCATGAAAGTAAAATAATCACTAGGTAAACTTCATAAACATTTCTAATATTTCTTTGAAATTGTGGAAAGATTGTGATGGAAACTTCTGCATCAAAAATTTGCTACTATATCTTTGTTGAAAATGGTACCAATTAAACGCCTAACATCAATAACTTTAAAAATATGCTTTAATATGGAGAAAGAGAATCTGTATGGATTTTGTTGACGGTGATGTATATATATATATATATATATATATATATATATATATATATATATATATATATTATATATTTGATTTCAGTGTTGTATTATTTTTCCCTTTTTGAGATTGACATTTACAACAATTGCACTAAGATTTTTCATGCCATAGAAATATTTTTTAAAGAATTCTATATTCAAACCTTTCTCAAATTTTTGTAATTCCTATACTAATATTTTCTCTAAGGTTAAAAAAAAAAGTTTGTAAAAATTAAGTAAATAAAACAAATATTAAAGGGTTTTTTTTTTTAAATTCATATTTAAAATTCAAGTTGTAAGAAAAACATGAGATTTTTTTTTTATTTATTTTTTCACCATCAATTTCTGTATTTACTAACTATAAATATTTTAATTATCAAACAAGAAGTACACAATTTTCCTGCCATTTAAAACTCTAAGGTTTCCTCTCTATTTTATCTATTGATGCAGTGAGACTGTTTTTTTTTTTTTAATTTAACTGAATTTACTTTTTCATTGTAACAATTTTGGTTATAAGATTCTATCTTCAGTTTCCTCCTTTCAAAAGATGTTAATTTACTATAAATCAATCAAATTGGACAGAGTAATAATTGTTATTAATTTAAATAAACTTTTTCTTGGAAAATCTGTAGATTCATGAAAATAATATCAGAGAATTAGGGGAAATAATTACGGCTAAAAGATCCTTGATCTATGTCTCACCAAATCAAGGAGGCTCATGATAGGTTATATACAATGAGCATTTCCTTCAATTTTCTTTCAGATAAAAAAAAAAGAGAGAGAAAAATTAGAGATTGTGCTATTGGAAGACTTATTAATCTCGATTACAGAAAATGGAATAAAATGTTTCCCTGAATCAATATACATTATCAATAATAGAGATGCTAAAAATTGTCTCTAAGTGCTTTTCTCTGTGTGTTTAAGAAAGACCAAAAAAAAATATTTGCATATATATTTCTTGATGAATATAAAGAGAAAAAAAAATTCAAAATTAAAACTTGAAAAAGAAAAGAAAAAAATGAAAAGAAAAATTGTGAAAAATGACTAAAATAAGAAATCAATAAAAATAAACAAACTTGATATTTTTTTTGTTTCCTACTCCTCCTGCACCCACACCAGCTTCCCTTTATTCTGACATTTTTTGTCGATTTTTGCAACATCTTGCAGAAGTCTGCAGAAGTCAAGAAACGAACAATTTTTGGATTTGTCTTCTCCAGTAAGACACATTATAAATGCATGTCCCAATGAAAAGTACAGCTTTCTTGGCTCTAAAATAAAATAATAAAAAAATTATGACGATAAACCTAAAAAAAAAAAAAAAGAAAGAAAAAAAGAAGTAGAGAGAATGAGATAATTCTAAATATAAAAAGAATTCATCGATCACTAACCCTCACTCAGTCATACCCCTTTTCCAATAACCCATCAAGTTGCAAATAATAACTCAAATAAAAAAAAAAAGATGACAAATTGCAAATAAAAACTAAAAGCTTGCAAGCAAGCAAACAAAGAAGATGATAGAAAAAAATGAGAAAATTCACCCGGCTTTTAAACTGGGAACTACATTAAAGGAACAGAGAGGGAAGAGAGCAGGAAAAAAAAAAATCAAGAGGGGGAAATATTTGTTTAGATCAAATGAAAAGGATTGAAGAATTGTTTGCATAAATGTTTGTTATAAGTTGAATCCAATAGGAGAGAAAAAGAGAAGGCGGCAAAAGTGTGTGTATATATATATATATATATATATATATATATATACACACACAGATGTGTGTATATATGTATTACATATGTGTCCCATTGTAAAGGATGTAGTTATATGTCTATATTTTTGTATATCAAATATAGTAAAAAAAATATATGAAAAGGTGTTCTTCAAGTGTATGTGCATGTTTCCATAATGTATATATAACTGAAAACAAGGATATGTATCATATATGTCTATATTGTAAGTATAAAACATCTGGTCAAAGAGATAATTTGGGATAATCTTCAAGTGTATGTATGCTAAGTTCAACAATACTATATATTTTGCAAACAAATAAGATTAAACGTTCAACTTATCTTCCCGACTCAAAGTTTTGCAGAAATAGTATCTACTCATAAGGGGATCATATATTTACAGATATCATATATTTGTAACTATATTTTAAAAATATATGAATATATAAATATTTTTTATATTTATTTATATTATTTCATATTTATTTCTTTATATGGGAAATATATGAAGAAATATTTGGAAATAAATTTAGTTTTATTGTGAGGCCCAGTGAGGATCAGTTGCCATTTCTGCAAAACTTTTAGTCTGGAAGGTAAGATGAACATTTAATTTTATTTATTTACTATTATTAATATTGAACACTTTAATTACAAAATTGCTCACATTGAAAGAATTATAGTCCAGAAATACATGCATTTTAACCATTTTGGGGTTTGAAATCACACACACACAGCAAGGAAAAGGGATCATCATTTCAACTTAAAAAGATCTATTAGGAAAAATCCAACTCAATCCATAAAACGTTTGGTACAAGAGAGAAGAGGATCCATTATGACAGTCCAAAGAGCAGTGAAAAAAACAAACTTGAAAATGAAATCATCATATGTGAAACCAGTGAGGAACCTTGTTACTCCAGGACAGAAAGTTAGAAGGTTAGAGAGGGTCATCTTGAATAAGTTGGAAAATGATCCTGGAATAATATATATATATATTTATATTTGAACTTTATTTCAATACTTCATGAGCTTCCAATCCTTAGCTATAATTAAATAATAATGAACATGTCATTTTCGTTTATGATCGATTTCATCACATGAATAAGAGGGGATACTGAGAATCTTAAATTTGAATTTTTTTATATACATTTTGAGTATATAATTTAACCAATTTCATTTAGTTTCTTTTTGTTCATATTTCTATCACTTTTGCTATATATATATATATATATATATATATATATATATATATATATATATGATAGAGATAGATCCCACATTTCAATTTGAAAATATAGGTACATATCTCCAAAGTATGTAATATTTCACTAAAAATAAATGTTGCTTGAGTGTTTTGTGTGTACAAGTCTCACTAGCCCCACAACACATGTACATTTGAAACAGGTATGTTACATCGAAAGAAGACAATTTCAAAAGGAAGAGAGATAGAAACACATGTAGGCATGGAAATACTGAATGGACTATCAAAGAAGAAATATATGACTGTAGGATGTTTTCTTTACATCAATAGATGTAAAGATAGATTTGTATCCCTAGTGAATACATATGAACCTATACATCAGTAGGTGGGAATCTATATTGCTAATGTACTAATGTGTGTGGGTAGATAAAGAGGCAAGAAAAGATACATATAATCAACTGTATGTGAATACTGTGCTACTATTTACATATAAATTGCACCATGCATCAATACACAGCCAAGTCATAGGCTAACAGTTGATCTTTATTCATCTTTTGAAATCATTAGAAAAATAAGCATAGATACAGCTTTCTTCTGACCTCTACATATGACTTTATATGAATACCTCAACAAACAAGTGTGTTTACAGACCTTACATGTGTGTATTTATAACACACAGTTATATATAAGATATGCAATCAAAAGAAATAATTTGTCTTTATCTATTTAAAAATAAAAACATTAATTCCAATATATGAAAGGAGAAAAGAAAAAAAAGATACACTGAACAGTTAAGAAAAAAAAAAAGAGAAAATGATGGGAGGGATCAAAGAATAAAATAAATGTAGATATCTTCATAAAGTTACAAAAAGGAAAAAAAAAACGTTTTTCCAAAACAGATAAAAAATAAATATTAGACATATACAAAGACACTTTGTATGTTCCACTAGATGAATATGACATCCCAACACTCACCCCTCTAAATCCCAAAAAGAAAGTGAGAGAACAGAGAGAAATCATTGATAAAGGCGAGAGATATACTGGAAAGTGAAAGAAACTTTTTTTCAGTATATGAAGGAAGCAGAAAAAAAAAAAAGAAAATGAAAGATGTGAGTAGAGAGAAAAACAAAGAGAGAGAAAGAAGAAATAAAGAAAAAGAAATTGTGTAGAATAAAAAACAATAAATATAAAGGTGGATAAAGCTTTAAGAAAGAAACAAAAACACACTTTATTGAAATTTAAAAAGAACAATGCCAAAAAAAAAAAAAAAAAAAAAAAAAATCAACCTCAAAGAAAATATTTCTACATTTATATATTTGTGTGTGTGCAAAACAACTATATATATATATATATATATATATAAAGCATGCATGCCTGTGTATTTAATCAAACTTCTGCACTGAACTGCCCTGGCATTCTATCGGCACAGAGACAGACAATGCACAGATTATATCTATGCTGTGTGACTGCAGATCACACCAAGGTTGTATCAGCCATTTGCAAATTAGGAGAAGTCTTGAATAAATGGTGCAAGAAATCTATAAATCTTCATCTTGAACCAGACTTTTCTTTCTCTCCCTCTCACTTTCACACACATGGACAAAAAACTGGTCAATGAACAGCACTAACTAAAATTAATCAAGGGGTCCAATCTCAAAGTAAGGATAAAATGCCATAGTATTTAACAAGTTGCACTAGTAAAACAATATGGGAAAGATTGGCTTTTGTCATGGAAGTGATATTTACAAGAACACTGTGTAGGGTAAACAGAACTGAAACTCTGAGGGTTATAAAAAATAACAGGTTTTGAATTGAGAAAAATACAAGTTAAAACAAAGAGTGAAGAGAAGAAAAACAAGAGAAAAATTTAAAAAAAAATGTTAAATGAGATGAGAAAGAGGAAGAAAAAAAGGAAAACAAAGAAAGAGGAGAGATAGCAGAGGGAAGAAAGAGGAGATATGGTGGAGAGAGGGAAGGAAGTGATAGGATAGAGAGAGGAAAGGGAGAAAAGAAGAGAAGGAGGGAGAGAATGTAAAGGAGAGAACAGAGAGGAGTGGTAAAGTGAAAGAGGGGTTGAAAGAATCAGAAAAGGAGGAAAATAGAGTCAAGAGGGAAAAGAAAAGAGGGCAAAAGGTGGAAAAAGAGAAGGGAAGGAAGAGGGGAGTGATAGTGAAGGATGAAGAAGAGTAAAAGAAAAGTGGAGGAAGAAAAGAGAGAAGAAAGAAAAGGTAAATGAGAAAGAAAAAAGAGAAAGGAAAGAGAGGTGAAAACAAGAGAAGACAAGAGGAGGAGACCAAGTAAAGGCAAGAGGAGGAAACCAAGTAAAGACATGAGGAGGAAGCCAAGTGAAGAGAAGAGGAGGAAACCTAGGGAAGAGAAGAGGAGGAAGCCAAGGGAAGAGAAGAGGAAGAAACCAAGGGAAGAGAAGAGGAGGAAACCAAGGGAAGAGAAGAGGAGGAAACCAAGGGAAGAGAAGAGGAGGAAACCAAGGGAAGAGAAGAAGTTGAAAACCAAAAAAAGAGGGAAACTATGGAAAAGAAAATAGTTGAAGGTGATTGATTAGAAAAATCCATTTGATAAAAGGTAGAAATGAGAAAAACATGGGATGGAAGGGGAACAAGGTAAATGGACAGTGGGGAGCTGCATTTTTTTTTTTATTTATCTATAAAGTTTACCGTGATACTCCGTCATTGAAGCAACAGACATATGGAAGCACCACTCTCCAAGACAAACCAAGACCACAATCTTATAAAACATGTGTTATTTATTACACAGGTGCCAAGAATAGTTGCATTCCATATGTCAAAAATCAAGAGAGGATCTTTGTTCACTTTGCTTGTTTCTTTGAACAAACTAAAAGATAAAAAAACATACATTCCACCTGAATTCTTTTCAGATATTAATATACATTTTTTTTTGTATGCAGACATTAGAGTTTCTCAATTCATCTTTCTAGTTTCACATTGAATGACAAAAATGAGAACAAACAAAAAGAAAGAATTTTTCTTTTTTTTTTTTTCTATACTCCTTTATATTTCTGTCTTTGCTTCTTTGGTTAAATAGCCAAAAGCAATCAACAAAATTTGTACAAATAAAAAACACTTGTCTGTCAGTAGCTTAAATGAAAAATGTCTAAAGATTCTCCCTAGCAAATCATCTTTTATTTTTAGAAAGGATTTAATTTTAAGATTTTAAAATCAAATTTGAAAATTACTATATATATATATATATATCATGAAACAACAACCACTATTCAAACTATTGGTTAGAAAAGGTCATTTCACAATTTTAAACTTAATATTTACAAATGCAAAACAAGAAATCCTTTAATTTCTTCAGTAAGTGAACAAATCACACAGATCATTTGTTTCCTCAGATTCATTTTTTTTGTCTCTCTTTGCCAATCAAATGTAAACTTAGTTAAAACTAAGATGTCAATAAAAGAGTGATATTTAAGAAAGCTTGTCTTGCAGCCAATTACTAGCATTGTGAGCTCAATCATTATTCAGTTACAGTAGTTTTAAATGGATTGATCACTCTCCCTAATCTACTGATTTGGCCCCATCTGACTATCATCTGTTCCCCAACATAAAAAAAACACTTGGCTGGGAGCCAGTATCACCAATGGGATCAAAGTACTGCAACACCAATGGAAGAAGTGTGTGGACACAAGGAGGACTATGCTGAAAAATGAAACTCAATTGATCACCATCTTTATTTCTGAGATGAGGTATTATATACGCTATTTACGTTATTCGGACTATTGTCCTCATCTTTGTTGCCATATTTATCACAACATTTCAGCCGATGTACATTCCAGCCTTCTTCAGGAGGTTGGAATGTCGAACTGAACCTTTTATTTTGCTCACAGTTCTAGTTCCATGTGCCATGTCTGATGGATGTCAGTTATCAGTTATCTTCTATTAATTCCCCTTTCCGAGTTCTTTCCAACTAAGAGGGTCTTTTTTCTTAAAGCTGAGTAAAAATATGTGTACTTGTGTGTAATATGACCCCTCTCCTTTGCCTTTAATTTTCATTCAAAATTTCTTGTATACAAGAAAATAGAATATGTATTTTAAACTTGGGCAATCTAGATAGGAAAGTCCTCAAAATCCAGAAGAAAGAAGATTGTGTGTGTGTATATGTGTAAAACAGTTTTTTTGCATGTATGTCATGGTTGGTGAATGTGTAGTTGCTGAGCATTTTGAGGGTGTGTGAATGCATGCATTGAAGAGCTTTCTATGTATATGATGAGCAGTAGTTTTTTCATGCCTATCAAAATTATAACATTTGCAAATCTGTCAAGTTAACACTTTGAAAATTTTAAGCTAAAACTAAAATACAGATATTACACTTTGGTGTTCACCAATAAAGTAAAAAAGAAAACTATTTTAACACTTCAGTAGAAATATTTCTAATTTAGAGCATATACCTATCTAAAACTAGACAAAGTTATGAACATTAACAAGTGTGAACAGCATTAATTTGATATACAGACATTTGTTTTAACTTGGCATCAGAGGAAATTAACTTAGTCAACAGACATACATCTAAGACACCCCAAATTCCACTAGCTCCAAACAATACATCACTATTACTAACATTATCACAGCAGTTTTTGGTCTAATAAGTGCACTTGAAAAATCAGCAACAAGCCATCAAATAACATCAATATTAGCATATGACGTTGCAGAAAAATAGAATCTGAAGGTGCATTATAGGAAGTGATAGAACTGTGTGACTGGAAGAAGGTATTCCAAGAGATTTAGGCTGCATCTTTAATGCATATGATGAAGCAGATGTTTTGGAATCTAGAGATAATGTAATCTCTAGTAATAAAAACAAAATGTAATTGAGTAGAGGAGAGTTTGCATGAGAACCTTCCATTGGTGTGAGGCAAACGCTTTCAACCTAATTATATTTGCAGGTGGAAAAACCAAAATATCTGTTAGCAGAACTAACAGATTTATTAGATGCCTGTCTGTAATATTGGGTGGAACAGAGGAATATGTAAAACTGACAAAAACACAAGGTCCAACTAAAAATCATTTATAATAAATAAACAGAGTGTCTACTCAAATATGGATAGTAACTAGAAATAACGTTAAAATGATAAAATCTGTTAGATTAATAAAAAAGTCCATTACTTCTTTAGAAATTGCTATCTTTATGTTTGGATACAGAACTGAACAGATATGAACTTTTGAGAATCTGGGAATGATTTGTATTTATAAGGCACTATATTTGGCCTTGCTTGATCAGTATTGCCCATCATAGCTGAGTTGGTCTAAAGAACAGGAGATCTAAAGAGGGTTTCTCCCGCAAAGGTTCAGATCCTGCCAGAAGGCACATCTTTTTCTTCAGTAAGAGTTTTTGAATATTCAGGCTGGTAGACAATAATATATAAGTATACTGTTTAATAAATAAATGGAGCTTCTACTCAAACATGGATATCTGCTAAAAATAACATTTAAAGTGATAATATCTTTTATATGCAAATATAATTCTTATTTGCATTATTTAGAAGCAAAATATTATCCTCAACTTTGTTGATATTAACACAACATTTGATTCATTTTGCTCTCCAGGCTTCATGAAGTACTTGCAGATCTGGGTAACCTTCAGGGAATTTAAATTTGAACACTTAATCTACTATTGTTCTTGTTCCACTGACCATCCCTAGGGATATCTTGTCTAGTCCTGTCCAATTACTGCTTGCTCAGTTTCCACCAAGTTCAAGTATACATGGCCCAGCACAGGTATTGAACTCCCATTTACTATGTCATGAAAATCCCAAAGCAATGCTTTAATCCACGTGGTTATTGCTCCATAGGACAATCCTGAGTGTAGAACTTAAGATTTTTAAATCTAACCTGCCCGCTGATGAGTAAGGTTCCAAGTTCACTCAAGAGTGTCTTCAAATGGAAGTTGCTTTATCAATATTTTCTTTTTAACTAAAGATCTTCTAGTTTTTTATCTAAAGATCTTCTAGTATCAGGAATTTTTGCAAACAGAGACAATTTAATAGTCAATATGAAAAATTCAGTGAAATGTATTGAATTGAACATAAATTCTCCTTGTAATGTTGTCATATCTGGACTGGAGTTGCTCAATCCTCACTTTCCAGTTTTGATTGAATTCAAAATCATTTACCTGATCTTGTAGAGGATGTGTTTTATGCTAAAGTCTCTTTTCTATGTTACAATGTTGTAAACCTATCAGATCTTTATTACTATTTCCATGGCAAATATTCAGAAGAATTCCAGTTCTCAGACTTTTACTACTTTTATGCAGTCAAATCAATCTTATTTCCTCTGTGTTCCAAATGTGAGAAGAAAGTTCCAAAATTCTTTTTTCCAAGAACTGCCACTTTATGGAAAGACTCCTGTAAAGTTGGCTTCCTTGAAACCTTAATTTTGACCTCTTCAAATGTCAATTGTTATCTATCCTCCTTATTGTCATAATCTTCACTTACTACCACATTATCTTCCACTCATGTACCCTACCTCATTCATCATTACCATTTCAACTGTAACCCTCTACACTGAGAGGCTTTCTTAAGCCTTTTATTGGATAAAATGTATTAAAAAACTGCACTGTTTTCCAGTTATAGAATGTCCCAGTGGTTCTTTGTTTTATTGAGAATTGGCTACAACAAAGCATTGAATTCTATACTTGGTGCACTTCTCAAATAGTAGTACCGACTCCATTCAGATTTTTAGACTATATATGCATGCTTAACAAGATTAGCTATAAAAGAAGAAAGAATGGTTATTTCCTAATAATGTTTGCACAGTTTTACCCTGAATTGAAGAAAAAAAAAAAAAAAAACAAACCTTCTAACAAAGTCTGCAGTTTTTCTGCTAAAATCAAATAATCAAAATCCAAAATATATAACATTTTATTTTAAAATCAGGCAGTAAAAGACAGAAAGGTTTTTTTTTTAATATATACCAAAGCCATACATACACACATATATAAAGCAATTAATATTTTTTGTTTCATCTGATATAATTTTTTTATTACTATAATTGTTATATTTAGTAGGTATACAGGTTTCAGTAGCCATTCCTGTTTTTTGTTTTGTTTTTCAAACTGATATTCCCAGCTCTACAAGCCAAGAGATCAAGATCCATTAAATGCTATCCATTAGTTGCTTTAAATTACTTTGGTAAAAATCTTTAAGGATAAAGAACACTTAACTTGAAAGCAGTTTTCCAAATTAAAAAGGAAATACAGGTTCAATTCCTATCAGGAACTGTTCATTATAACTGCCAAATTCTAGACCAATAGACATTCATTTCACTGTTTTAAAAAACAAGGATGTCTACTCAGTCATACTGTCTAAATATAATGCTTATATATATGAGTGCGTGTGTGTACATGAAAGATTTATAAATGTTTCTGCATGAAATTGAAATCAAAATTATAAACTTTTCATTTTTAAACCTAATTTTCCTTTTATTGAAAAACCACATCCTCCTCCTACCAGTAGAATCAAATTCAAAATGGTGAACCGTTGATTTAATAATGGCCAACAATTACAAGATAATGGATCATGAGCACCATGAGTGAAAATGAATCTTTGATGATAGCTCTATCCCTATAATCAAGAGGTGGCTAGCTGATAAATAATCCAATCTCAGCCTTAGAAAGCTTAATTGGATCAAAGAGACTAATTATCACCAGCACCTCATTGGGCAATAGTCCCATTAGGCAATTAAACCTTACACTTCAACAGATCTCTCTTGTGGGTAACCCTCACATGCAGTGTAAATGTAGACATCAAACATACGTTGAGGCCTATACAATTTGGATTTAAACAACTGAAGTAATACAATAACTATGTTTTTCAATTGCTATTTCTTGAATTACAAGTTGAAATTACAGTTTCAGGTTTTGGTAATACGAGTGCAGACATGCAGACCAGGACAAAATATCAAGCTATTTTGTAGAATGTTAAAGTGTGTGTGTGTGGATTATGAAAATCATGTTTATATGCAATAAAAGAGAGTCTTAGGTAATATTTTCATATTTATTCACAATATTTTCAAGAGCATTATGAATGAAAATAATTTTTTTGTTTATTTACATGAGTACATCAGGGTTCAAAATTAATTTCACCCTATCATCCCAAAAAATGAAGTACATTAAAAAAACATGTAAAGACTAATTTTTAAACCAGTGTGCGAAATTCAAAAGAAAAATGAAAGTTGAAGGACTTGATTCTGATATTTTTATCTCAAAATGTGAAAAACATTAGGATCTAATTATAACTAATTTTACTTTAATAAACAAAGAAAGAATTTTTTTTCCTGTCAGTTTTTGGCTAAAAAACTTGAATGAACCATTAACAAAAACATTTAGGTGGTATATTTTCTGCTTATCATAAACAAATACAGATGTTTTAGTATCAACAAAGGCAGGTAATTGTGAATAGTTGGAATGTACTAATCTTACTTATTATAAAACATGAATTGTGTGTGTGTCTGTACGTTTATATATTGGATCGGTTCCTACATTTTCAACTGATTTCAACAAAACTTCATAGGACTAAATAAAATTACCTTGTAGTGGTTCTGACAGCGTAAAATTGGAAAAACACAATTGTTTTTGCATGAAATCAATTTAAAACATGATAAAACATGATTCTGTCGCCAGAATGAAAGGGGACAACTTATATCAGGTTATACTTATTATAAAACCAGGGTGTGTGTGTGTTCATTTACATATGGGATCGGTTTTCTACATTTTCAACCGATTTCAACAAAACTTCCTTTTTTTTTGGCAGGTAGGCGTTTCTTATTGTCTTGCACTTTTTCATTTTTTACATTCTGAATGCTTTAAAAATTACATTTACAAGACAATTGTTTATAATAAAATTCTATTCAATCGATAGACTCATAACGATTGAAAACAATGTTTTTGTTTGAGTTTGGGGTTTGACCAATTAAAAAAAAAAAAAAAAACTAATTCAGACATGCGTGTCCGTCAATCAATAAACAATAATCTTTGTCAATTTTATTTTTCAGTCTTTATGATGGTCGATACTTGATCTATCTCTTGCTGTTACATCTCGAACAGCATGGGCTCTACTATATAGTATTCTTTATATGGAAAATGAAGGCATTGAGAACAATTCTTAAAATATGATAAATGTTATTCTGAGCCTGAAAATTAACTACTAAGAACATTTGTGAAATTATCCAAGTTGATTTAACCAAATTGTTTAAAGATATAACTTGCATAAAAATTATAGTAAAATTTAAATAATTTGTTTTTGAATTTATTCATTTTTAAAAACTTTAATATTTAAGATTTTTTAAATTTATTTTCTAAACATTTTAACTATTAATGACAACAAATTAAAAAAAAAAAAAACATTTTAATATGACAGTTTAAAAATCCAGTGGATGGGGGATTGGGACAAATTTTTATTTTTTTTTACAAATATTCACCATATAAATGGTGCAAGGGCTACTCAAGGTAGAGGATTACTGTGTGGAGTTATATTAGTGCAGAAAAGGACAAGCATTAGGAGCATAGAGGTAAAGTATACTTTAGAAGGAAGTAGAAACCCAATTCTAAACAGGAATAAACCTCTGCTCCTGTTCAAAAGACCAAGGAGGAGTATGAACCAGACCTTTATGCAAATCTATAAAGCTGTTTTTCAGGACAGTTCCAGAATAATGGTGGAAAAACATTGTTTAAAAACAAAAAATTGTTAAGAAATAGTAAATATAAAAATCATGCCTACAAAAGAAAATTCTTAATTTCATCTCAATTCTGTCTCCTTTCATTCTAAATTAAAAAAAAAAGCAGATAATGCACTTTAATAAGGAAAATAAGAAACATGGAAACAGAATTTTGACAGCTTATTTTGAATATTCATGAATGTTCCTTTATTCATGAAACTGTAATCAGGAACCAAAACCACACACACATTATATATATATATATATATATATATATATATATATATATATATATATATATATATATATATATTTTATAGCCCCCAAAAGTTATATTACCATAATACTATTTTATAAACAGTTATTTAAAACTCACACAGCAGATTTTCAATGAATTACATTCTGGACCATCTTAAATATAAATTCTCTTTATGCAAGGATGCTGAGATGGAAAAGTTATCAACCTGATCAAAAAGCTCTTCCTAAAAAAAAAATAAAACAATCTGATGTAGTCACATTTAGAGAATTCGATAAAATTATGTACTTTTCACCACCCATGTTCACAGTGATATAGTGACAATTAAAAACTACTACTTTTTTTTACATACTTAAGATCATTGGTATTAGACTGTTATTCCAGGTTATCAAATCTATGTTCATTTCAAGACCTTCAAAGTTTACTTTTCAAAGCAAACAAGAAACCATCATGCTATGCAAATCAATATTTACTGCCTAAATGACAAAACATTACAATATATGGAATATGGAATTTCTAAATTCAAAATGGCAATTTTGCCCATAACCTCCATACATAGAATTAGTTGGGAGTTTAGTAATATTTCTGAGAAATTTACCAATTTGTTTTGCTTATATTTTAAAAGAAATTACATGAATTTACTTGTAATTGTTAGCATACAATTTAATTTATATAGTCCATCAAGTTAAAAATAAAATCATTTCTTTGGTTAATATCCAAACAAAATAAGTAAAGCTGAACTCAAGTGTTGTACCCCAACCTCATGGCTAACAAGTACCAGATCCTGGGGCTCTCATATAAGGTATAACACAATGAAACAAACAATTCCTTTTACTTCACACCTGTGCATTTATCTGAACAAACTCTAAAACTCAGGTTTAAGGAAAAATAAACAAATAGAAAGTAAATTTTTGTGTATTTTGGTACAGAGAACGAAAAATAAGACACTTTAAATGGAAGCAGAAAAGAGTAGATTACAGAAATCTATCACAAATTCTGTAGATAAAAAGAATCTATGATGTAATGCTCCAAAAAACACTGACTCTCTCCTTTGTCAATTAGGTGTGTTTATTTCCTATTCAAGTTGGAAAAGATGAAATGAAAGAAAGAGAACCAGGAAAGAAAATGAGGAAGGACAAGAAACAATGGAATCATACTAAAATCCGTATGGTTTATGAAGTACTAACCATTTTATTATAAATACTGCTCTCCTATTTTGCCATTATTGTTTCCGAGTAGAACAAAGAATCTATTTCGGCCAAAGTGCTTATTTGTTGATGTTTTTGAGTTTGCAACAAACATGAAGATGATAACTAATAATCTAGTACTTGTAAAATCCATCAACTACTCATCAAAATGTTCTTCCTGGTAACTCATGAATTATGCAGACAGTAAAAAATATGGATAACTATGCTGAATGGCATACAAACTGACGCAATAATTTAACACCATGTATTCAACAGTATACAAAATATACTGTGCAAGGCACTGTTATGACCATAAAAATTCAGATTTACCAAAAACAATGTTCAACTAAAATCTTTTCAAAACATAATAAAAAATGTATCTCAATTCTGACCAGTTAAATTTCTTAAATAAGGATAAGGATTATAAAACAGAAAAGTGCAGATGGCTTAACATGTACAAATTCTGGTTGAGATAGTTTTATGTTCACTTTGCAATAATGTTCTTGAGAAATTTCTTTTCTCTTCATCTATGAGTAAAATAGACTAAGCAATAATAACTTGGTTGCTAACCAGTCTAAAAGAAGGATAACTCTGAATTGAAAAGCAAATGATTAGACATGTGGAGCTAGTGACTGTTGCCCATAAAAATCTACTACAGTAGTGCCAGTGTGGTTGCTATCCTATGTGCAATAGCAACATATATAAAACAAAAAGAGAGCTCCAACAAAACTTTCACCTAATTGACCCTTTAAGTTCAAATGATGATAATTTCCAGCACTGCAGTTCAATGACTGAAGTGTGAATGACGGGAATGTTTGACACTCTTTCACTGTCATTTTATTCCTTTTCTACTGTACTTAATGGTTCAGATAGTAATCAAAGAAATTATTTTTACACTTTGACTTTATTATTTTCAGACTCAGAGTAACATTTATCATACTTTAAGAACTGTTGTCAATGCCTTCATTTTCTATATAAAGAATATTAGTACATTCCAACTATTCACAATCAAAAAAAATTTCATTTACAATCACCTGCCTTTTGTTGACACTAAAACATCTGTATTTGTTTATGATAAGCAGAAAATATACCACCTAAATGTTTTTGTTAATGGTTCATTCAATTTTTTTAACCAAAAACTGACAGAAAAAAAAATTTCTTTCTTTCTTTATTAAAGTAAAATTAGTTCTTATAATTAGATCCTAATGTTTTTCACATTGTGAGATAAATAATAAAAAAAAATATCTAAATTTAAGTCCTTCAACCTTCATTTGGGTTTCATAATCATATACTAGATTGTTTTATAGTTAGTTTTAAAAGATTCATATAGTCTATGAATTGATTAGAAGTTAAATTTAAAATTAATAAGCTACAAAGTGGTTTATGAAAATACTCTTTCTATCTTTTCATTTTTATACAAATATGTTTTGTCTATCTGACAATAATATTTCAGTAAGAAAGACAACTTCAGTGTAAAATATCATCTGTTTGGGATTTACAAAATAAAACCTTTCTGTTGGCTTATTGTGACAAGGTTTATGATTTTGATTACTGTTTTATGTGTATTTGTAGGATGTATAATAGTATCCAAAACAAAAGTTGAGATGATGAAACAAAGTGGAAAAGCTATAAACAATAGTTTCACCAAGCATTTTTTTCAGCTTCTTCAGGTTAGAATGTGTTGTGTCGGAAACCTACCACCCCTCTTGAAGATGAACTTGTCTGCAAACAAAGACTTTAAATAGTGGCATGTCAGGAGACAGATAGACAGAGAAGTTCTTAGCTGAGCTAGTTATTGACTACTCAGGCGATTTCTGTACCTTTTTACCAACCTATTAAAACCCTTTTTATTGTTACGTGTTATTTGGCATTTGTCTCTACTAACCCCAAATCAACATCATAACAGAATGAAAGACAAAATTGTGCAGAAAGAAAATGTGTTGGGATTCTTGAGGATAAGAA
>CAHIKZ030000377.1:1660000-1705000 GCA_903632075.3 Acanthosepion pharaonis | reverse complement strand
TTAAGCTTGTTAATGAAATTGCATGGGCATCCAAGTTTAGCAAGAACTTTCCAGAGAATCACGTTTGATGCTATCAAAAGCCTTAGTTAAATCTATAAAGACTTGGCACAGAGACATGTTCTACTCCAGACATTTTTCCTGCAGCTGTCGGGCAGAGAATATCATGTCAATTGTTCCCCTTCCAACTCAAAAGCCACATTGTGGTTCAGATAATATATCTGATAGCAGCCTGTTAAGGAGAAGTCTGGCCAAGACCTTTCCAATAGATTCAAATAGTGTTATACCTCAGTAATTTTCACAGTCTGACTTGGATCCTTTTCCCTTACTCAGGTAAACAAGGATACCATTAATCCTATAAGTGGGAATTGGTGTTCCTTCCCAACACTCACAAAATAAATTTTGTCCTGGGTATGATGATAAACTACATCCAGCAGCAAGTCTTCTGATTGGGAGATTAGAAGTTATAAGGAGCACAGAAACACCTAATTGCTGTTGTTCCCAGGTCTAGCTATGGGCAAATAGTGAATTTGTGTAAATCCATAATGCATTTGTCTAGTATATGACATCCAGTGGTGGCGTGACCTCTGTAGTTGAAAACATCTTTCGGCAAGTCATTGCTTTTTGTGAGAGGGACACTCGGAAAAACCTGCAATTGAAGTGGCTGCTAGTCATCTTGTAATAACTTGTCACTGGAAGCTAGTCACTAAGGTTCAGGGAGTGGTCTAAGTGTCGTACAAGCCTAGATCACTATAATCCACTGATGTACAGATGTCTTGTTAACTCATGTGTTATGACATCTTTTGTTAAATTCCTTTGGTGATGGAGGAATGGTGATGTAGGCCTGTAGTCATGAATCTGCACAAAAGTGGCAGGATTTTTATCTAACATCGCTATCTTGCCTAATGGATGGCAAAGGCAAATCTCAGTGGAAGTTCCTGTGTCTTAGCAGCCCTGTTCAGGGACAGCACTGCTCACCCAGAGTTATCAGGAGGATGCTAGTAAAGTTGCATCAAAAATTGCTTGTCATCACCTCAAACTGGTCAGTTTACTGCAGCTGTTCATTATAGTAGGAACAAAAGAGATAAATACTAAATGATATGCCAAAAAGTGCATATCACTGAATATCGGATGTTGAAAAATCTGGCAGGCCAGAACGGAGAACAGCTCTGATGACAAAAGAACTCTGATGACTTAACATTGATATTGCAACACTCTCGAAAACTCGCTTCTCTGATGAGGATCACTTAATGGAGATGAAATCAGTATCTTCTGGATAGAAAAACCAAAAGGTGAAAAAAGAGAGTTGCTATCCACTCTTCTCTTGCTGACAAGATAGACTGCTCCTCCAGCATCAATGATCATATCATGAAGCTGTGTGTCCCACTTTCTTGTGGGCATTGTATGCCCATCCTTTCTGTGTATGCTCCGACACTTCAAGTTCTATAGGTCTCTTTGAGAGACCATAATTGGCATTTCAAAAGAGGAAAAGCTAATTTTACTTGGGGATCTCAATGCCCAAGTGGGTAGAGAGCACCAGGTATGGAATGCACCTGGTCGCTATGGAATTGGAAAAATCAATAACAATAGTCTGAACCTACTTCATCTTTGTTCTGAGCTCGACTAGGTTATCTGTAACGCATTCCTTCATCAAAAAAATGAACACAAGGTGACATGGACCCACCCAAGATCAAAACATGGACACATGATCGACCATATCATTATCAAAAGCTGTTATTTCAAAGATGTCTACAGTGTCCATGTTTTACGCAGTGCTAAATGTGATACAGACCATAAGTTGGTCCAGGGGAAAGTTTAAATTGCAGGTCAGAAGGAAAGTACATATGGGCAGAATTAAAATACCAAAGCGCATGAATGTGGAGAAAATGAAACAGCCTGGAGTCCATCAGCAAATTTCTGATGCCCATAACAACAGCAACTTCGATGGATCTTGGGATAATTTCCAGGAGCAGGTTTGCGCAACTGGCATTGAGATACTCAGACTAGACCAGAAGAAACACAAAGACTGTTTTGATGAGAATGACAAAATCAGCCAGCTGCTTGAGACAAAGCATTCATTAGTCAATTCCTTTCTTTGATCCAAATCTGAATAACAGACCACAGGTGGAAAAATCACTTAAGACGCACAAAGCTAACTTGCAACATACCCTGTGAGTAATGAAAAATAAATGATTGTCTAACATATCAGCTGAAATAGAAGTAGCAGATAATCAACACAACATAAAGCAACTCTACTCTCTTTTGCAATCTGTATTTGGTGCAACTTAAGGCTCTGTGGTGGGATGCATATCCAAAGATAGACCAGTGTTAATAAAGTATTCTAAGGTATCATGAAGTGGTGGCATCAGTAATCTACAGATCTGCACACACACACACTATATATATATATATGTGTGTGTGTATGTATATATATATATATATATGTATCGATATATACACATACATACATATACATATCTATATATACATACATATACATGCGCATATATTTACACATACTTATAGAAAGACACACATATACATCTACACATAATTAGAGAAGGAAAAATTTGCCCTTAAATATCACTGATCAATTTATGGGTCACACAATGTTATCCCACCTTTTCTTTGTTGAGTAATAGGAATGTAAAATAAGACAGCATTATATTTATATTTCCATGATAGATGTGCCTCAATTGATACAATCCAACAAATGTGCTATAAAGCTCTATTATACATTGTCTGGCACTCTTGCAACAGCCAAACTTGATATGAACACTATCTCAAACACATAAGCATCTTTACTATCAAAAGTTTAAATAATGTACATTCTTCCAATATCCATACAGAAAGCATTCTCCTGTTGGATCAATATTTTGTAAACCAAACAAGCAAATTTGTTGATGTATTAAAAAAAAAATTCCAGGATTATCATTAACCATAGTAAATAAATTTTATTAGAATTTTACCAAAGGATTTTGACCAATATCAGTTCTTTCTTTAGTGAACCGTTTCTAATGCAACTGTCAAAAATCTGAAAATGATACCTATATAACCACATTTCTGTCTTTATCTCTGAGATGAGATATTTTGATCACTGGATCTAAGCAACGTCTTTATCCACAGGGCCATGTATCCTTAAAGCACTAGATCCAAAGTGCTGTGAGTTCAGTTACAGGCCACAGAAGTGGTGAACAAAAAATTAGAGAGTTGAGTTAAAGGAATAACTGAGACATCCGGAAGAGGCTTAGCATGTGGAACTAGAACAATCTACCTTGGTGGATGAAATAAAGGGTTCCATTCAAAATTCCAATCACCTGAAGAAGACCAGAGCATACAACAGCCGAAACATGAATATAGAAATAAAGATGAGGACAAAAACGTTTACTTGTGACACATTTCATCCATTATGAACTTCATCAGACTGGATTTGTCGACATTGTTATGACTATACATGCGCATGAACAAGAGATGCAGGTAATTTCACAAGTTTAAAGAATGTTTTTAAATGATTTTTTTTTTTTTTTACAATCTAGCCAAATTTATCTATATTCTTTTTTCTTTTCATCATCTTTGTTTTTAAATATCCCACATTGTGATTACAGAAAATCTTCCAAGAATGGTGATATATTGTAAGAGCCTGGACATAAATTTACTGTGACTGAACTAGTGATTAAAGCACTTTCTAGACATTTTCATCTTAGTTAATTATTTTCTCTTTTAACTAGAGTAACATTTTTATAACAAAACTGTGGTCAGTTTCATTACGGTGAAGAACCAATGCATTTTGTTCACCATAATGAAACTGAGAAAATTTTAAAAGTAGAATGTACTATTATCGTACTGTTATTAGTGTTATTTTGGGAAGTAAATGGCCATTATTACCCCAGGCTGGTTGTAACTATTTAGATATAGGAAAAGAAGAAGAAAAAGAAGAATCAGTATTTGCAAGAGATCAAGTGATGAAACAAACAAAACAATGGATTCCCTTTTAGGTGACATGTGTAGGAAAAACATGATATAGAATCAGTTTTGTTATTTTGTTTATTTTGAATTTCTAAGAATACAGTAACAACATTTCCAATAATATCATTTTTATATAAGGAATAAGCAGTCAACTTATACTACAGTTATAATTTCATTAAAATTTGCTTTATTTTTTACCTCGTTATATCTAAAAAGGTTGCCTTTATATATATATATATATATATATATATATATATATATATATATACATACATACATACATACATACACACACACACACACACACATACATACATACACACATACATAGATTAAATAAAAAATATGACAGGAAAAAATTTCAGCAGAAAGAAATCTCATATAAAGGATAATATAATGGATAAATTATCGTCTAAATTACACAAAAATGAAAATAACACTGTTGCCTCTTTTTAACAGATATATTTACCAAAATTACACAAAAATATCTTGAAATACTAAAATGTAAATTTATTCAATAAAATTGCCATTGGCTTCAACCACAGCTCCCAGATGACTTCAGAATCTCCTGCAACTTTTCTGGATGGTCTCCTTTTTTATGTTGGTGAATGCTGCCATAATCCTTGCTTTCAATTGATCTTTGGTGTTGCAAGAAGATTAGTTGATCTCTCACTCAACTGCACCTCACAGATAATAATCAAGGAGGTTGTATTCTGGTGTGTTAAGTGGCCAGATGTAAGGGGAGGGGTGATGTGGTTGCTGAAATTGTCTGACAGCCATGACTGGGTTCTCCTGCTTGTGTGGCATGGTGCAGAGTCCTGTTGCCAGACATAGGGTCTTCCAGCAGCTACCCTCTTGACCCAGAGCAGCACTACCTCCTCAAGGCACTTGATGTAGGCCTCCATGTTGAGTCTGAGGCCCTCACCAACAAAATGAGCTGCCAGTACCTTCACCATTAGACTCATCCAACTCTTTCTGAATCTTCTGCACTGTGCTCAAATTTGCACCCAAACACTCTGAAATGTTCATATTAGAGCTTCCAGCACAAATACCAAGCAGTACAGCCTGCCATTTCCAAATTTCTGGCATAATGAATTAAATCATGGTGCTCTTTTTCTCACAGACAGTACCCAACTGACTCTACTATACTGTGCAGTCAACAAAAGCAAAAAACTAAAAATGTGGATGCACAAAATTAAAAATATAAAATGGCGACAATTTACCCATCGCACCCAATAAATTATAAAAATACAAGACGATATACATGAACTCATAAGACTGTTCATAAAATAAACTTTTTTCTTTTGAACTTTACAAAAAATGTTTTAAGCAATTATTTCATAAGCTATCAATTTCTCAAAATTCAATCTTAAACAGAAAAATATCTTTTTTTTCTTCTTTTAAGCCAATTTTAAACCTTTCCTTAAAGAAATCTCTATTCAACATTACCTGCATGCTATAATTTTTGTATATTTTCTCTTGTTGCTTTGAAGTCTTGAACCAATGTGAAAGAACAACTTACATCAACATATTCACAGTTGCTTATAAAATATATGGACAACAAATTGAGTCAATTTAGTTTATACTTAAATATTCAAGTGGAAAATCCAATTCAAATAACTATATTCAGACATTAGATAAATGATAATTTACACACTTTTGTACTAAAATGACCAATTCTTTCTAGAAACAAATCAAAATATAAATGCCTGGAAAGTATTAAAAGACACATAATTACTTTTTGTCAGCATCTTGTCACAATGAGATGCATTTTTCAATCAAATAAATCTGATTCTAAAATGAAAATAAAAAGCATAAAGGAATGGTTATCTCTGTTTAGACATTCTATCTTCATACTATAAACATTACTGATCTATAAATACAGATTGATTTGGGTCCTGTTTTAACTTACAAAATGTTTTTTTCTTAGAGATCCTCAAAAATGAATATGTTAGAATGCAAACTTCAGTTCTTTTAGTTGCCCATTGTTATATATGTGGAGAAAGTTGCAATAAACTGTTCTTGACATGGACAGATCACATTTTGTATCCTATGAATGTCTTAGTATCTGAGTAATACCAAAATAAAAGTATTGCTTACTTCAACAAAAACACCTGTCTTCAATTATATGTCAACCACGATTTCAATTAACTCACTAAAGTAAGCCGACATCATAATTCAACTGCCCACCATTCATACTCTGGCTCTCAGCCAAACAGAAATAGCAGGAAGTGATATCATAAAAACAGTGAGAGTAGTCATTATACAACTATCCAACATATTAAAAACCACAAACATTTTTAGAAATAAAATAGGAAAGCAGCTGTTTGAATGAAATAAAAATCTCATCTCTGAAGGTGCCCAACCTAATGACTGAATAACATTCCCCGATTTCCTAAAAGAATTCCTCTGAAATTCCTTGATTTTGACATATTGCATAACAAACAGTACTAAGTATATAGCTGTGCCAGGGATAAATGAACAAAGAAATGCATTTTTATTCAAATTTTACTAATCCTAGAAAAGAATATAGATCATATTTTAGCATTTATTTTTCATTCTAAAAAAGAGCATGTCATTTAATGTATGTCAAATTGCATTAAAAAATTCTAATTCTAATTTCTCTGACATCAAACCAGAATTCCCTGATAATTCTTTGATTTTTCTTAAAAAAAAAAGACCATTTTTCAATTCCTTGATGCCCCTGTTTTCCTGGTTGGCTGTGAACATTGCCTTCTTTTCAGGCTTTCATCACATATCTCTTATTTAAACCAAATAATAAATAGGATACAAGTTGGTTAAATATAGAATAATTCATATGATAAACACTGAAGAGATTTTAGTGCAATTTTCAACCCTTTCTACTAAAATTCCAACCATGAAGTCATTAAAAATGAAGAAAAATTTTGTTTGGTCATGTGGTCAGATTTTGGGAAGTGTGTCAGGCCAAGAACTTTTCAGCAACCCCTAAGAGCTATATTAAATTCTGAGAATAATTCTTCAGTCAATAAGTAGATTAAATCAGCTTTCCAATAAGAATATGTAACCCTGCAAGTGTACCTGCTGGTCACAACATCAATAAACTAAGTATAAATCTTATTACAAAAAAAATCATATAGCACAAGATGGTCACCCCTACATAATATAATTTTCTATCTCAGATGGCTGACACAGGCTCCTACGGTTTGGAAGAGAGGCTGCTTGCAAGTGTATGGAGACACATGATTGTGTGCATTCTGGCAAGGCATGGAGGATATGTGACATGATTTGGCAAACTAGCTCCTCCGAAGATGACGATAATGCAATAGGAACATAAACTGTTTCTCACAGGATCAATTAAGGGCAAACCAATGAAAGGACTACCCTCAACATGAAGGGACACATGTACAGAGGTGAAGACATCTGTGCTACGATCACCCAAGAAATCACTATGAAAACCGTCTTCCAAGCTAAGAATTCACAAAACTACAATGTTAACACAATGTTGATTTTGTCAATGAAAGTGAATAAACTGAATCCACTACATGTGCTTTGTATTACTTGTTGTTCTAATGTTTTCATTACTTTTTGGTAGGGGTTGACAAGACTTTCGCACTACTCTGTATTATGTAAATTTTGGATGCAGGCATCATTCAAATTAAATCATTTATGATACTTAAATCGACTTCTAAAGTAACTTTAATCAATAAATGAACACTTTTTTGTTTGGATCTAGCTTTAAAAGTAAGTCATACTTTAACTCCAAAAAGCACTTTAAGAGCCAATTATGACAATTTTATTTTTAAAAAAGATGAAACTATACTGTAACAAATATTTCTCTTCATTGATAGCAGTTAAATCAATGATTTCCTATTTAAAATCAATTTTTGAGAGAATTTTAAACTGTTTCCAGAATACTGATAAAGTTTTCTGTGTGCGTATGTATACACGATTAGTAACTGAGGTTAGGTTTAAAAAAAAAAACATCATTATTTAGTACCTCTCCAACCCTTTTTTAAAGTACTTCTCTTTCTCTCCTATTTGTTTATTTATTCCGGAATATCGCTTTACTTTCGTTTTTACAATCGGGTCGTTAGCAGTATAACATCAAAACGTGCCATGATTTTTTTTAAATCAAAAAAAAAATAAAATGTAATTGACAAGTCAACTATTTCCGTTTTTTAAAATCTTGTCTGAAATTAGTTTATTTTTTATAAAACGGTAAGGGTAAATTAAACAATACTACATTGGATCTTCGTGATAAAAGAAAATTCTGCTGTTTTACCGTCAGAACAAAGTAGGACGAGGCGATGAAGATTATGTAGCGCCGAACTTCTATCGAGCTTGCCCGCCCTGTAAATAAATCAGTATTCGAAATCCTGGAACTGAGTACGAACACATGGACTTCTATTGTACTTACCGAAATTCCTTTGTCTTCTTTTTTCTCGCTGACAACAGCGATGTCCGCTTTCTTGTTTTTAGGAACATTTTGTGAGGTGTTGTTATTTTTACCTTTAGCTTCAGGACGTGAGGATTTGATAATTTTCCTCAACAGTACCGACACTGCAATATACGTGAACTCGCTGACTCTAGTTTTCACATATTTCTCTCTTTCCTCCGTAAGGTTTGCCGATTTTAACACTCGATACGCTAAAACCTTCTCAGGAAGAAAGATTTCGTAGTCCTCAACTTGCTTTTTCAATTTCTCAAATTCCTCAAGGAAATCAGACACAAACATGCCATGAGGTCGTACAAATTTTTCGAACTTTTCATACGCCATCAAAGCTGACAAATCGTTGGTGCGGGTTTTAAATGAATTGTCCAACTTTGTATAGATTTTAGAAAAGCTATCGTCCAAAGTAATCAATCGGGTATCCATTTTCTTGGAAATGGCTTCACATGATTGTCCGGACAACGACTGGACAACTGTAATTGTTCTTCTTCCCTTCGATAAACTGGAAGTTTTTTCGCAATCTCCCATTTCTTTCCGACATTGTTCGTATTTGTCGGGAAGCATACGAGGCGAAGTTGTATTATTATTATCCATCATTGTCTCAAAAAATGCGACCACTTACAAACTCAGAAATTCGAAATTGCCACCAACACTAACAAGGGAGATAATATTGGCGGTGTCATCTTATCTAGTGAACCCTCTGCAAATATTATCGCAGTCTCTCCAATTAAAATAGGTACCTCCAAAGAAAAGCGATACCTAAGATTTAAAATGCATTTTTAAAAATGAAAAATATTTCTTTAACTTTTCTTTAAGAGTTTATTTTAGTTTTAATTTCAACCTAAAAGATTAGTATAGTATTTCAAACTGAATTTAAATTGATTGGAATGATTTTGTTTTTTTTTTTTATCAGCAAAAAAACTGCTTCGGTCATATTGACAATCTGTCAAAGACAGTGTAATTCTCTTTATTAAAAAATCTTTTCAAAAATAAAATATACTTTTCTAAAAGGGAGATTAGCCGATTTAAAATTTGATTAATATGATTTGAAGCAAATATTTACTTTTAGTTTAAAATATCGTACAAAAGCATTTTTTAACACCAAGGTGGGTATTTTTAAGAGGTGTTGTCAACTCCCTTGATAAACTTATGTTTGTTTTTTTTTTTCCTCAGGGTAACAATTATTTGATGAATGAACAGCTTTTTATATAATGTTTTTTTTTAACTACCTAGTAATCTTAAAAATTTAAGAAAATATTCTTAGCAATCTAATATTTTATTTAGTTCAAGGTACTTTGACTTTATAGTTTAACTTACAAAGACATTGCTGAGGAAATGTTAGAAAATTACCAATAAATTTTAGCTTTACAATAGTTACTATTCTTATTTTCTGATGATGTCACATTTGGACATTTGTATTTACAAAAATCGATGTTTAAACACACATGAAATAAATTAAAATTATTTTTTAAAATGTTGCGGGTGGTCATTGAATTGTAGTGATATTTTCCATCTATGATTAGTAAGTACAGTCTTAATTTAATAACAGTATCACTTGACCACTACAAATTAATACAGAATTTTAAAAGTTTATAAATTATTCTAATCAAAATTTTTATGAAAAACAAACAATTCTTGTAAAATATTTCATTATTCATTGAAATTTTTTTTTCTTAAGACAATAGTGTCCATAATATATTTTATACATAAAGGCAATTAAAATTATGTCTTAGTTTTATTACATTTTTTATTCTATGATTCAGAGCAGATTTTCTGTAACTGTGGATTCCATGATTTAAATCCAAGGACTTGTCCTTATAATATAAACATTAAGCATTACAAAAAAGAATTTCTCAAAATTTCATAAAATTAAATAAATGGGAATTAACAGATGTAAAAAAAAATATATTTTTACAGAAAATTTCTAAAAAAGAAACTTTTAAGAAATAAAAATTCATTTGTGAATAACATCTAAAAGTTTCATTAAAATCTAACAATTATCTGATTTTTGCAAGAATTTTCAATTCAGTGTATTTTGCACCTCAAAAAAGACACAGAAAATTCTGATACTAATTTATGGTCACCTAATGACACATGAAAAAAAAATTTTAACCAAAATTTTAAAGATTCTAAAAAGGATTTAAAAATATAGTGGTTTTCTAAGCATAGCTTAAAGGTGGCACAAGGCCACAGATGAGACACTCACTGAGGATTGAACTCACTATTCACTCATTATTTGATATAGCATTAGTGAAAGTTAACCACAACATCACCTCAAAGTGCCCGCAGGATCAAAAAATATAATTTAATAATCAAAAAAATCCTTTGGCCTTTCCTCTTAATAATAACAAAGATTTTGATGATAAAATCTTGTTTTTATTAAGTTTGGGACATTTTTTTCATTATGTATGGTCCTTTTTTAATAAATCTTTGGAGGTACCTAATTAAAATGTGATCATGTATATATTTTGCTAAATGGAGAGTCAAATATTAAATGTAGACTACAGTGTATTCATACATCTCCCCTACAGCAATGATTTGTGTTAAATCTATGTGAGTTTCATTTTCTCTGCATCCCACACTATTATAATCTTGTGCCAAACTAAGTTAAGCTAAATATAAGTATTAATTATTAGTGAAAGTGACCTTTCCAGGTTTCAAAATCAAAACAGTCTTAAAAAGAAAAAAATCAAAATTTGTCATTTTAATTTATACAACGACAAAGATTGCCCAATTACTATGTGAAAATTGTATTTATTTTATACATCTATTTTCTGCAAAATTATCAAGTAAAATAGAAAACTATATTGATTTTTCAGTGAATTTTTATAGTCGTTTTTTTTCTGACAGTTCTGTAGTTTTTTAGATTCAGAATTTGCATATTTTTATTAGAAACTGAGTTAAGAAAGAGGTAGAAATTAAAAAATATTAAGGAGAAAAATTGCCTTTTCTATACAGATTTTCTTTCAGCCTGGTACATTTCCTTTATAGTCTTCTTTTGCCTACGTATACTACTCACACATACAGGTGTGGGGAGGGCATCCCTCCAGGCAATACCTCTTTGAAGAGAAAGAGTTAGGGTTAATCCCTGGTGCCTGAAGCATCCCTAAAGGGGAAATGATAAGAAGACTGAAGAAATTTTTGTCCCTAGTCTCACATATATGTGGGACTCCCACTTGAAACCCAGCTTTGTACCATATTCAATTTGGTGTGCAGATAAATATCTACAACTCATGTGTGCATATGTAGATGCATACAAGACAGACATACATTAATGTGTGCCTCATCATCAGAATAAATATCAATTTCATTTTGAAGACCATGACTAGAAACAGTTTGCTTTGAAATGCTGAATGCTTTTTTCTGAATGTTAAAGATATTTTGTGCATTTAATGCAATAGTTGTTTTCTATCTTAAATATTTTTAGCAATTTGAAATTGTCATAATCCCAATTAATAGCTGGTGTCTATTACAAATTCCAAGAAGTTTGAAATACTCATGCAACAAAAATGGGAATTTATAAAAGATCACAAAAACACGTTTTTTCTTTACAAAATAAAAAAAATCTATACTTTTCACTAAGTGTTTAAAAGGCTTGGAACTCAAGATAATTTAATAATTTCAATTTCTAGTAGATTTATAAGATTTATGATGCAAATTAACTAGACTATGGCACAAAGTCCTCCTGTTATTTATTGACTTTCACATTTATTTCTTTTTTGCTCTCCTTTTTATATTTTTATTCCTACATATCATCCAAATACCTGAAAAAATGTCAAAAGTTACCTAAATAATAAAAATGAGTCCACTAAGACCTGTTTAAGTTACTAGGAATTGCTGAATGGAAATTATGAATGGTGGCTTTTAAAATTTTATACTAGCATCAATTTTGTTTGAGAGAAATAGGTCAATTAATGACAATGAAATAAATTTATTTTTCATATTTTTTGTCATTTTCAAGGTAAATTTCTTAAGATAAAATAACCAACCACAAAAAATGAAGCTATGAAGACACTAATTAAGTTGCAATGTTTATAAGAAAAACAAAGAAAAAATGTGAAAATTGGGCTCAAATACACACCTGCAGCAATAAACCTAAATACATATCCAGTAATCTATACATTTAGCCAGTAATATAAACACATGCAAACTATATATGTATACATATATGCAAATATACGAGTCCTTAGCCAAGAAGCAATGCCCTCTGGTGAAAAAAAGTCTAACCTCAGACAAAGGATGTACATTAACATCTTTTTTTTATATATAGCTTAATAAATATATTTTACCCAAATAAAGGATAACAAGTCTTATACAGCAGTTTTTAATGGTCATGAACAAAACCATTGGATTTATGTAAGTATATAAATACCATACAAGGTGATCAGTGAATATGTTAAAGAAAATTTTCTTAGACTACAGTATTGTCAATGCTACTATGCCTTGTTGTAAAAACATTTCATTCATACTACAATCACCACCATTCTCATGGATAAAGACTCATTTAAACAAATAAACAAGATACACTAAGCTATTTAAGATAGATTACAGATATGTTTCTGAATAATAGTCCTTCTTTTGAAAGCAATTGACGGAAAATTTACAGGAAAAAAAGTACACAAATCAAACATTTTAAAAACTAACTTTAGATTTTTGTAACAAGAATACTTTAAATTCTGAAAATAGATTATACTTATGACTAAGTGTAATTTTCCCATGGGTACCAGAAGTTGATATTTGAACTCTGGTAAACCCAAGGACTTCTTCAGCCAACAAAATGACATTGCTACAATGTTTCTGCAATGTTACATAGAGATTTCAAAAACTTCTCAGTTAATCATGAATTCTTTGCCTAAACAAACACATGTTGAAAAGTTCTTAGTCCAATCAAGAATAGATTCAAAATGAAAGAGAAAAACCAAAATTTTATGTTTGGTCATTTGATTAGATTTTGTGAAGTTGTTCAGGCCATTAAGTTTTCTGCACTCCTGTGTACTAAGATATAACAGGCTAAAGATAATAAAATCATCATTTTACTAAGAGAAGACGACTCAAGTATCTCAGATTGCATTTATTTCCTTTGGATGTTTTTTATTTTTATTTATTTTTTTTTTTTACAAATTTCTTTCAGACTTCATAATGTACAGATGATGATGTGAATAATCATCAAAATGTTAACTTAGTCTTGCCTCACTTTCATGTTTGTGTGCCAAATATCTGGTAGACTTCTTGGTCAACTGAGAGCTTTTTCCATCATTCAGCTTGTGTGTGTGTATATATATATATATAAATTTAAGAAGTCCACAAACCTTTCTTAACACATGCACACACAATGAAAGAAAGACAGAGTGCTGTCAATAATTATTAATGATAGAATACAGAGAAATGATTGGTTAATACAGACTGTTTGCAAGTGTAAATTGCTTCTTTTTTCCCCATTAGTCAAGTCTTACCTGACATAAACAATTAAGGTAGTTTACTTTCCCTGGAGACCTCATTAAGTTACTTCAATTGGCAGAGGTAGAAATAATATGACAGCATTTTATGACAAAGAAAAAGACGCCAGGTAAAAGCAACAGATAAAAGAAAGTCACTTGAAATAGAAAAAAAATTATACAAATCGAAAATCATGCTTGTCTGACTGAATTCAATACCTCACTCAAGTGGTAAATGCTTGAAATATAAAACTTCATGTCAAAAATGTATATTAGGGATTAACAGCAAAAATTTAAATGTCAATGTTTTTACTGAAGCATAATCTTTTTTAAATTCTATGTCCTATCAGGAGTTAGGCAATCATGGCTCTCCACAGATTCTCTTTCTTTATTATATTTGAAGTGCCATGACTTCTTAAAAAAGTCAAAAAAAAAAAAAAACAGTGGGAAACTGAATGAGATCAGCTTGGTTGTGCATCTAGGCACATCAGATAACAGGAATTTAAATTTTAAGTTCAGCATCCCTGTATCTTCAACATTTTTTCACTGTATAATTGAAAGTAATGTTTGTTATATTTCATTCCATCCCTCTATATATATATATATATATGATTCCATTATTAAAAAATCATTATTTAATCAGAAGTCCTCTCAAAGAACAAAAACATGTAATATAGCATTTTTTCCATTTTGTCATTCAAAAGAATAGTCTTTCTGTAACCCAAAGCTAAAGAATCACTCTATCTTGTCATTTAACCTTGTCATTTGTCCACGAGATCGCTAAAAAAAGAGCATAGCATGATGAAAAAGACGCCAAACTTGACGAAAAAAAACAAAATTTTATCGTCTAAATGTTTGTTATTATTAAGAGGAAAGGTCAAAGTATTTTTTGGGGTATTTTTTTTCCATTTTTTAATCGTTCCTAGCACGTCCGAAATTTTCGTTAATAATCTAGTTTTTTTTTTTTTTTGAGTCAGCAAAATTGACCATTTTTTTTTCATTTTAAAAAAAAACTGGAAATCTGACTTTGAAATTTTTTAAATATCAATTATCATTTTTTCAAAACTTATTTTAAGAAAAATCAGAAATTATAATGTTTATTTAAAATATTTTGAACCAAACTTAACTTAGCTTTTGTGCCAAAAAGATGTAATTTGAAAATAAAAACAAAGCAGGTCATAAACTTTTCGCGCGTCTTGACATGTGATGAATGATATATTTATGAATTCCATGAGGCTAATTTGTTCTACGGAAGGAGAAAAGTGAAATAATTTACATTTACGTGAACAAATTATTTACCCTTATATTTTTAATGAAAACTTTCAGCGGTCTAATTTTTTTTTTTTTTTTGTACTTAGCTTTCACCTTTACGTTTATGATGCTTTATGGGAAATATATTGTAAAGAAATTAAAATAAAACTGTTAAGAGTGACATTAAATTTCATATTTCTTAAGAAAGGTATCTAATTTATTTATAGGTACCTTTCTTATGAAATTTTATCAGAATTGTACATAAAATACTATAATTTTTTGTACATTTATTACATTCTACTGTTATTTGTATTTGCATTCATTTTATTATTAATTTTGATATTTCATTTATGGAAAAATGTCGTAACTGAGATTAATATAAAAAAAGATCATATAAATTTCATAAGATGATACTGATACTTGTAGGTACCCTTCTCAGTTGAAATTGAAAATCAAATTAACTTCTCCACACGTGTTTCAAGAAAAGTAAAGGCCTTAACAGCGGAGAACAATGCTTAACTCAAATAACGCAACTTAATTATATTCTGGTTGGTCTTCCGTATTTTATAATTACAGCTCGATTATAAGCACAAAAAATTACATTTCTTAATTACTGGGGATCTTCTGATTAGTCAAAATGATACAATTTACAACGCGCTAAAAAGATCTATCTCATAAGGACACTTATGAAAGCCGATGCAGCTTTTTAACTAATTTTATAATATTTTAACAACTTAAATGTAAAATCTATTATAATTAATGAAATAACAAATAATTGTATTAAAATTCATTTTCATTGAAAAAAAATTTTTTTACTTTCAGAAAATATTGTCCATATTCATAAAAACAACTAAAAGCAAATAAAAGCATTTGAAATTAAATAATATCTTTGTTTTATTGAGTTTTGTATGTTACAATTCAGAGCTGATTTTCAGGTACTGCGTATACAATTAAAAACAAAAAAAAAAACATGATTTGCATTCCTCAAAGCCCTGTGCTTTTAATTATTGTAATCACTAAAACCAATGCGATCGAATTTCTAGCGTTTTCATAAAATTAGTTATGGGGGGGTAATAAATATTTTTAAAAAATATTTCTATCATGACTTTCATAAAAAAAAACATATTTATAATAATTTCGATCATCTGTGAATAGTTCCTGAAAGTTTCATTAACATCCGATAATTATTTCTATTTTTGCACGATTTTTCAAATTAATTTTCATACCAAAAAAACGTGCTAAAAATTGTCTATGTTATTTACTAGTTCCGTTGATACAAATAGAAAAAAGGTTTTTTTAATCAAAATTTAGAATGTTCTAAAAAGAAGGAAATTTTTTAAAAATAATTAAAAAAAAACTTTGGTCTTTCCTCTTAATAATAACATAAGCATTTAGACAATAAAATTTAGTTTTCGGCAAGGTTGGCGTCTTTTTCCTCAAGCTATGCTCTTTTTTTAGCGATTTCGTGGAGGTACCTAATTTAACCCATAGATGAAATGGAGAGAAAAAAAATGGATCTGTGACTTTCCCAAGTGCAAAAGTGAATGCAAAGTATCAAACAAGTTTCAAGGATGCTTCTAAAATCTTGAAACATAAACATCTAGAAATGCTGCAAAATGTTACATTTCTGCAATTAAAATTTAAAAGCTTGTACACTAAATATTTCTAATATTTTATGAAGAACATTAATTTTTATAACTGTAATGAAAGTCATAAAAATTTATCAGATTATATGAATTGTCTACACTAGTCGACACCTGAATTATCTATAGAGCTGATTGGGATTGGATTAATGTAATTTCTATTTACATACAGACTGATATCCATAGCTTTGTTGTTGTTATCAGTTTTGGCCATTGTGTTTACTTCAAGTGCTTGTCAATCCAGATAACCATCAAGGAGTTTCAAACTGAATCCTTTATTTAATATACAAGGGTAGGTTGTTTTTGCTTCACTGTTCATGTCTAGGGATATCTTATCTTGTTATTTTTTAGTGATGCTCAGTTATTGCTCATCTTGTTTCCACTGAGTTATACTACCCACCCCAGGGATTGAACTCATTATTACTATGCCACTAAATTCATAAACTAACACCTTAATCCTCTGTGCTATTGTCCTGAATGTAAAAATGAGAGACTTAAATTTATTAGCATAGTAATTGTGAGTTCAATCCCTGAGATGGATAGAACAGAAACAGGGTGAATAATAGATTTTGCAATACTAAAAGGAACAAGACATGGACAGTAGAATAAAAACAATCTAGCACTGTACATTGAATAAAGGGTTCAGTTCAAAATTCCTTGAAGGTGACTTGATTGACAGTATACCTGAAGAAGGCCAGAGACCACAACAGCAGAAACTTGATAATAACAATAAAGTTGAGGACATTTTTTTCTTTTTAATCAGTCCACCCCAAGCAAGGCAATAATACCACTAAGACACAAGGGGCTACTGGGAGTAAAAGAAAATGAAAAGACTTTAGAAGTAACCCAATCCTAAAGAGGAAACAAGGGATAAACCTCTACTCTTGATCAAAAGACTGAGGAGGAGGAGTGTAAACTGGATGATAGGTGAACCTATCTATTCCTATTGAGAAAAAATAATAAATAAAATTCCAGAGTGTAGGCAGAGATGTTAGAAGTAAAGTGTTAAAGTAGACTTTAGAAGGAACTGGAGAACCAATCCTATACAGAAAACAAGTGATATACCTCTACTCCTGTTCAAAAGACTGGGAAGGAGTGTGAACCGGATAATAGGTGAACCTATCTACTTCTATTAAAGATTGTATGTAAGTAATGGTAACTCCATATTGCAGAAATTTATACAGATGTAATATTTTTTTGCTATTTGTAATCATGACCTTGAAGATAAAAAGAAGTTAAAAATGTTCTTGCATCATTGAAAAAGTCAAGAATTAACAAAGAGTAATTTTAAAAGGTCTATGTTCAAAGATATAAGGAAGAGAATGCTATGACAAAGAGGAATCCTTTTGAGGTTTTATCAAATTTATAAATTAGAAGAAATAAATATGAACAAATAATTTCAAAAGAAATAGAACAACTTCCTTTAATAATATTGACTAATGCTTCTCCAATTAACTACAGTCTAATTGGGTGAGGGCAGAGCCAGTCAACAGGAGATGAACATCACCTGAGAGCAGACCAGAGATGGCTGAATTACAATTAAGATGGCTGCTAACCTACCCACAACAACAGTTTCTCATTAAGGCTGCAAACCAAACCAATTGGGCAGCATTTTTAAGGAGGTGAATCTCTGGATAGTAAGATCAAATTGGTATTTCAACCATTTCCTCATCAACCAATCAATCTGCAAACAAATGAACAAGCTAGTAAAATACTAAGGTAAATTTGGAATATAGATTTGAATCATATAAGAGGAAATTGTTAAGGTAGTTGTGTGTAGATATCATAGGAAGGATGTCACTGAAGGAAAATGTGGTAGGAAATAGTACATTAAATGAGATTGTAAGATTTGACCAATTCCAGAGAGTTTTTTAACAGGGCTACAAATTTGATTATATTCTAAATTAGTCATACAAATGATCAATACTTATAAATAATCAATACACAATTAATAAGTAATAATCATGGGTTGTTTTTCTGAAATGTTCAATGTTTATATATACCATCCTCAAAAGAGTATCAATATGTAAATATTAACAAAACTATCCCCAACTCTGCATTATTAACTGGATATTGATTACAATAAAAACATTCTGGGCCCACCTTGGTTTTTCCCTCTTGAAACTGTGTCATGGATAATTTTTTTTTTAATGTCTATGTATGCATACACACATTATATATATATACATAATGCACACAAAAAATAGTTCAATTCCCAGAGATGAAAGTAGAATTAAGGATAAAAGCAAAATCTGGTATGCATGCATGCAGACACATGAATTTTTAAATTATTCCCACATATAAAAATAGAATGAAGAAGAAAAACAAAAACAGCTATGTATTATATATATATATATATATATATATATATATATATACACACACACACATCTAGTGAAAAGTTCTCAGCCTGACTGATTTGACCAAATCACAAGCAATAAAATTTTGTTTTTTAATCTCTTTTGGGGCAAACTTTTCAACACTCATGTTTGTGTATATATACTTCTCTCTCTCTCTCTCATATATATAAGAAATATACATAATACCTTACATTAATTGCACAACTCATTCAGTTATATATGTGTGTGTGTGTATGTATATATGTATACAAAAATAGATAAACTTTTTCAAAATTCATAGATATCAGAGCAGAATATAGAGAAAAGTAAAAGTAAAGAAGCAAATACATACATCATAAGCCCACATGACACATACATTGTAAATTCCCAGATATCAACATAAAAAAAAAACTATAGAGAAACTAAGAATAAAGTCTTTCTCTTATTTGTCGAGGTTGGAGCAAATTGTTCTAAAGGAAGAATTTTTTTTCACAGATAATTTATTAAGTTGGCATTATACAATTAGCCATTTTACAAAACAGTCTTTTTTTTTCCCAGAGAACAAGATTTAAATTTGGGTAGGTGAAGAAAAATAAAGAAATAAAAAAGATAAAATCAAAAATATTATAAGCAAAAGGTCATGTGCAAAATAGAAAAGAATTTAATCAATTTATATCACCTCTGCCCTTGTGCTCTCCAAAAACTATTATTTGATGGGACACTCATATTCATACTCTCTCATCTCATCTCAAAAGGAAAGAGAAAGAAGACAAGAAAGAGAAACAAGGAGGTAAAAAGTAGTTTGAGAGAGAGAGTGTGTGTGTGTGTGTGTGTGTGTAAACATAAATACAGGGAGAGAAAGAGAGTGGTGAATATTTTTGAAAATTTCAGCCAAAGGTAAAGAGGAAGCAGTTGAGAAAATGAGCAGATTGCAAAGAATGCATGTGTAGAGAGATGAAGTGAAGAATGAAAAACAGATGAAAGGAAAAAAACATGAATGTTGACCATTTGTAAAAAAATTTCAGTGAGAAAAACAACTCAGTGAGAAAGATTTCAATTTGTAAATAATAACAAAGAAAAAAGAGAGTGTGAAAAGTCACAGAAAGAGAAACAGAGAAGCAATTTATTGTGTAATATTAATGAACAAAGTTCACAATGTCAACTGAACCACAAACAATACAGCCTGTAAAAAGTCAATATTCACAAGACAAATATGAAGAAGGAAATAAGATAAAAGCTTTACAGAGAAAGAATAGCAGGAAGGACAAAAAAGAAAAGAAAGCGATAAAAAGAGGGAAAAAGAAAGGAGGAGAGATGGAGGGAGAAAAGAGGAAGGGGTAGAAAGAAAGAGTACTAAGTGATGAGAAGAAACTGGAAAGATCATCAGTAGACAGCAAAACAAAAGGATAGAAAAAGAGATAAAACAGTAAGACAAAGGAATAGAGAGAGAGAGAGATAGATAAGACAGTAATATGTGAGAACATGTGACAGAGAAAGAGGGGAGTACATGAGGAGTCAGAGAAGGTGGGGAGTATGCAAGGAGGCAGCAAAAGAGGGGAGTATGCGAGGAGGTAGAGAAAGAGGGGAGTATGTGAGAACTTGAGAGAGAAAGAGAGAGAAGTGTTTTAGATGAGTCGGACATATCAAGAGCTATAGAGGTAGAGGGAGCAAAAATGAAAGTGGCAGAGCAGCAATGGATGTCAGTGTAAGACTGAAAATTCACATAGATTCCTTTCAGGTATTTACTCAGCCTAAACAAACATTTACATTTTTTTTAATTTTATTTCAATCACTAGAGTAACTTTTTTTTTCTTGCCCTCATCCAATACCAATGGGTCTGTTTATTTATTGGCCATCTTTGTTTAAGGTCTGAAATTTTATGAATATCTCATTACCTGTTTTGCTTTGCCAAGATATTTGCTTCCCAAACATTGAGAAGAAACATGGGTCAACAAGCTTCATGAAAAATAAATTAAAAAAGATTTTCTTCTTCATCACATTTCCTATGTTCACTTGGTTGCTTGTCTATTCACTATGGGTGCCACCATTACAATAAACAGTATAGCAGAGTCTTAATTCCAAGGAAAGGAAAGATAAAGAGAGAGATGTGCTTATGTGTTGCTTGATGAGACCTGGCAAAGTGCAAAGGAGACAGAAAGAGAGTAATTAATATGAAAAGCAATTACTGCGCTGATGAGAAATAGAATTTGTTTGTTCACAAAATTCAACAAATTAAAGTCAACCAATCAGTGATTGGAAGAACAGATATGTAGGCAAACACATGAATACTTAAGAGAATAAAGTATTTCAATTAAAAATAAAAAAAAAATAAAAAGAATTGGGATTTACTGCTACTGTATAAAAATGAATGACAGAGCAAGAATAATTTAACTCTGTTTTTTCCGAACCTAAATTTACCTGATCTTTGTACTCATTGTACTTATTTTCTAAAAAGAGTTTTGTTTTGAAAATTAAATATAGAAAACACATTTTTACAGGCAAAATTTGAACCATAACTCATGAAAATCTACAACTAAAATGTTGTCTTTTATGATATTTTAATACTGATTTATTATCAGGTTTTCTTTTTTTTCATAAAATGATCCAATCCAATATTGGTGAGAATTTGCTGAAATATTAGGTTGTTCAGAAAATAATATCTGAATTTATAATCAACTTTTATTCCTGTATTAATGTATTTAAACAGTGTTTAAATCAGTCAAAATATGAACCTTGAACATCTATAGATTTCCACCATCAAGTTACAAGGTTATTTATATGTTTACAATAAAACTCTTATAGGTTTCAACAATAAAAACCTTTGAATGTAGTTTCTGCATCTTCTTTGTAATGGAATGCCTTTTGGCTTAAAATATTGTCAAGATGCTTAAAAAAAAGTGAGTCAGTGAGCAAGAGATCAGAGGAATATGGTAGATGTGGCAAAGTCTTGTATCCCAAGTCAGTAAGCTTCTGCAGTGTCATAATCACATGGTCATGAAGCAGAATTGGACCTCATTGATTAACCAGTGCCAGTCACATTTTGCTTAACTAAATGTGCATTTCATCTAGTTGCTGACAGTAAACATCAACAGTGATGCTCTGCTTAGATTCCAGAAAGCTGTAATGTATACCACCAATAATGGACCACCAGACAGTCGCCATAATCACCTATTAGTGCAATTTTAGTTTCAGAAAGTGTTTGGCTGCTTTGTTATGATCAAGTCATTAAGCCGATCGTTTAAGATTGTCATAAAGGATTCATTTCTCATCACAAATTACTATTCAATCAAGAAATGGGTCTTTCAAATTTCACAGATGCAGCATCAAACACACTTCAATACATTGTATTCTTTGACTTTAACCGAGTTCATATGGAAATGATTTATCAAGTTTCTTCATCTTTTCTTGTGATGGCCTGATATTGATGAAATACTAACAACCATTATCTGAAGCATTTCTTTGATGCTTTAATGTGGGTTTTGTTTGACTAGCATTTTCAGTTAGTGATTGTTAGTTGCAGATGGACATCCACTACCACCTTGATTATCAATTAATAATCTGATTAATGACTGATGAAATGACAAAAAGCTATTGCATCATGCAATCTCAGATGATACAAGGCAAGAACCAAAAATAAGGGCTCTTAAACTTTTCTAAATGACAGTATATATAATGCTGAATTACCCATTTCTGAGCATACCAACTAATGGGGTGGAGGCTAACTAGTTCCTATTGCAGATGCCTGCACAGGAACATTTTTGTTTGTTCAAAACCCAAAGCCCACCTACCATTTATACTGCAACTATGTGGACTTTAGTTATAGTTTTGGGGAAAGATCCCATAATTTGGTGTGATCAATAGTTTGAACAAGGTCAGCATGCTTAAACCCCTGAGTTTGTGCTAGCTCAACCATCAACAACTTCCAAAAAATTCTGTTTACCCAATTTCACTCACATTTGAGTCAACTTGTGGTATGGTTTTCAGGAACTCTACAAGTGTGTTGCATGTTAAAATTGCCTCCTGAGGCCAATAATATCAAGGAATCACCTCCTTGACAAATTGACCATCATAAGATTCAAACTCTGGCTGCAAGTTTGGAACACAAATGTTCTAACCACTCAGCCACATGCTAATACACACACACACACACACGTAAACAACAAATAATCCTCCTAAGCCACTGAAATGAGTTTGGAAAAAATGATTCTAAATGCTTTAATTTATGCAAGACTTGGGGTTTTGTTCTGAAGTGAATTTAGACAGATTTTATAAAACTCTACTGAAAACCCCAAAATCAGTCAAGTATAAAACTCAATCAGACAAATGAAGTAGATACAAAAACAAAAAGCAAGTCTTACAAAGCAACATCAAATGATTACAATTTATGTCTCCAGAAAATTCTTCTATGTTTACCTCTTTTTTGACAACTGTGTTTCATGGGATAAATCAGAAATAGCTAGCTAATTTTATTTCCTGTTTAATTCAAGTAAAGGTCAATTTTAGGATCTGTAAAAACAAGAAAAATAAGCAAATTACAATAAAATATAAAATATTAACATAGAAGAGACATGTAAAATGAGAATGATGATGCTATAAAAGGGATTTGACTTCCAAGATATTCACTTTCTTGTGACCAACTTTAATTACTTTTGTTTATTCATATTTACTTGAGGCTAGGTTATACAAAAAAAACATCATATTTTCTGTTTCTTCTGATGACTGAGACTTTCTATATTTACTACAATATATATTATTTTCATTGAGGTGTATCGTATTTGGTCATATCACATGATCAAAAACATTTCAGTGCTGATGTCACATGACCAAAAACATTTTAGGGCTGATGTCACTTCCACCAAAACAAGAAAGCAATGCCTATATAAAGATGAACCTCTTCTACTTCCATAGACTGTCTTTTTTTCAGCAGTTGGAGCTAGGTCACTACAACCTATAAAGGAATAGAGGTGGTCAGTCAAATCAGAACAAGGTCTTATTCTCACTTCATTAGAATATCATGAATAGAGAGACCACTTAACAAAGACAAAGAACAAACAATAAAATCATTCTTTTATTTATTATTCTTATTACAAGCTTAACCATATCCCCCCAAAATGACAGCAATATATTTAAGTAATTTTACAATTGCATTGTGCTTATAAAATATTAAAATCTTTAAGCTGTTCTGCATTTTTTTCTGTTCACTGTTTCTTGAATATCAAATAATTTTTAATATTAAGCAAATAGCATTCTATTCACTTTTCACCCCACAACTCCTTTTCCACAGATGAATCATTGCAAACCTCTCTCTGTTCTATTGCTATTTCCATGACATGTGTTCTGAAGAGCTACATTCCTTAGTTTTACCACCTGACCTTTATAACTGGAACCCACATGTACAAGTGAATCATCTCCATTCCCTTTGAATTCTTCATAGTAACTTCCATTCAGACAACTTTTTCCTAGGAACTGCTGCTTTGTGGAACAGACTCCCAGTAGGAAGTTTTCCCAATCACTACAATCTTTTCTAGTCTAGGATTAATTGTTATCATTCCTGCATAGTTCCATGAACTTTGCTTCTTACCTTTCTTATGCTCATACAACAACAACAACAACAACGCAGTAACCCTCTACTTTCAGTGGCTCTTGGGCCTTGTATTGAGGGAACATTACTATAAAAGAAAATTATAAAATTTAAATTTACATGATATTCTTTTCTATTATATCAGCTAATGTTTTCACTATAGAGAGATGGTCAACAATGTCACCAAAAGTGTAGTGGACTCTTCTGATGATGAAGAAAAGTGTTATATACACAACCACACAAAATATATATGGCAAAACACTGCATTTCATAGACACTGATTATTATTCATCCAGGTTGACAAATGAGGTACCATTTTATTTTAAGGGTTCATTTTCCATAAAAGAACTCTACACAAACTGTAATGAATGAAACAGGATGTTATGGTGGTTCCATCCATATATATATGTAAGCACTATATTTTAGGGAGAAAAAAAAACTAAGACAAAATGGAAAAAGCTTTTGTGTGATGTGTTTGTCCTTTAGGACTTCATTGGACTAAAATGATGTTTATGTTGATGGGACTGTACATGCAAATGGAGAAATAGGAAAATGGGGGTGGGGATGAACAAAAGGAACTAAATTAAATCAGGTGGACCATATACCCAAAACATCTTTTAAAAACAATTGAATTTAAAATTCTCAGCATCCCTTCTCTTTTGTGTCTATATGCGTAGTTGCATCAATGTAAACATCAATTTAGACTGATGAAGTCCTAAAGGACGAAATCCATCACACAAAAACTGCTTCCACTTTGTCATACTTTTTCCCCTAAAATTGTTTTAGATATTTCAAAATTTATATATCATTTTCCCATACTGTCAACATGGAAAAGCACTATATGACTCAGAAGGCATGATTATCATCGCAACTGCTTTCAGTGTCACAGTTTGTCTGGTAAATAATATACATAGTATTTTATTAAGCATAGCATAGATGTGGTACAAGGCCACAATTTATATACTTCTAGAGAATTAATGGATTTATTTTTAACCCAAATAAGGGAATATGTATTCCTTAAAAGAATAAATAGAACCTAGCTTGACTGTGACACTGACTGTGGTCTAAAGCTGGATCAAACAGTGGTTTCTCCTACAAAGGAGGGCACAAGCTTGAACCCAGCCAGAGAGCACATTTGCTGAGAAATTTTCAGAATCACTGAGAAGACATTTAAAAAGACAACTAATAAAAAAAACACTGATATTTGATAATTTGGTCAGGTTTGGGAAGTGGGTCAAATGAAGAACTTTTCAGCACCCTCATTATATGCAAATGGATATACAAGCATACAAGTGTAACCATATACATGCAAGTACCTTACAAAGCTTGATAGCATTTTAGCTGAACAAAACATTGATGATAGATTCTGCTGTTAGATTGCAAAATGTTTTTTAAATACTATGTCTCTTCAAGATGAAGGTGATCAAAACTCACCACGACTTCCTTTAATATATATCAATTGCCATGACTTCTTGGCAAAGATAGTAAATTGGTTCCCTGTTTCCTTAGCCATAGTTTGGATTTCAGAGCTTTCCTTCTCTTAGACTGGTTGCCATCCAAGTCTAGAGAGCCCAGTCTACTCTACTATTTAACCAATAGCTGTAAGGAGGAGAGATGGATTCATGCTCTTCAAAAAGGCATTAGTACAAATTGAATACAACAGGCAAGCCTAGAATTTAAACATGGCTTGCCAATTTCATGATAACCATCACACTACCCACCCATTCTAAATTGCACAATGGAAAGTGTGATAGAAAAAACTAAAATAATGATAATTCCTTGTGGTGAATATGTGCCACATGCTATCATGAAGGAGGCTGAAGTTGGTCACTAGTTTGTAGTGGAAGGAGTTACTACTTGCTATGGATGGAAAACTTTCAAAACAGACAAATTCAACTTTTTCAAAAGAAACAATGTGGATGATTTTTATACATATTTTTATGTAAAGAAGAACATAATTCACAAAAGGACAGAAAAAAAGATTATATTTATGTTTGTATAGAAAAATGAAGGAAAATATTATAGGAATTATTGTTAGAAAATGAGTGTGTATGATGCAAATTAAGATGACATGCTACAGGAAGAAATCCTCCCCAGTGGTGAGAAATCCTGTTGTTTTCACTACTACACAAACACCTCAAAAAAAAAAAAAATAAATAAAGAGGGTTTATATCCATCGCTAGCTAGGTGTCATTTTATTTATGACTATAGTCCTAAACAGAACAACACCTAGCTAGTGTCCTGGCAGAAAATGTTAGCATGAGTAAAGTGATCAGTCTTGATGTCAAAGTTCCTGTGCACCAACACAAACAAAAAAAAAAAGAAGCCAAGTTCAAATTTGGAGTTTCAGCATATTTTAGAGAAGGAACAAAAATTATTATAATAAAAATCCACACTAAATAAGACATCCCTTAATCTAGAGGACGGATTGTAGAACATTTTCAATAATTCAGATAAAAAATAATAACTGAAAAATATTTTTTGAAAAATCCATGTTATGAGGCTAAAAATAATTAAAACATAACTAATAACTTTCTTCAATGACTTCTGATATAAAAATTCTTAAATCATAACATTCTCTATTAAAAATGCCAATATGACATTGGTTTGAGTTCATCATCTCATCTTCTACTGATAAACACATAAATTTTGTTCCTGAGGATGAACAGAGAATGGTTTAAAAAATTAGAACTGATAAGAAGTATGGACAATTTCTACATAGCTTTTAACCAACCATTCATGCATTTTTACAAAAACAATAAAACTACATAAAAAATTATTAAGTATTCCTTGTCTGCTACATTCATTAATACATGTGTGTGAGTATATATGTGTATATGCACGTCTGAGTGCTGTTGTCAGATAAAAGAGATTGTCTGTGTTTATGTGCCATAAATTAATCCACACCTTCAGTTCTGCATTAAAACAGATAAAGTGAGGATAAAAAAAGAGATAACACAAATTAAAATATCCATAATAAAATTATAAGGCCAAAACATACAAAGGACTGCTGAAAAGTTATCAGCTTGATCCACTTCCCAAAATCTGACCAAACATCTAAATTTATTCTGGAATTTCTCAGCACACCATCACATAGTCATATGGGTATTTTTAAATACTGTGTGTGTGTAGCTTATCTGTTTTAATGTGGAACTGAATATGCACAAAAAAATAAGTAATCAAAAATATATGTACTCAAATACACATGAGCTAATATTGAACTGAAAAGACAGAGAGACAAACCCTCACAAGCAAAGGGAGAGACACAGACTAATCAAGAGAGAGACTGATGGAGAGAAAAACTCAAAAGAGACCAAAAGAGAAATATTAAGAGATAAGTATAAACATCCCATAATTATATATATATATATATATATATATATATATATAGAGAGAGAGAGAGAGAGAAGGAGGGAGGGAGATTTTCAAGTAGAATGTTACAAACCAATTAAGGTAGATAAAATAGATAAGTAGACAAGATGATAGATATAGAAATATGCTCAAATAAATGGGCCATAGAGACACACTAAAGATTGAGCATTTATCTATATAAGATTAAATATCTAAATATAGAATTTTTTAAAATATAATTTCAAAAGATATGCTGACATACAGCATTCCACTATCTTTTAATTCATCTTCCAATGCACATATAGATTGGGGCTTGTGTAAACTAAAAATCTAAATGATGCAGTGTGTGTGTGTGTGTGTGTGTGTGTGCTTAAATCAATTGCTTGTCTAAGATAAATGTATATGAAAGAATCAACTGCAGCAGACAGATGGAATTTTAGTCAAATACTCTGGAATGTGAAGCATTGTGGAGGAATGAACAAATTTGTGACATGCTAACCAAACATTTACCCACAGTGACACCTGCAGTGTCATCATGAGTATGTATGTATGTGTGTGTGTGTGTCTATATATATATATATATATATATATATATATATATATATATGCATGCATACTGGGAAAGATTCAAATGAAAAAAAGACAAGAGAAAACAAAAATAAAATGAAAACACAAAAGGAAAAGAAATCCGCCTATCTTCCATTGTTGTCTGCTATAAAATTCTCATTATAGACAAGAATATTGATAATGAAGACTGACAGGCAGGGCCCCACTCACCAAAAGGAAAAAAAAGAATGCAAAGGGAAAGAAGGAGAAAAGAATGAAAATTGAAGAAGAGAAAATATTAAAAAAAAAAAGATTGAATGAAAGGTTGGTGACATAAAGAAAAATGAAAGAGAGAGACAAGCAAATAAAGAAATACCACAGGAAGTGAAAAAAGAAAAAAGTAACAAAGAAAGAAAGAATTAAGGAAAAAATTATTAAAAGAATAGGCAAAAAGGAAAATGAGAAAAAAATGAAATATATAAAATAGGAAATAAAGAATGAAAGAGTAAAAAAGAAAAGAAAAAACAATGCAGATGTCAAAACATAAATAAAAAGAAAAGAAAATAGGAAAGAAAAAAGAGGAAGGCATGAATGAAGGAATAAAGAAAATTTAGGGAAAAGAAAATATAAATAAAATAAAATGAATAAAAACTGATATAAAATGTAAAATCTTCATTATACATTTTATATCCATTTTTATTCATTTTATTTTATTTATATTTCAGAAGGAAAAAGATAAGTATAATGGGAATGAAACAGAAATAAGTGATAGAAAAACTAAATGAAAAATTGAGACAAAAAAGTAAAAGGAATGAATGAATAAAAGTAAATAATACTGTAAAAAAAGTAAGTTGTTAAATAGAATATTGAAAAGAAAATCTTTAATGAATAAATGTAAAACAAAGGAGACAAAAAAAGAAAAGATTATGTGAAGTGGAAGGGGGGGTGGAATTTTGAAGGAAGAACATAAATAAAATGAAAAGGAAATGAGAGGAGTATTGAAAAAAATGAATAATTAAAAAAAAAAAATGAAAAAATAATGGATGATAGAACAAATGAAAAAAAAACAATTAAAAGACAGGTGGAGAAAATGGTAAGCAAGAAGTCAAAAAGTCAAGACAAGAGATTAAGAATAAAGAAATCTCAATGCTAAAAAGCTCTCCACACACACACACTGTACCTTTGGCAGTGGGTATGGGGAGAAGCAAATGATTATGTTACACCAAAGCAGAACATTACCCAAGGATAAATGCAATGGAAATGGTATTGATGGTTGATTGTCTATGTAAGGATAATGTGGGTGGTTGCAGGGAGGTGATCTTGATTCTTGATGGTATGCATTTGGAGGAGGTGGGGTCAGGAGAGAGAGAGGTAGAGGGGTGTACTTATATTATTGCTCATCATTATACTTCCTCCTCTTAAAACCCAGCTCTTCAGAGTCAGCATTGTTATCACCAAGTCATTACCTTGGAAGAAAAGAACGGAAAGAAAGATGGAAGGAAAAGACAAAAGGATTTGTTACACATGGCTAGCTTTGTTCTTGGTGCAAAAACATTTCCTTCATTCCTTCCTTCTGCCTGCCTGCCAACTACTAGCAACCTTACTAGCACCTTTTGACATTTTTATACACATATCTGTTTGGTATGAGGTGACAAACATGCATTGTGAGGTCAACAGATATGGACAGAGAGGTAGCTAGATATAAATACAACATGGAATGAGCTAAGGAGATATGAACTGAGAGACGCTGATAGACTGAGATGAACTGAGCTATGAAGATATATGAGAACAAAGAGAGATAGATGCTGACAGATTAATCTATGAAGATAGAAAGACTAAGTTATGAACAAAGAGAGGGAGATACAGATAGACTAAGATATGAAAACATGGAAAAATAGAGGGAGATAGATACAAACATTGAGTCAGAGATAGGAACAAAGAGAAGTAGATGAAAACAATTGAAACAATTTTTTTAAAGATGTCAGTTGGGTCAAATCCAGAATTGTGGTCCCGCTCAAAGGAGTGCAAAATCAAAAAGTTGCAAATCAAGATCACACACAAGTAAAGAAAATCAAATGCTAAATTAAGAACAATGTGGAAAACCTACCCTGAGAAATAGGTGAAGAGATGAATGCATAAGTAACAGAGAAGAAATTGATTGATAGATTTTTAACAAACATAGGTAATCCAGACTTAAGGCTATAATAGAGAGAGAGAGAGAGAGAGAGAGTAGAGGATAAGCTAGTAGAACGATACAAAGGGTATTAGGCAAGAAATTTGATATCTAAAAAAAAAAAAAAAAATGAAGGACTTATATAAATATAGAAATAATTGATATGGAAGTCAAAAAAAAATACTTACTAATTGAAGAAATTAGATATTTCAATAAATCAGTGACAAGATTTACACAATGTGGATATCAAATTTTAGATATACATCCATGTAAGACTGTAATGGAAAAAAAAGATTGTATAGTGCTAATGCTCCAAGAAAGCTGCCTACATTGAAAATCAGTATCTAATTAGCTTTTACATGGATTTAGACCAAGTATTAGCACTAAAGATAAACATGCATTTATCTCAATCACCAAGCAGTTTGAGACACGAACAAATTCCAAATGTTTTATTCTAAACAAATAAGTTATATACTTTTGTGCATGTTAACATGTCGGTAGATAGAGCATCTTGCCGTGAAATGAAAGGAAGCAAACCTTACAGACTAATGGAATGCTGAAGTGAATTTAATCTGCACTAAGTGTTTCACACTTGTGGCTCTGGGCCAAATTACAAGGTGGCCAATAATTGACAAGAGTTTTATTTTTTAAGTTAATATCATTTTAGCTAAAAGTATTTCAAGATTTTAATATTTCCATTTTGTAAATTTCATTATGAAAAACAAAAAAAAATTCAAACTCCTTTGTACACACATATATATATATATATATATATATATATATATATATATATATATATATCATACATGAAGATAAATGTTCTAGGCATCACCTACTTCAAAATAGGGCAAAATTACCAAACCTTAGAACATCATATTGTTGGTGGGAGGGAGAGAAAGCTGAAGCTTTCAGATACATACCCACCTCCACACCCCACACCACAAAAAATCATTTGATATTTGTTTAATTTTTGGGAAATGGATCAGACCAAAAATTTTTCAGCCTCCCTTCTTTGTGTGTGAAATGACAGTGAAGTAACATTTAAGTATAAATATAGTTTAGCTAAAACAAGATAGTAAATATATTCCTAGGCTAGTATGTGCAAATGTCTCTTTTTTTTTCTATAAGGATACCTGGTTACTTAAGCAGAAATATAGAAAATAAATTCATAATGTATCCATAGGTGTAAAGAAAAAATACTTTGTGATATGTAGGTAGGTAAGAGAACAGTATTAGTAGATGAGAAGTCGATATGCCATTGCGAGCAGGTAACTAGATTCAGACGATAACAGACAAAAAGCATCAAGATGGATAAATAAACTCAAATGGACAAAAGAAAAATAGACATACATATAAATTACCAGGAAAGGTATTAAAAAAAAATAGAGTGAGCATAATGAGAGAGAGAGAGAAGACATCAGATAGCAGAGGGCAAAGGGCAGACATTTAAATTTAAGCTTCAAATTACACTGAACAGTGAGTGTTTTTTTTATAACTGACATCACTTTTTTTTTGTCTTTTAGTCTGAAGATTTAATCAAACCTATTTGATTAAGATTTTTGCTTATATTTATTTATTTATTTATCTATTTCCTTTCATCTTCTCAGCTAAATGGACAATCTCCTTCCTTCCTTTCTTTCTTAAAAGGACAAAACAGAGATGTGTGGGGGTAAGGGAATGTGGTTCAGAATATGAGATCTGGAAACTGAAAATAAACAAAAAAAAAAAAAAACATAAAAAAAAAAAACAAACAAGAAATCTGTTTAGACCCAAAAGTAAATAAAACAGAAGAGGTTGATGCCATGGGAGGGAAGAGAAAAAGTTAATTTCTTTGCCAAGATACGTACAAGACATGTAAACACACAAGCTGTTTACGCATACATATGCATGCACATATATACACAAATGGAGAGAATAAGGGTAAATATAATAAAATAAGAATGAGATAAAAATATCAATGTACATTAGATATAATTCCAAATATATATACTCAATTACATTTTGATATCTTCACACTACACAAATATGTAAATATATTTTCTATATAAAATACAAAGATTTACATAAATAATCTTGAAGAGAGATGACATGTTCTATGTTCATGCATAAATATCAATACACACATGTATATAGTCTCTCAGACTCTCTCTATATATACATATGTCACAATAAGCGAGGTTCTATTTTACCATTTTAAGGACTCTTTCTCTCCTTTTTCATCTCTCTCTCTCGCTCATATATATATATATACACACACACACACACACACACAAACAGAGAAAGATAAGAGAGAGAAAAAGATAGGAAGAGAAAGAGAGTGAGAGAATGAAAGGGCGAGAGAAAGGTAGCGAATGAGAAAGAGAGAAAGGAAGAGAATGAAATACAGAAAGAGAGCAGAAAGAAGAGAATGAGGCAGACATCAGAAGTAAAAGAATGAGAGAGAATGATTCAGAAGAAAGAGAATGAGAGAGATCAGAAGGAAATGAGATAGAGAAAAAGATAGGAAAAGAGTGAGATAGAAAGGAAGATAATGAAAATGTGAGAAAGAGAATGGTAGGAAGAGAATGAGAGAGAGAAAGAGCGATAGGAAGAGGATGAAACAGAGAGAGATAAAGAAAGAAAATGATAAAGAGGGAGAGATACAGGAAAAATGATAGAGAAAGAGATACAGGAACAGAATGGGATGGATATATATATATATATATATATATATATATATAGGAAGAGAATGAGAGAGAGATAGGAAGAGAATGAGATAGACAGGTTGGAAGATAATGAGAGAGAGAGAGATAGGAAGTGAATGAGAGAGAGATAGGAAGAGAATGAGAGAGATAGAGAATGAGAAAGAGATTGGAAGGAAGGGAATGAGGGAGAGAGAGAGATCAGAAGAGAATGAGATAGAGATATCAAGAGATTGAGAAAGATAGGAAGAGAATGAGAGAGCGAGAGAGATATAGGAGGAAAATAAGATAGTGTGAGAGATAGGAAGAGAATGAGAGACAGAAATAAGAAGAGAATGAGAGAAAGAGAGATAGGAAGAGAATCAGAGAGAGAGAGAGAGAGATTTGGAAGAGAATGAGATATAGAGATACAGGAAGAGAATGAGAGAGAGAGAAATACACAGTAAGAGAATGAGAGAGATATATAGGAAGAGAATGAGAAAGAGAGAGATATGAAGAGAATGAGACAGAGGCACGCACAAATTAAATTTCACACTGACATTTGTACACATAAAATAGGTTGTGTGCATATAAATTTAAATATTCATTCATACATACAGACATTATACTCTAAATTTTATACTCAGAGAATTATAAAGAGGCATGAGTGTGTGTGGAGTGTAAATGAATGTAGGGTAACGCAGACTGACATATACACATGCACACGTTAGAAGCCGATGTGTTCACCACTGTTTTGTACACAGTGCAGGTGACTATTTTTCAACAAATATCATTGATTTCTTTTATTTTTCCTCTTCCTGTCTCTTGTGTTGACTCAGCAGTGATCTGACCTTCCCCCCTCCTCCAACACCGGCACCCAATCCCTACCCGACTGTCAGCTTTACCTCTGCCATCACCCATCCATACCAGTGTACCAACAGATACGTACAGAGTCAGTGCTTTGTGGCCACTGAGCAACACTGCATAAAGTGCACTCTATTCAATTAGACAGGCTCTCTTTCCTACCAGTGTCTCCCCACCTACAGCCCACCACACCCTCTCTGCTACGACCACTTCTAAAGTGTTGGGTAAGACGTCGTGGGTGGTGGGTATGGGAAACAGGAGCGGTGTGGTAACAGAGAGGTTAGGTGGTTAGATTGGGGGGAGGGGGAGACAGTTCACCCTAATCTTTCTTCTCATTCAATTATAGAGACACGCCGTTATCTGAACTTGATGTTTTTCTCCTCGGGAGTCTAGATAACTGAGTTTACACACTGGATTGTGAAGTTGGCTTGAGAAAGAAGTGAGAGAAGAATACGAGTAAAGACAGAGAGATACTAAGAGATGAACACTGGGTGGGAAACAAGAGAAATATCGATACAGATAGAGACAGAGAAAAAGAAAAGTGACAAGGACATGAAATAGAGACCAAAATGGAGAAAACAAAATGCAGGTTCTGATAAAGATGGAAAGAGAAATAAGAGAGAAATACAAAGAAAGATAAGCATCATCATAAAAGGCAAAGGAGAGAAAAAGCAAATGAAAAATGTAGCAGTGAAAAGTAATTAAAGAGGGTCAGGCAAATAATTACTGTCTGTGAGAAAAAAAGGTAAAAAAATTGGTAAGAGTTACAAGAATTGGAACATTAAAAAAACAGAGGGGAATAAGGGAAAGGATGAAGAGAAAGAACAGAGAAAATTAGTTAAGCTGCTAAGATAGAAAAAAGCCAGATACAATGAGAAAAGAGAAATTGAAGAAAGGAAGGAAAGAAAAAGATAGAAAGACTCAAAAAAGAGATAGAGATATAGAGAGTAAGGAGTGGGAAAAAAATAACTCACTTACCAACACGGACAAGAAATGAGGAAACACAAACAGAGCAGGAGTGACATCAATGGAGACACAGACAGGGTGGAACAGGAGCCAACGGCGACACGGACAGGGCAGGAGAGGTGCCAACAGAGACATGGACAGGATGGGAGAGGCACAAATGGAGACATGGACAGGATGGGAGAGGCACAAATGGAGACATGGACAGGGTGGAAGAGGCACAAATGGAGACATGGACAGGGTGGGAGAGGCACAAAAAGAGACAAGGGCAGGAAATGGGAGACACCAATGGAGACAGAGACATGGACAGAGCAAGAGAGGCACAGAGTGAGAGAGACACAAACAGAGACAGAGAAAGAGTGAGAGATACAGACAGGGTGTGGGAGGCACCAGTGGAGACATGAACAGGGAGAGGCACCAATGGAGACATGAACAGGGAGAGGCACCAATGGAGATTAATGAGATAGAATGAAACACTAAGAAAGAAGTGGGGAGAGAGAAATAGTACAAAAAACATGGAGAGAGAAATGAGAATAGAGGGATGAAGTAAAAGAATTGCCTATAGAGATATATAAACAGAGAGAGGAACACCAACAGATACACAGAAATGTAAATAGATAAAAAGCACAGGTTCTAATACGAACAGGGAGGCATAAAAACCACAAGAGGAAACTAAAATTACCCAGAGAAAGCAAAGTCATAGAGATTTGAAATGGGAGAAAAAAGACTTGCTTTTTTTTTTTTTTGAAGGACAAAATTAGGCAAATGAGGCCAGAGAAATGAAAAAGAGAGTACTGAACAGAGAAAGAAATAAAATTTATGAGAAAGGGATAGACAATAGGAACCAAACAATACCATGAGAAAAAACAAAGTTTCAGAAATAGTCTTAAAGTATTGTAGAGGAACTAAAATAAGAGAGAAAAATAAAGGGGAGGAGAAGGCAAGATTAATATTGACAGACAGACATGCTTGTCTTGTTCTCCTCCAACATTTTTCTCTCCACTTCACAAACTATTAAGAAATAACAAAAAAAAAAAGTGAGAGTAAGGAGGTGGCTGAAGAAAACAGCCAAGCTCTAGTAGATATTGGTTACTGGGTCGGGTCTTTGAGTACTTGAGGAATTATGTTGAGTATTTTTATACTATTATTGAATATTTATAATTGTCAAGTATCATCACTACTTTTTTATTGTTGCCTTGTTTTTATAACCTCTTCCACATTTCTCATTGTAATTGTACAACATTTCACAGCAGAGCAAAAATTACAGTAAATAATAATTATCAAATCTGCAGTTAAAATCCAGTTGTTTCTTTTCCTGTGTAACAATCCTGGAACTTATCCCTCTCTTCACTTTATTTATTATTAGAATGACTTCTTTGATGTTTAATTGTACTTCTGTTCTATTTATCTTTTTCTCTTTTCCAATTCATTATTCCTACCTAACATGCATTTTACCTCCCTACACATTTCTCTCTCTTTCTCTCTGTGTATCACCTTAATTTTTGCAAACTTACTTGTATTTCTCTCCTTTCAACCCCCTTCTCTTACTATTCCATTTATATATCTTTCTTTATTGCATCATTTTTTCTTTTCAATCATCTTATTCTCTTTTAGTCTCTGCCTATCATTTTTTTCTTTTATCACTTCTGTTCCATTTGCATATCTCTCCTGCATCTCTATATTTCTCTTCCCTTAAGAAAGGTCATTCACACCATCTCCCAATTCCACCTTTCTTTTTTACGTCCCTTAATATATCTTTTATATTATAATGATTGCACATAGTAGTTAATATCTTGCTATATTTTTTCCTATTTTTTCCTCTAATACATCATTTTTACATTTTGTGAACTTATCTCTTATAGGTGCCTGTCTCACACCTAAAATAGCTAACTTTCATATTTTCAAATAACATTAGTGGTTGATGTTCAAACTTAGATGAGAAAAAAGCCAGGTTTCAAATGCTATGCTTCAAGATATACAGGCCCTCCCCACTTTTGCTAAAAAAAGTTAAATTTTATATTTCCAAAAAACATGAGTGGTTGAGGTTCGCTGATTAAGGATGATTTTATTTTTACTTGTAACTGAATGTACAGATTGTTTTATGCATGTATCTAGATTTGTATGAATGTTTTATTTTCCAAACATGGTCAGCACATTGTGGCTGTGTTCATAGTTGATTTTATTGAATGTTGGTTTTTTCTTTTCTATTAATAATGCTTCTATTATAATGACTAAAAGTATAGCTGAAAGTGTTTGGACATACAGAGCATTTGAATAATTTCTACATAATTTATGTCTAGAAACGAAGAAAATTAAAAGAACACAAGAAAAATTACATAAATAAAACTTAACTGCAGTACCTTGTCACTCATTTTTAATGAAACGTGTGTGTGTGTGCGTGTGTGTATATATGACACATATATGCATCCATGTATATAGATATAGATACACATACAATCACCACAATTCAGATATTTCTAAGTATATTTATCAATATAATCTTAGCTTAGCAGCCAATAGTATCACACCTAACCTCTTTAAGAAATAATCAAATGTGAACACATTAAATATCTACAAGTTATAGAATCTCAAAGACTAATGACCTGTTAACAACTTCTCAAACATTTCTTTTTTCCTTTCTTTTTTTCCAGGTGAATATTTTATTTTGGTACACAGAAAAAAGAAAGAAAGAAAAACACATTCAGACTGTCTTGACAACATAAAAGCAGTCTTCAATCCGTCTTCATCCTCCTCCTCTTTGTCAATTTTTTTTCTTTCTTTGGTTACTTTATACAGATTGGTGCTTGAGATCATCTCACAGGCAATGAAAACTATAAAAAGTGATTCAAAAGATACTATATAAGTAGCTTCATTTAGTTTGGCACAAGATCATATAGGTGGGGTACTCATTATACAGAGGCAATGATCTGCTTGACAAGCTTGTTAACCATTGCCACATGGTGAAGCAACCCTGTAAATACAAATAGGAGATAAAAGAGACAGTTATTTATAAGTGGAATCTGCATTAGGTCACAAGAATGGTGTTTCCTATGAAACTGCATTAGTCAATAGTATCTAAGATAAACACATGAACAATTACAAGCAGCCATGAAAGAAAAGAATGCAAAAGTTCTACATTTTATTATATATATATATATATATATATATATATATATATATATATATATAAAATCATGTGTGATTATCTGAATGATACATTTGAATAATATTAACATATCTTAAGAATCAACATATTTATTGATAAACTTTTAAGTTAAGACTATAGGTTAGGTGATAAAATTGAAATATATAGTGTTTCTTAATATATTTTAATATATTCAAAGTCACTCCAGAAAGGATCCAGCTGTTTAATATTAATGAAAAATAAACTTAAGAAAGATGCTCCACCTGCAGAAGATTGTACAACTGATGTAACTTAAGAATTATTGTATCAGTTATTGTAAGATTTTACAGTCTGAAACATCCCCATGAGTGGCCCAGGTGCTGGGTAATGAGTGCTTTTTATTGAGTCACCACCACTACACAGATTGCTAACCTAAGTTGAAGAACTTCTATCTGCTCACTAGCACAATCATCGATAACTTCCAAACAGTTTTGTCTACCCAATTTCACTTACAAGGCTTCAGGTCAGCCCATATTGTGGTTTTCAGGTACTTCCCAACAATGCTACATATTGGAATAATCTCCCCAGAAAGTTATAATGCAGAAGTCAATTTCTTGACTAATCAACCATGGTGACATATGAAGCTCAGGTCAGAATGTTAACACTCTAAACATTTTGCTATGCACCAATAAAACATAGCCTACTTAAGCCAATGTCACCTAAGTCCGTTCAAAGTACTAAACTTTGAATCTCACACACTGAGCTCTCCCTTTTCTCCAAAATCCTTTCAGGATCACAATGAGCTTCCTCATTACATTTTTCTTAATCCTTGATTTCATCTTTCAATAATGATTTTAGCTTTGTGAAAAACAAGAAACTGCAGAGAGTCAAACCTGGACTGTAGATGAGAAACAAACAGACATACCTGAGTGGGATGATTTTGCTAAAATGTCATTGCGAATGCAATAGTCGCATAATACACAAGCTCCCTAAATGACATCTCGATGCCAACTGGTTTATTTACTGGGAGGGTGCCAATTCACAATTGTGCAGTAAGGTCCCCTCTGATTGGCTGCCAAGTCACATCAATGCCATATAACGATCTTTACTTTTTTGAGAGAGAGATTCAAAACAGCTGGATATTTTCTGGATCATGCGTGTGCAGATGAACACACAAGGAGGATTCTGAAAAGTTCTCAGCCTGCTCCATTTCACAAAATAAAAACAAACATCAGATCCATTTCTGTGGGAGAGCTTCTTAGTTAGGCTAAGAACAGTTTGACATCGACTCATATATGCACGGACATACGATATGTATATATGCACATATATCAGAAAAATATACTAAATTTTAAAGGGGTAAACAATAGGAACCAAACAATACCATAAGAAAAATAAAGTTTCAATAGAAAAAAGTAGAGACATACAACATAGATATAATGACAGACTACTTGTTTCTGAATACATTCGTCTGATAGGGTAGCTAGCTAATTCCTGTTGCAGAAACCCACTCAAGTACATTTGTGTCTTTTCTCAACACTCACAGGGCCAACCTGTGGTTTATATTGCAATTATACTGAGCAAACCTTAGTTACAGTTTTTGGAAGAGAGCACATAATCTGGTGTGATCAACAGTTTAGTGAGACCAGTACACTCGAACCCTCAGTCATGATGACTTGTGACTTTGTGCTAGTATAAAACATTGATGAACAATTTCATCTAATCTAATTTCATTCACAAAGATGACCTGTGGCACGGTTTTCAAGTACTTTCCAATGGTGCTACACAGTGTGATTGCCCCACCAAGCTGGTGACAAGAAAAAGTTACCCACCTGGCAAATTGATCATGAGAAGATTCAAACCCAAGTTTCATGGTCAGTGAATGTATATTCTAACTACATGGCCACAACATAGAGTGTTCGACTATCAACCTCTGATGATAATCACAGGCAGTGCAATATTTGAAATTCTCTTCCTTTTTTTCCCTTTGACATTTGGAGTAGCAACACAGGTTTACTTTTACCCCAAGAGATATGAGGCATGTCGGTACTTCAGAGACATAAACTGAAGATTATACTGAACTGTTCATAACTTCAACTTCATTTCTTTCTATATCATTCTGTAACATATCTTGTTAATACATCTATTAATTGCCGTTTGTTTGAAATCCATATTTTGTATCCTTTTTTTTTTTACCTGGACTCATGGGAGTTTGCCAAATATTGTTTGCGAGACAAATGTACCAGGAGGTATAAAATGATACTTTCCTTTCCTGCAACAAGATACACTCACACACACACATATATATATATATATATATATATATATATATATATTCACATAAATATATAAAAATAATGAAGAAAAACAAAAACAGAAAATACTTATCACATACAAAATTACTTAAATATGAATACATACACTATTATCAAAGAATGCTTTAGGTAATGTACAATAATCATTCAAATCAGTGGAAGTAAGTTTGAACTTGACAAGCAGTTCCACCAATCTGACTTACCTTAAACCAAACTTCACTTCAAGATTTGCCCTAATCCTATACACAAATGCATGCCTTATAAACATATTATCTTCAAAGAAAATCATATAAACTGCACTGATATTCACACAAAGGAATGTGTCATGTCTTATTCTAAAAATTGCAAATCACAAGTACATGCTGACTATGATTTTCTTTAATTCTTCCAACCCATCTGTTAAAAAAGAAAATTTCTTTTCCATTTTCTCACATGTAATATTTTTCTTTTATCCACCCATCCTGACTTACCTTCTTTTAATTCAATCAGAACTCAAAACTTCAAACACTCCAGGCAACTTGCCTCTCAGTCACTCTCGAAAAGTTCAAAACAAGCCAGAACTATCTTTACTATATCTCATATGGCAAATCCATATTCTATTACATAAAGTTTTCAATTTCTGTATATCATAATTCGTCATTAATGAAATAGTCAATTAAAAGTTACAATATGGAAAATCATCAATAACAGTGGCAATATTTAATTTCTACTTTAGTTATGCATTTAAGAAGGGGTGCAGGAATCTTCATAGAGCAATCAACTTCCTAAAATCTGACCAAACATCAGATTGTTTCTTTTAAGGAGATCTTTGTTAGGCCATGAACATTTCAGCACCTATCAGAGGTAAGAAATACTTACAATGTGGATAGCTTTGATGTTTATGTCTGTCTTCTGCATGACTAGTCACATGACTATACAATTTTTGTTTGAATGTATGGGATGAGAAGTTATCATACCTCATCCTTGTTATTATCCCAACATTTCAGCTGCTGTACCCTTTGATCCTTTTCAGGTGTTTGTCAATCTGTTTAACATTCAGGAAATTTCAAAGTGAACCCTTTATTTAATCTATGGGACAATATTTTAGTGAACTTTAAGTGCTGGTTCATGAATCTGGTGACATAGTAATTGTGAGTTCAATTCCCTGGACAGGGTAGTGCATTTCCAGTGGAAATGGGGGTGAACAATAATTGAGCAGGACTAAAGAAGAACAAGATGAGATATCCCTAAATATGAACAGTAGAATGAGAACAATCTTCCGCACATTGTGAGAATCACAACAGAGATTAGGACAATAGGCCAAGTGTAAATAATGTTTGCACAATATATTAACTAATGTCTATATTGGAACATACAAGTTAAGAGTATGGACAAAATTATTTCCTATAGACTTTCCTCATTTTGCATATGTAGGTTTTATATATATATATATATATATATAAATTTATATTTTTTTACTCAATGTCAAAATATTAATTTCTCTTGCCATTTACATATGAAACAACTTATGAAAGCTCTTTTAAGCCCTAGGTGTTAAGTCAATGCATTATTTTTTCTAAAAGTTTTATTAATTTTCAATGTGTTCAAGGAAATCAAAATGAACTGGTATCTGCTGGCTATCTTGTTAAACATGTACTTTCTATCATTTTCTCTGGTTGTAAATGCAGTTTTTCTTTGATTCATTTGAAAGAAATACTGACTTTGGAAAGTAGGCTGGACAAGAAATTTTCAGCACATCATATATTCCAACATTTGTGAGCAAAAATCAAAGTGCTCATATCATTTCAACTTTTTTTTAACAGTTTTAAAATGCCTTTTTTAAGAACTTCAACAAATCATTTAAGAACAATTAAAATACATCTTTTCTATATGAACTTGAAATGAAGGACAAATGAAGAGGAAGATTTAAACAAAAAACATCAAGTTTCAGATTCCAAAAACCTAATATAACCATATTAGAGTTAAGAACTGTCATTACTACAGTGAAAATTCAAAGAATGCACATGCATGCATGTACACACACATGTACAAACAAGAGGGGGATGAAAAGTTCAGTCCAATACATGTGTCAAATCTACAAACATAAAATATATACATATTTATACACCCGCCACACACACACACACACATACATATATATATATATATTATATATATATGTATGTATGTATATATACATCTCCATAGGGGCACCTTGAAGCAGTGTAATAGTTAGCAAGCTTGTCTCACTAGAACAATTACATCTGATTAGTGAGTTCGATCCTCACTGGGTGCCCCCTGCTTTCGGCCTTGTACCACATCTAAGCTATGCTTGCAAATTCACTATATATGCATCTCCATAAATATAAAATGCAATATATTTGTGTGTGTATCTATTGACAATGATTAGAACAAGTACCACAAACCCAAAAGGGTTATAAATGAGAAAATATTAGTGAGAGCAACAAAAGCTGGGAAACTGTGGAGAACCATGACTGTCTCATTCTCATGAATTGTGGCTCATGGAAAATAATATTTTCAACATCACCAGGAGAGTCTACTACACAGGAAAATTGCTCATCTCTATATATTCAATTCTTCCACTGATATACAATTGTGATAGAATATTTTATGTTTAGTTACATATTTAAGAAGAAGCATTAAACATGATCAAGAAAATGCAGAGTGATAAAGTATTTTTTTAATGAAATGCAATTACAAAATTAATTAAACATTGCCATCATTTTTGGCATCAAGCATAAATGAGAGTGTGTATATATATATATATATATGTGTGTGTGTGTGTGTGTGTGTGTGTATATATATATATATATATATATATATATATAAAAAGTTGTAACACACTTTGGCCTTTAGCTGCAATGTCTTCATATTAATGACTCAGATATCAATTTCATTCACTTAACTTTGACACATATGAAAAAAAATCTGACATTTTTCTTTCAGTTTTGAATAATGTTTTTATACATGCAATTCTTATGTTCAATACACATTGCTTTATTTTATACACATTAAATTTATAAAATATATTTCTGTATAAGTTATTTATCATAGAAAAATTTGACAATTTCAATATCTTTTTGTGCCCTTTCAACATTATTTAATGTATGTATACAAAAAATGCACACTCACACATCGTCAGTGTATAAGTAAAAAAATAAAATAAAAAAATATTATCCCGCATCCAATGAAATGATATTATAGGCAAGAAAGCTGATCACTGAAATATTAAGCTGTTTTCTTAAGCCTGTGTCTTATAAGCTGGTAAATAAAGCATGTTAAATATATATGCATGTATGTAGATAGACATTTCAGTAGTACCTATATTTACTAACATTAACTAGTAACATTTCCAAGCAAAAACTATTCTCAAACCACCATCCAGCTAAATGGCTGTTATTTTCAGATTAAGACTGTCACACACCAATTGAAAACTATTTGAAAAGCCATTTATAATATATTGCATCAGCAGTAGACAAATAGGTCCAAGGGTCTGTAAGCAAGCAAGTAGGTATGATTTCTACTAATGTTGCGGACATCCTTCCCACACATGTAAGCATACCTGTAGAGGCTTACGGTCTATGGCAGACAGCAGAAAGATGCTGATATTATGACATAATATACCTATGTCTGAGTAAACTTCATTTTTACCTACAAACAATATTTAAGGTTTTCAGAGAATAGTCATGAAGACAAATAAATAAAAATAAGAAAACAGGATTGAAACATCCAGAGAAAATACACAAATATATATATATATATATAAATATATTAAATATCATATATAAATGCTTGACATAATTATATATAAAATTCAAATTTATATATATATATATATATATATATATATATATATATATATATATATAGAACAATTGTATAATTACTTACATTATGTACATTCACATTATGTTTATCTTCATTATTATTATTAAAGAAGAGTCTAAATGTAAATAACAATAACTCCTCATCCTAGACTGAAATATATATATATATATATGTGTGTGTGTGTGTGTGTAGATAGAGAGGTGAGGGATACAATTATGTTAATATGTGTGCGTATATATATATATATATAAAAACATAATTGTGTGTGTATATATATATATATATATACATAAATAATTAACATGATTGTGTATGTGTGTGTATATATATAGAGAGAGATACAAATTATATATATATATATATATATATATATATATATATAATTTGTATCTCTCTCTCTCTCTATATATATATATATATATAATCAAATAATGAATAATATTAGGGATAGAACATTTGTAGATATAGACAGTGTGGATATAGAAAGCAACACTGTATTGAGGCACATACAATATGGGTGTATGTGTGTGTG
>CAHIKZ030000377.1:1550000-1655000 GCA_903632075.3 Acanthosepion pharaonis | reverse complement strand
ATATATATATATATATATATATATATATATATATATACCACCAGCAAAAAATATATATTTTTTCTATTATAAGTGTCTTGGATCTATAACAGCAATTGCAAATTCCACTATTTAGACTGACCATTCCATTTTGGCTGAGTTTAATTTAATTGAATTTATTAATTCAGGTCACAAAAAGTCAAGAGCATAAACTTAATAAATTTTGTCCATAAAGGAGAGACAAGTTAACAATAAAAATATGTACAGAGATACTTATAAGTGGACACTAAGATCAACACAGAGTGTCTACAGTCTGTTTTATGCTTGAATGCATTCTTCAGGAAAAAGATTACCATCAAGTATGAAACAGACTGTCAGCACTCAGTGTTGACCTCAGTGTCCACTTTTATGTATATATATTTGCTACATCCTTTTACCCATAATTATAGCATACTTTACATAAACTCTCTCTCTCACTATATATATATATATATATATATATATATATATATATATATATAGAATACAAATAAGAAACATTTATCAATTTAATATGTTTCCCTTTTATTAAAGGAAAATATCATATATATTATCATATATACTTAATAAAAGCATGTTAAATTGATCAAGTTTCCTATTTGTTCTTTATCATATCATTCTGTCAGATTTCGATCGATCCCAACTCATCATATAATATTTCTGTACATTTTTTTTAATTTGTCTCTTATTTATGAACAAAATTTATTTTTAGCTGTTGAATTTATTATTGAAATTCAGTAGGTTTATCTTACACCTTGATGTCTGATTCTGTGTCTGAAACTGAGTTTGAAGATAAGTCACTCAAATATATATGTGTGTGTAATAGCATAGTATATGTAAAAATTACAAGATTATTATGGGATCTGTGTTTTGTGTGTGTGTGTGTGTGTGTGTGTGTGTGTATATATATATATATATATATATATATATATAATAATAATATATATATAAAATGGTAATTATCTGCTAAGTTGATTGATAAAAACTGAATTAATTTATGAATATTTTGTTGTTCTAATGATGATGTAAATTATCATTGAAATATCAACCGCATGACATTTTTGTTAAAAGGTTAATGTACAATCCTGTTATTTGTAGTTTGGTGCATGAGAAAGAGAGAAACATATTTTTATACATGCATGTATAAATGAATGAACCATCAACTTTTATTTTTAATTTAATACCAGATGTATGTTATATTTCATGTGATCTTTTTTAAAATACAAAATCAATCATTCAATGAAATGAATCATTTTTTAAAAATTGCATGCAATAAAATTGAAAATATAGTAATGTACTAATGAAAAGAAATGGTATTAACATCAAATTTAATGGAAATGAAGTTTCATAATTAGGTTGTATCAAAGATATCCACAGCAATGACAGATGCATCCATCTACAACATTGATATTGTTTTAATTCAATTAGTATTTAACAGGAATTAAATGTTTACATAATTTGTAAATATGCTATTCAAATTAATATTATTACAGATATTTATGAGAATATATTTTTTATAAGCTATATACATATGAATATGTATCAAATTACATTTGTGTGTGTTTAAGAACTATAACAAAATCATTACACCTATAATCACCCTCAACTATATAAAAATTCAAATTTATATATCAAATAGTAAATAAATGATAAATATATACACACTTTCCAAAATCTGGCCAATCATCAGAAAATTATTATTTTATCCTATTTTAGAGGACTTTTAAAATATCTATGAAATCATCTACTTATCTATCTTAAATTTCTCATAAGAAAATCTCTCCAAATCTATGCCTGCTTGGTGGCTGAGTTAGTTGTATATTCCTTATTACAGCCAGGTTAAATCCATTATTTTGTAATTGATGTAATTTACAAGTAAGCAGGCCTTCCTTACTTAGAGGATTGGTGCAACACAATCTTCTTCCTGATGCTACACACCTAGGCTAATGATAGACTTTATATAGTAAATACATGTCTCAGTACTGTTTCTCTCTCTCTCTCTCTCTCTCTATATATATATATATATATGCATGCGCGCACTGAGACAGATACATGGATTTGGATAATATTTTATAGTTACAGACTGGAAGAGTAACAATGACCAATCCGGAGGTACACAAAGAGTTGGGTAGGTAAGTATTAATCATAGTAATTGTGTGGGTGTATAATAAATTTACAAAGAACGACTGATAAATACATATTACTAGAGAAGAATATAGGATATATCCAATCCTTCTCTTACTGGTGGTGGTGGTGAGGAGGGAATTCTGTTCCAGTCTTGGGAGGGGTGAGTGAGAGAAGGTCAGGGGTGACAAAGGAATGAAAGACTAAAACAATGAAAAATTCACAACAAAGACCTGTTAAAGAAATATAATGAGAGGGGTGATAGGGGAGTGTTTGGCGGAGATAGATTTTAAGAACGTAAACAGTTTAAGGAAAAGGGCGGGTAGGGAAGAGAGTGGTGGTAAGAGAATTTAGAGAAAGGGAGTGGAAATATTTAAACAATGGAAGAAGGAAGTAACAAAGACCTGGAGGGTATCGTTGGGTAAAAGGTTGGAGAAAAGAACCGGGTGGAGAGGGGAAAGAAACAATGCAACTGCCAGAAACTTCAAATACAAAGAAATACCGATGTATTGAAATGAAAAGGATAAAAACATAAAACCAAGTTGTTCCCTTATAGTGTAGTTCCAATTTTTAATTCATTTTGTTTGATTCAACAAATAGATGTTTATAAAGTTCGGCTTAAGTCGGTTCAGGTTCCTTTAGTGGCGGGAAATATTTGCCAATCATTTTCGTGGTAAGAACATGCCTACTTTGAAAATAAATTTGGACTTTTTACCTGGGATCGAACCCTGATAACAGGTATAATTGATAAACATGAAACTAACTCAGCTGAAACATGCCCTCCTTCAACATCAGATATAAAACATATGACCAGCTGGTAATACATTACAGATTTATTTATTTGCCTGAGTAGTGAGTTACAATGGATGTACAGGGTGGTGTAACGGATAATTTAACGAGATAAGTTCAAATTGCAGTCTAGTCTATTCTGCTCAAAGTTTCTCATTAATGACTTTGGGAAGAATCAGTCGCTTCTCTTAGCAGAGTAGACTGGGCTCTCTAGCTTTGAGTGGCAACCACTCTAGGAGAAGGAAGACTGAATTCAAAACCTTAGAAAAAAAAAGGGGGAACCACTCCACTAACTTTCTCAAAACTGTACGGCAATTCACAGATAATGTGAGAGAATTTCTCTGTGGAGAATTATGAAGAAACATGGCACTTAAACAAGAAAAATAAAATAAATTACGAATCAAAAGGAATATTGAAGAAGTCCTCTAGAAAATTTTTAAAAAGATAAAATTAAAAGCCAACAGATAATAAATTGATAACAATTTCCTTCGCTATTTCATTCTCAGTTTTGTATAAACCACCTTTCTGGTGTGATTACAATATGTACACAAAACTTACAAAAAAGTACTAAAAGTAATTTAATTTCTTCATCAATTCATATCAGCTCCAATTGATTATGCCAATCTTTAAAAAACTTACTTCGTATCAATGTAGTCATCTTTATTTTATTATAAAATTTTTATACGAAAAGACAGATACTACCCTTTGATCCAATGCACAAAAAAAAAAACGATTAAGAAAGTGAATTTTTCATTCCCGTGAGACGACAACTGATGAGTAACTTAAATCATCAGTTGTCCCCATCACAGCTAGTTAGTATATAAAAATGTGTGGATATATGTGTGTGTGTGTGTTATATACAAAAAAACATAATCACATGTACTACTAGTTATGTACACACATACACACATATAAAATTTAGAAAAAAAACCGGTGGTTGGGAAAATATTTTTGAAAAGCCTAGGAAAAACTGTTTTAGGTAAGAAGGTGGTGGTGATGATGATATTATTATCATACACGCGAGCGCGCGGAGAGAAATTACAAGAGAGAGAGAGTGAATAAACAAAACAAATAAAATAAAAGCAACGGTCTGTATATGAAAAATAGAAAGAAAAAGAAAGATTTAACAAGGAGAAAAGAGGATAAACAAATCGACATTGCAGAGGAAGAGAGACGGTGTGTGTGTGTGTGTGTGTGTGTGTGTGTGTGAATAATCCAAACAAAATTTCAGAAAATAGCCACAGAAAGAGAAAGTAAAAAAAGTAACAAATTAGAGAGAGAAAGACCATTTTTTTAAAGGATAAATAAAAACCAGATTTTACAATTAGGAAAATGGAAAGAAAAAAAAGATTATAGCAGTCTCAAAAAGAAAAGACAAAAAAGCATAAGAAAGCATTTAGTAGTTACTAAGTGGAAAAGTAAAAGTAAACACTGGAAAAAGTTTAAGTGTAAAAACATTTCGGCGGGAAAGAAAAGAGAAACAGCAACAACAAAAAATATGTAGCAGTTTTTTTATGTTGCACAAAGATAGAGTAAAGAAACAAAAGAGTGGGAGACAACAAAAAGTGACCTGAAAATAAACAAAAAAAATAGTGGAAGTATTTAAGAAAGAAAGACAAAACGTGAGAAAGAAACAAGAACAAAAGAAATGAAGGAGGAGGAAGGAAGAGGAAAGTGGTGTGTGTGTGTGTGTTTAATATCGAGCAAGAGTTGAATGGGAACGTGGAAGAAGAGTGGGCTAATGATTGAGTCCACAGCAGGTGAACCTTGTCTTTCTCATTTAGAAAATGGAAATAGAATTCAGAATTCTCAGATTTCCTTGTTCCTGTTCTCTCTGGAAAAATCGAGATTGTTGGTGTTTTTTCTTTTTGTTTTTTTGTTTCTTCAATATAAAAGTGAGACGAGCTATTTACCAGAAACTGGACTCATACATTCTCTCCCTCACCCCACTTTCAACTCCCACTCTTTTATTTCACTTCATCTCAATTATAAACACAGTCGAGTTAGTGTGTGTGTGTGTGTCCTGTCTTTTTTTCTATTACTCCTTTGTGATCATTTTTATTCGTGCCTGTGTGTGTCTTGCGTAAGAAGCACATATATATATATATATATATATATATATATATATATATACACGTGCAAAAGAAAGAAAAAAAGAAGAAGAGAAATACAGGGAAAAAAAAAAGAGAAGTCGATATTTCTCCTGAAAGAGAGAGGAGAAAAAGATAAAGAAACATTCTCTCTTTCACAGATTCACTTCAAGAATCTAAGTCATCATTGCCGATCAAGCTGCTAAATTGTTTGAGGAGGAGGCGAGAACAACCATAAACTTAATAGGAGAAGAAAGAGAAAAGAGAAAAAAGAATTGATGCGACGAAGAGGTAGTGAGAAGAAAAAAGAAGGTAAAAAGATAAAAGAAGAGAAAGAGATCGTGAAGTACAAAATAAAAATGGTAGGAAGGGTGCGACAAGGAGAAGGTCGAATGAAAAAGAAATGGCCTGGTCTCTTTCATTTCCCCTAGACATTACACCCACCTACCCGACCATCCATCCATCCTTCTTATCTAACCACCCCGAGTCAAACCACACCATCCGAACAAACCAACAACCCACAAGCTCCCCTCGCCTCGCCATTTTCCCCCCTTATCACACCAGCCGCCGCCATCGCCTACATCCACCTCCCCAACCACGACCATCGGTCGGTGGCTAAGATATTTGCACTGCCAATTTTCTAGCCGCACCCCCTACCAACACTCCCCTGACCTGGGGCTAGTGTCAGTCATCTCAGCCGTTACTGACCGTGGAATGCTTCTCGGCCCGGTTCTAAACCTCCCAGACTTCCTCACCCGCACCCCCCCGATTCTTCGCTAACCCCGCCAACCTCGACACCCACCGATTTGCCATTCCCCTCCCCAGCTACACTCCTTCCACCACCCCAGCCAATCAACTGCTCCTAATAAGATGGCGAGTAATGTTTAATAACAGGCAGCCAGAACGCCCCCCACCAACCATTCTCTCCGACACCCCTACCCATTTTTCCTATACCCACCTGGCCCTCCTCCTCCTCCTCCTCTTCCCACGGCACTACCCGACTCCTCTGATTCCACCAACACCGCCAGCTCCATCAGGGAGATTTAACATGCATGATGAATCTGGGACTGCTCTGAAAATAAACAACCTTTACTTGATCAGGACTGCAACCATCCTAACGATAAACCAGGTGGTACGAGAGAGTAAGAGAGAAACGGACAGAGTAAAAGGTGAGACCGGAGTGGTGAAGAAAGCGAAAGAAAGAAAAAAAAAAAAGAGAGCGATAGCAAGTAAAAATAGAACAGTTTACTGTGAAGAGGAAAAGAGCGAATCGAGAGAGATAGAGACAAGAATAAATAGAGAAGAGCGAAAAGAAAGAAACGAGCGACAAAAGTGGATAGGAAAGCAACGCAATAAAAGTAACCAAAACAGAGAAGAAACAGAAAGAAAGAAAAAGAGAGAGAGAGAGTAAGAAGAATCGACTTCTTCCGTTAGTTATAAAAGAAATCGACACACACACGTACGTACGTATGTAGGTTTCATTTCACACAGAAAGAGGCCGAGCGAGAACAAGAGGCAGAAATACGGAGTGTAAGGAGGGACGTAAAAACGCAGAGAGCAGAGAAAGAGGGTGGGCATTCAAAAGAGGGAAGGGCAGTTGTAGAAAGCGAAGAGAACCTGACAGATGATTGACACTTTCAGTCAGCCACTCGAAATAACAGAACCGATCTAGGAGGCAGTGCTAAGTGCTGATTGGTCGGCCGGTTTTCTTAAACTGTCGGCAGATGTGCATACTAATGAGCCGAACACGTGCTTTCGCTAAGTGACAGTCAAAGAAAGGGAGACTATAAAATGGACCAATGAAATCGTCCAGAGACTGAGTGCTGGAGAAGTGGGTCGGCTTCAAAGAAGTGAGATCTGATATGCAGTGTCGAGTATGGAAGGATGAGGGGAAGCAGAAAGTGACAGGCTATAAACACCAAGGGAGAGAACAGTGAAAAGAGGGGGAGACGACGGAAAGAAAAAGCTGGGTGAGCTCGCCAGACAGTAATGAGGATTCAGAAATGGTTTTCCTTTCTTTAGGAATATTTTTTTTTCTTCTCTCTTCTTTCCTTATTTTATTATTTGCTTTCTTTAGATTCTTTTTTTTTATTTTTAGGTTTAATGTTTATTTTTTTTGTCTTCTTCTCTCTGCTCCCGCCCTTCTTTCCACCTCGCCAACTCCGCTATGTTATTTATTCGATTTTTTTTTACTTTTTATTTTTCTCTCTTCCTTCCTTCATCTTCCATCCCCACACATCTGCCCTTCCTTCAATTTTAACTTCTTTCTCTGCCAGTAAATACATTCCTTCTTTATCGTTTTTTTTCCTACTGTTTCTTCTCTCTCACACTAACTCATCTATTTAATCAACCTCTGCTCTCCAAATTGCCCTATTAATCTTATACCCTCTCTTTTTCACGATTGAAAGAGAAGGATAGATGGACAAACAAGAAAAGAGAAAATAAGTAGAGAGGGAAAGGAATGATAGTAAGCTGTGTGTGTGTGTGGGGAGGGGGTGTCGTCTCTAAAGGAGTACATGTTTGTCTTGGGTTAAAATGCATTTGCAAAGCTGGCCACTACGTTTAGCAGCCATGGTTAATGGCTTTCCTGCCACTTAGGTAAGCTATCATGTTGCTGTGCCAATGATAGGCTTCTGGCCTGCAAGAGGCAGATGAAAAGCAGTCAGAAAGGAAATACATATGAGTATTAAAGCAATGACCAACCAGACAGCGATAGGTGCTGCTGCTAGCATTAATAATAATAATAATAATAATAACAACAATAATAATAATAGTAATAATAATACCCTCCCCCAGTAATAGTAAAGGGTAAGAGTTTGGCTCATCTGGTAAAGATGCTTTCTCTTTAAACATTGTAGCCAGGAAGGGCCTTTAGTGGAATATTTTTTTAACTTTTAGTCACAGTCGCAATGGCTAATATTTTAATTTCTCCATTTACTTACTTCCCTTGGGCCTTCAGATAATTGTTCTGGATTAGAACTAATAACAGAATAAAAAGAGTCCAAGTCTACTTTTTATTATTATTGGTACTAACATTGTTACAAGCAGCAAATGAACGGTTATGCAGATCACAAATTGGGTTACAAAAAGGTTTTAGAAGATTGATAGAGTAAAGCAAAAGCAAATTATTTTTTACAAGCAATCAGTTTTTATTAATTATAAAACTTTAATTTTTTTTTATTTTTTTTTTTGTAATCACAGGTTTGGGTGAAGCATCAAAATAGATTTTGCAAATAAACTGAAAGTAATTGTAAAAGGAGTTTGAGTGAAAAACTTGCTCAACTTGAGGTCTGAATACAAGCCAACCAATAAAATAACTAATCTCTATAAAAATTTCTGTGAAAAAGTGAGTTTATGGATACAGAAAAAATAGCAGATTCAATATTAGTGGTGGGTGGCATTGCAGCTGGTTTAGGCATCAAATCCAATATATATCATTATCAGCCTTGAAAATAACTAAGGAAATGTTATCATCCCTTGTATAACTGAGATATGTTGTTTATAAAATGATATTTCTTACTTACATATACATTAGTTTCAATGTGAATTTCTTTTTTTTTTCCTGAGAACAGCCAATAGAAATATCTTCCACCAAACAAAGCAGTAATATCCAAAGATTTTTTATAAATGCTTTATATAATGAAAAGTTAGATAATAATAATGACTCTTTACATATCAAGAGTATCTATCATCTTCTTGTATCATAAATTTTACAAGTATATAAAATTAAGAGCCCAGAACTACATGGAAGATTTGTTAATGATGTTTATTAAACTAGTTCTGTCATTAAAAATAGAGCTGACAAAGCCAGTAAAGACATCTGGCTAGTCTTTACAGTACACCCTAAAGTTTCAGCAGTCAGTCTATTTATTAGATTTGCAACATCAAAGTGTAAATCTGGCTTTTATCTCTTTCCTCTTATTTGAGAATGTCAGTCTGGTCAAATTGTGTTAGATTTCACTCAGATGCACATAATCTGAACATTCTGAAGGAAACTTTTTTTTTCAATGCAGGAGAGGATTTAAATACAATACCAAGAAGTTTTTGTTTTTTTTTTAAGTAAAGAAAAATGCACTAAATACTGTTCTACAAGTGAATCACTAACATCAAGATAAACAAATCCTGTCAATAAAAAGAAGAGGCTATAATATCCTAGGTCCCTCTCTCTCACATTCATTATCAGTACAAAGTTCTTTGGTCATCCAGAAAGAATGATCTGGAGGAGGTGCTATGCCATATATTCAACAAAACTGACATATTTGTCAAGCTTCTTTAATCTTCTCCCACTCTAAGTTTTAATGTTTGGTCATTGAAATACTGATTTTGAGAACTTTTCAGCACCATCTCATACATCAGCAGAATATTTTTAAATAACTAGATCTGCAGAGATTTTCTCTCTCCCCATACAAAAATCATTTAATCCATTCATATACTTGTAAAATCAGTTAGAGTGTGTGAGTGCTGAAAGTAAGAATTTTTCCAAAGAATAAAACTGATGTTTTCTCAAATTAAGGAAAGTGAGTCAAGATAAGAATTTTCATCACACCTTTCCACACATAGAAATATTAAAATACAAACATTCTAAAGTCCAATTCCTTGTATGAGGTTACTCTAACTTCTTACCACATCTGTCTACAAAAAGTATAGAAGAGAAATTCAGATGTTAATTAAGGCAAATAGTCCCTCTTCTAATTGGTTCACCTACAAACCAAAATGCATAATACACAATCAAGCTGGCAAAATAATTAGTACAATAGTAGACTTTTAATACAGAATTTAAATGAAAACTTCAAACTTACTATGTCATTAAAAAGTAAAATCATTAGATAAGAGTAGTAATTATCAAATTTTCTTGACCTATCATCCATGATGCTTGTAAAATCAATGACTTTCTCTCTTTATGCACACAAACACACAAATATTATTCTAAAGGTATTCTGAACTTATGAGTTTAGAAATTTGATGGCTTTGGAGTTAAATCCACTTTGGTTCAGAGACAAATTTGTGGTGCGACAATTGAAAAACCAACCCACAGTATATGTAGTTCTAGCAAGTACTCAGATACCACATTGTGTCTGCTGTAGAGAGGTTGAGTTCACAAGCGAACCTCACTGCTTGTAAGTTTAACCTTCATTATTATTGCAGCCTTGTGCCAGACTAAGCTATAAAGTTGGAAAGATCTGAAAACTGTGAGCAATTAGAGATTCCAGAGTGTTTATCACAAGAAGATAACCTATAAAAAATGGTTGGCAGGTCCTTCATGACAAACCTCAAAATAGGCTTTAATAGTTGTAATTAAATGAAAAGTACTTATCTATCAATAACCACTTGCTCCATTCTTGGCATGAAATCTAATTTTCTCACTATTCCATTCCAAATTATAATATTCTGTTTCTCATATTCCCAAAGCATCATTTAGCTTCTCATTCAATTCTAAATGAGAAGCATTAGTAAATTATGTCAACTCATTATACATGTCATTTCACTATTTCACACATTGGCCTTGTGTGGCAACCAGTCTAAGAGAAAGAATATTCTGAATTCCAAATTATGGTGTAGGTAAGTGGAAACCACTCCATTATCTTTCTCAAGAGAGCATGAGATTTCAATGATAAGGAAAAGGAATCTGTGAAGAGCTATGACCAACTATGTTCTGAAGGAACATAACATTAAAAAGAAAAGCAAAAAAATAAAAATAGTTAGGCCCCTAATACCACAATCTTTCACCACTCCTCAAACACACTTGCAAGTAACAATTATAATTTTTATGGCACTTATTGTAATGGCAATAAAGAGTTTATAGCTACAAGACTGGCAGTCAGAAAGAGCACTTTTTCTTGGTGGGATGTGAAATCAGAATTATTGGTCTCTTATAAGAAATAGAACCAATATACCAAAATACCATTATAATGGTTATTGAACCTTAAACCTTATGACTTCCAGTTCAATCCCTTATCCACTCTGCCATCACCACAAGGATCAGCAGTAATAGTCTTATGACTGTGGTGTTGAGTGGTGAGCAGAGTTTAATAGGCCAGCCTTTTATGTCAGCCAGTGCTTTACCTATCAGTAGTGTGCTTAGTGCTTGTTCTTTTGAGAAACAGGAAACTCAAGGAAAATTAAAAAGCAGTAGTAGCAACTAAGTAATGTATGTGCAATTGTGACTATCAGAAATTGTGAGTGTGTGTAAGTGAGATAGCATATAAGGTGCATGTTAAGAAAGTCATCTTTACCTACATGCAACGAAGAGCAAAGACTTTTCTTTTCTTCAAATGAAAATCATGCAAGCAATGCAGATGAGCTGATTTGCTATTTATTGAGATTGTTCGCCAAATCTAACGAAGTCTCCTGTGAATGATTAACAAACTATTTTTCCTTTACTCTATTTTCCAACCTTATTCCATCTCTTCATTGCATTTATTCTTTCCAGCTGCTTCCCCTCATATCATCAATCTTATTTCATCATTCTATTATTCATTCATTCTCATTCTCACTTTTATACAGACACATTCCAAAACAGACAGAATGATACATAGGTATACACATATTTTCTTTCTCTTTGTGCATGTGTGTGTGTGTGTGTGTGTGTGTGTATATATATATATATATATATATATATGATAAAAGTATAGTTTTAAGGTAGGCTATATTTATTGGTTAAAGTGCTCAATATCAAGGACAGAGCATATGTAAATATAAAACTGTACATTGAGGTCAACATCCACTAGGGGTGGGGCATACACTGTTTCATACTTAACACAATCCTCCTCAATGTCCACTCATATATATATATATATATATATATATATATATATATATATATATATATATGAGGTGATTGTGTCAGCTAATGATAACACATGTTTTAATCTCTCATATTTAACATCATTTTTTATTTCACTCCTGGCTTCTTCAATTTTTCTCAGCCTGTTTGTGTCAGTGGTCCCAGGACCCTCATATAAAACGTGGGCTTTATATTTTCATCTGTGGTGTCAGAAAGATTGTTCCTGTGCTACTTGGGTGAGTGTTTATATATCTCTTTGTCCACATATTAATTCCAGGTGCAGAAGAATCTGCAATGTTATCAGTCCTGACCTGGCATCTCAGTTTCAGACATTTTTTCCCCCACCACAGTTGATTTGCTGTGCCTTTACTATAAATTCTTTCATGGTAATTGTTCTGATGGAGCTTTCTTCTTTAGTACCTATACTTTATGAATTTAAGCGCATCTAGATCTCATCAATTTACAAATGAAATGGCTAAATGCAACCGTAAGTTCTATACTAACAATTTCTGCTCTTGCACTTCTCGCTTGTGGAACTCTCTTCCAGCTTCTTCCTCTCCAGCCAAGTTTGATCTTCAAAAATTTAAATGCAATATCAATCATTATATTCTGTCTTCTTAATTCTCGTTCTTTTATTATTCTCCCACCTTAATAATGTTTTCTTTTCCTGATATACTCTCACACTCAGTAAACCTTTGCATCTTAATTGTCTTGCTTCAAGTGAAATGATAAAAAAAAAAAGCTGCACCAACCATATTGGTCTCCATTTAGCAACCAGGAAGTTATCTATCAAGTCAACTTGGTTTCAGTGAAGGACACTGAGTGCAAAGTTTATAATGGCATGATCTGGGGTGAGATACATACTACATACATGGTTTAAAAACTGGAGAAAATGTGTCGTATATGTAGACAGTTTTCATATAAAGGAGTGTGCAAAAATAAGTCTACAATTGTGAATCTGAGAAAGTAGAGATGTTTGATGAAGAGCTCTTCATTATTTTGTATCCTATGTGCTAAACATCTATACTTCTCATATTTATAACTGTACAAATTCTACTTTTGTACAATCCCTGTATAAAACAATAAATGGTTAGATTGTGATAGACAAATGAAGAGGTTAACCAAACTGTCATTGATACACACATGCAACTAAATTTACCACATAAACTACACAGAGTTAGTGAGAATCATCAAGGAAGAGGTAGTAATTAGTCAAAAGGACATTTCCCATTCTGTTACCTGCCAGTTTCAATGACATCTTCATTTGTAAATATGTATGATTGTTATGATATTACTTTCTTAATGAAAATATGCTAGTTTGTTTGATGAATAAATGTATTTAGCTTTAACTCTCAATTTTTATTATTAAGTTTAGGATGATTCTGGAATAAGAAGACAGGGTACAGAGAAAGTTGGTTTTATGCTTTCTAAAAGAATTGTCCTAAACTAAAACTAAATTCATCTTACCAGTTCTATCTCCATCTCGACCATTATCTATTATGTTCTTTAGTCTCCTTCAACACCTCCTAATTGTTATAGTAAATATACATTAAAATAAAATTAGCCAGAAAAGGTTAATAATTAGGTTTGCAGATGTTTTAACCAGGGCAACATGAGGTAGACTTGCTAATTGCTCATAAAACCACAAAAGTTCAACTATCACTTTATTGAAGATAAGGCTTCCAGGTGAAAAAATATGATATTTTCAAGAGAAACAAAAAAGAAATATCAAATATAAATTTTCAAAAAAAAGTTAGTAACCAAAGCAAAGGTCTAATGAGTCTATAATGAAAGCTAAGTAGGGAATGTGAGGGGCCAGGAACAGTAATCAAAAACACAAGTAATTTCATGGGAAATTTATACTTTGAAAACTAACACTGAAAGGAATATTAATTCCCAATCTATTTTTATGTTTTTTTAATCCATTTCACAAGTTCTAATTTCTGATATATGATTCTTACCATGCCTGCAAACAACCAATGATAAACAGATGTAGGTTTTTCCAGCCAATTAAAAAATGCAAACCAAAGATCTTTAAGTCGACATAGAAATTTGCTTTCCTATGGGCTTGAGTTGAGCTTAGAGAACATGAAATCTAAACATGTAACATACTTCCCAGTCAAAATGATGATTTGCATAAACACACAATTTAGGAACTCATGTCAAGGCTGACAATGCTCTTTGTGTTCGCTATGCCTGTGCACTGAAATAGTAGAGACTAGTTGCTAGAAACTTTCTACTCCATCAGTTATTAGGGCATACCAGTGATAGGATAGTTTTATTAAGATATCAGATAATGGAATGGAACAGAAAAATCTGTATTTATTTTTGTGTGAAAGAAGCACCTTCAGCTTAGAAATTATAAATTTGCTGATTGTAAGTTTCCCAGATGAATGACTATTGCTACATAGGCCTGAACCCCCACCCCCATCATATAGATAGATAAAACAAGGCAAAATATTGTTAAAGATTGCAAATGCAACTAGTTATGTGTTTATATAAAAGTCATTCAAATGGACATATAATATATTATACACACAAAAATATAGGTTTATTTCTGAATAAATGTTGATGTATAGAAAGCAAAAATGAAGCATTATGCATATATCTACATTTGATATATATATATATATATATATATATATATATATATATATATATGAGAGGTGGCAGAAAATTTCTTGGCTCACTCCATTTCCAAAAATTTGACCAACAGATCAAACATCAGAATTTTATTTAGAATAACTTCTTGGTTAGGGTTAGAACCACTCAGTACCCAGTCATGGATAGGTTTGTCTGTGTGTGTGCACATGCATATACACATCAAAACATATATATATATATATATATATATATAAATAAATTTCCTTAGTTATGTATAATGTATTTGTGAGTTATATTTATATGTAGCCCTGTAGATGTATATAAAGATTAGTTTAAACATATATTTGTGATATATCTAGGTCTATCTGTGCCTACTCTTGTATGCTCAGATAGACAATAAAAGTTTGTAAAGGGAAAGATTTATTAGCACTCTAGAATTGTACACATCAAAAATGGATAACTACTTCAGTCTGGGATAAGAATAGTTTTTGTGTGTTTTGCTTCAGATCAAAGTGTTGATCAAACACTTTTGCCTGGAATTTACTATTTATGTTTTTGAAAAGTGTTACAAGCACAAAAGTGTGTGTGTATCTACACATTGTTTTATACATGTAGTTTTAAAGTTAGTGACAATTGATTTAAAAATAATAATATTGATATTAAATTTTTAATAAATCTATGTTTAAATAAGTCAATGTTCCAGTTTTCCTTTTATATATCAATACGTATAAATATGTTAGCAGGGAGATTCTCATGATTAACAGTCAGAAATGTTTACAAGTCAATGAATGTAAGCAAATAACCAATTATGTTTCAAGAACTATTGTCTGCAAATCCATCTTTACCGTTCTAAAGAGATGAGGTGCTAATAAACAGTATCAGAAAGAATGGTGTAAGTTGCCTCACAGATCATTAAATGGAATGGCCAGTATTTCTGGTTTGAGGCTGGAAGAGCAATGAATGTTGTAATCGATGTCAAATCACTGGGCTTAAAGTAATAAGCAGTGCTGTAAGAAGACAACACTGATAACAGTGATGACCACAGAAATAAAGTGAGGATGGATGGACGGATGGACAGAAGATGGGGGCGGGGGGGCAGAGGAGTGGAAAGCTGGTGATTGACCTTCACTGCAGTGGAACCAACTTTTGCAGTGAAGACAGTGTGAGATCAAGCAACATAGGACCAATCACAGGAAGTGAAACCAATATTGCAGTTCTGCTCCACTGATTTTGGTTCCAGGTTATGATTCCAAATATGGCAGTTCCAAAGACACTCACTTCTTCCTCAACTATCACATATTGTTTTCAGAGACAAACAAGACTCCGATTATATAGACACAGTTGGCTATCTCAAAAAGCTGTACCACATACCAATTATATATATATATATATATATATATATATAAATATATATAAGTAATTTCTAAGGAATTAATGAATTTTTTTAATCCGCATTATTTCTTATTATTATAAACATTTTATTTACCAGATTCATTTTTTGGAATAGATATTCTGATGTTTTTTTTTTCTTTAAACAGTGTAATTGATGTCTACTGGTTTGGGCAGGCAAAAGTCTTATTAAAGAAAATATGCCTGTTCTTTAACAACAGTTTTGATTGCCCAGTTTGGTAGACATCAACTGCACTGTTTAAAAAGGAAAAATATATATATATATATATATATATATATATATATAAAACAAACAAACAAAAAAATATAAATATTGATGAGGTGCTGAAAAGTTCTTAATCTGACCTACTTCCCAAATCTAACCAAATGACCAAACAAAAATATTTTGTGAAAATACCTTTCTGATTGAGCTAACTTTTCAGCACTCCCTTATATATATCTTAGAAATAATTCAATACCACAAAACTCTAACCTATATAAAAATAATGTTGTTTATGAATTATTATGTCCTTTGGGAGAGTGTATCTCTAATACTATCAAACAACATTAAATTCTTACATTGGCTACATATGCACCACACTCTCATAGATTGACTTGTCATCTATCAAAGATTTAGTGCAGTTCATGCACATATAGATCAAGATATAAGAAACAAGCAAAATAATATGAACTTTGGCAAATTTATTAATAACATAAAACAGCTAATTTGGAAATTTAAAAAATTTAATAAAAAATTTGATAGAACTTGTCAATATTATTCAACCAAACATGTTTAAAAGAATTATTATATATATATATATATATATATGTATGTATGTATGTATTTCCATAAAAGACCCAAAAGAAACAAAACTGAATTTGTTTGACATATGCCAATATATTATCTTCAGTAACAACTTCAAAATATATTGAACATAAGTTACAGAAGATTAAATTCGGAAATCTATAACACGTCAAGCACAGCAGTTGTATAGAAAACCCAATTTGAAAAAATTATGTCACACTTTTGATTTTTATAAATATTCATTGTCATTTTGAGGCAGAGGAAAAGCTGTTCATCAAAACAAGCCGATGTTGCAAGTCATTAAAATAAGAAATAAATACACTAGGGTAGAGAATCTCCTAGATTCCGTTCTTGTTTGCTAATGAAGGAAATCATTCAAAACTTTCCATTTGATATAAGGGAATAGTCATCAAGAGATTAGATATTGGAATAAGAGTAAAATGCAGTTTCAAATCTGACATTGGTTCAAGGAGTCTTTTAGTAGAAATATTAAATAAAAGGAATGTAGCTCAAACATACATATTCAGACATGAATATATCTGAAAAAAATAATTGCCTTATTTCATGAATTATTCAATTATCTTATTCTTATTTTTGCTGTGTTGGCCACATTTCAATCAATGCATTCTCTCACCTTCCTCATGCATATTTCACAATAATCCTTAAATAAAACTTTTAATCTTGTTCAATAGAAAAAGATTATTATTAATGGACAAGATAATAGATTCTTTTAAAAGTTATCTAGAAGTGAGATGCACCTGAGAAAGATAACGTATTGGCTGAAATGACCAAAACAACAAAGTTAAGGATACTCATGAAAATAATTCATGGAAAAGCTGGAGAACACATCAGCTGAAATGACTGAAAGAAAAATGAGGACACTGAATATTTCATAAGAAAAAGTGAATTCATCTTGAAGAAATTTACATTTAATCATTGATGAAGATGCTTAGGTGATGAATAATTGGTATTTGCTTTTGTCACATTGAAGAAAGACATCAATTCAAATAATTATTGCAGTTTATAAGAAACACTAGAGGAATATTTTGGCAGATAATGGCTGACAATGTTTAACTGACAAAGTATTGAAGTGGTGAGAAAAGACTTTATAAATGTTGGGATTTAGATGAACAAACTTTGAACTACTGTATCTTCAATAACCAAAGGACTAGTTTTTACTGTGAGAGTACAAAGCATATAATGTTCACCAATTCTTATGAATATGAAAATACATGTTGACTTTTCTCATTTAAAAGGACAAAAGGTACAAAGTTTCTAAGACAACAAAAGCCCTAAACACCAAAAAACAAATGCTAGAATGCCTGGGCCAGATGTTAAGTTATGAATTTAACTACTACCATTATTTAAACAAGTATCCTTATTTTTACTGTTTCTATCATTATCTTTCTATTGTTTTATTCTTGATTTGCCACATGAATTATTTGGATAAGTATCCTTATCATAACTATTTAGATCACTACCTTTCTGCTGATACATTCTTCAGTTTTCTTAATATTGACTGAAGTTCTGAAATGAAGCACTGATAATTACTTGGTGATTTATTTGAATTACTATCCTCATCTCTGTTATTTGGATCATTTTTCAACCGTCCTCCAGCCTACAAAGTTAGATTTGCTGTTCTGAGAGGGAATGCTATCAGCATTCAAGTAATTATTCAAACAGGTTTATGCTGCATCAGGTAATTTAAGAATTTCAATCAATATTGTTATTTGTTCATATTCATCACTAAACTCAAACTTCAATTGTATGATATTTCCTTTCTGCTTGGATATGTGAACTGTTATAATTGATGGCGTTACAGGAGTCAGCAAGAAAAAAAGACTGGATGAGATTCAGAGATTACGAAATGCAGCAAGCCCAAGAATGTCATGCTTTTTCTTCAGTCTCTTATTTCCAATATTAATTCAGAAATACAAGATCAACTCAAAGATTACCTAATGCAACATACACACAAGGAAAGCTAAAGAATACATCAGGGTTGCTAATAATACAGATAGCAATATTAGTCTGAATGATCAATGGAATAATGCTTGTCACTATGAGTAACTTCATCTTTGTTGTTTGCAACATTTCAACAATATTCATTGAATTTCCTCACATGTTGCATCCCATGTTCTTTACAAATAGCTGAGCATGTATGTATCCTATCTGACCTCATATTTATATAGTATCTCTTTATCACCAACTTTTATTGCTAATTTTGGCCGACAGTGTTTTCTGAGAGGTTCACCTGTGCCAATATATGTATCACAAGAGATTTTGAGCAAAAATAACAAATACTTTAGAGACTGGTTTTTCACACTTTCAACTTGTTCAAAATGACAGTTTTAAGCCATGGAATGCTGTGATATTCTTGTTCAAGAGATTTTTTTAAAAAGTTTGAACCAATTTCTACAGACAACCAGGCACAACATAGGTCTGAGAAAGACTGAAGAACACACTAGTTCAAATATTGTAATAAAAACAAAAAAGATAAAGATATTCATTTAAAAATAGTTAACAATTTATTATAATGTCTGGCCTTTACTACAGAATAGTAGATACTGTGACAAAGTTACTGTTCATATAATCATATCAGCCTAACAAAACTTACAATAATACTAGACTGGCAGCAAGCTCTTATCCATTTAACTGTTGAAATGACATGATGTAACTATGTTCTATGCTAATAGTTTCTTCTATCACTTGTAGAACTCTCTTTCTGGCTTTCCAGACAACTTTCATCTTTAAAAATTTATATGCAATGTCAATCATTATCTTTTGTCTTCTTAATACTTGTTCTTTTATTTTCCTCTCATCTTAATGTTTTCTTTTTCTCATATTCTTTCACACTCAGTAACCTCTTGAGTTTTATAAGGCAATAAAGTGTGAAATGGGGGTGAAATTCTTAAGGAAAAAAAAAAAGGAAATGAAAAAAATTATCATAAAATTCTTCTTTTTTTAAAACTTTTTCTAAGCCTCTTTAAATCAAAGGATAAATCTTTATTAGTTTGTAGTAAAGAAAATTATAATATTCTTTTGTAGGTGAAATTGTCAAGAAGGTGAGATCCTGATAATATTAGCCTAGGGGGATAATTCCAACATGGAAAGTTTTTTTTTCAATCATTTCACCCCCAAGCAAGGCAATAATGCCACTAAGATGCAAGGGGTTAGCAGGGATAAAAGAGGATGAGAATACTCTAGAAAAAGGAACCAGAAACCCAATTCTAAAGAGAAAACAAGGGAGATGGGAAAAGAGTTTGCCTGAAAAACATACCATAAGTTAACCCAAGCCTTGAGAGTGAAATTGAAAAATTCTTTGGAAGCTGTCAATGTTTATGACAGCAAAAAGTCATTGTGGCCAAAGGTGTGAGCTTACTGACCTTGTTTAATTCCTGATCAAGCACTGATTATGCATTTTCTCCCAGAAACTGTAACTACGGTCAGTTCAGCATAGTTGTAGTATAAATCACAGATTGGCTCTATGGGTATTGAAGAAACACAAATGTGCTTGAGCTGGCACCTGCAACAGGGATTAGCTAGCTACCCAGGTTAGATTTCATAGTCTCCTGAGACTGGCTACAACTTCTTCTACTATTGTAGGAATAGGAAAAATACTTGGATAGTTAGTATAATATGTAGGTAAAGAAGCTATTAATAAAGCTGCATTTAGTTTGCTACAGGAACACAATAGTAGAATAGCCAGTAAGAATTAGACCCAAGTAATAGGCTTCAAGATTGGTTTGATCATCAATATGGTAGGTGTCCATGCATATAGGTATCGAGTAGTTGCACTGGTATTACAGCTGCATACAAGGAAATACATGCGTGATATTTTATGGTCTATAACTTCAATTTTACAATGAAACATAAGGTAATTCATTTATTTTATTAATACAGGAATAGTAAATGTTTAAACAATGGGTTATGCATTTATAAATTTAAACATACACATATATCTTTATCCTTAATGATTAAGAACCTAAGAAGAGTTTAATTCTCATGAAAAAAGATTTCTACATTACTATTCAATGCTTCAGTGTAAGTTTAATTCTTCTAAAATGCTTTATTCATGGTTAAATATGTGTTCTGGCAAAAGTATATTCAATGTTTATGAAATGCTTAGATTTTGTACTGAGTAAGTATTACTTGAAAAATAAAATCAGCAAACATGAGCAAAATGTGCAATGATATTCATCAATTTACAAGTAGCAACAGAGAACACCACTTTCTATGTCAGTAAAAGATGCCTTCCAATAGCTGAATAAAGTATTAAGAAACAGGAAAATTTCATTAGAAACAAAGAAAGGAGTGTTGGATTGCTATGCCTTATAAATCTACCTATATGAAATTGAATGCTGGACAATTTCTGCACATATGAAGAGGAGATATGGTTCTATAAAAGAATGCTAAGGAGACCATGGATGTAGTGAATAAGTAATGAGGAAGTTTTAAAGAAAATGGAAACAAGAAGGACATTTATATTTAAAATCAGAAAGGGACAGTTTGGGACACATAATGAGGAAAGATGGTTTGGAGAATTTGACACTCACAGGACATAGTGAAGGCAAGAAAGTTAGAGGAAAATAGCTAATAACCTATCTAATGAGCTTGAGCAAATAGATAGTAGAACAGAGAATGGAAGGAATAGTAAAGAGACAAACATGAGAGAAAGCTACAAAGGACAGGAAGTTGTGGAGAGACTTGATTACCCACACCCTGAAAGGAATTCTTCTATATACCATATTCCTTCAGAACTTGGATAATCATAACTCTCCACAATTTCCTGACCTTTGTAGCTCTTAGTAAATTTTGTCTTTTTCCTATCTCTTCTAAACTCTGTTCTGCCATCAATTTACAAAAGCTTGTTAGATAAGTTATGGGCTGTTTTCCTATGTCCCTTTTGCTTTCAATGTGTCCTGTGAGTATCAAATTTTACAAGTTCTCTTTCCTCATTATGTGCCTTAGAAATTTCAACGGTCTCTTCCTGATGTTAAATATAAGTGCCTTTTACTATCCATTTTCTCTAAAATTTCGTCTTTACTGACATGTTTAATCCAGGGAATTCTCAGTATAATTCTATAAAACAGCATTTCTGTTACCTCAGGTCTTTTCTTCATTTGTTATCAACACATAAAAGAAGAACTTTGATTCAACTTGAGATCTACTCTCTTCTTTTTAATCCATTACATCAGTTTATTTGCATTAAATTACAGTTGTTTGTGTTTTTATTTGAGCTTACTGATAAAAACAAATTGCTTTAATGCTTTTAAAATTTTACTGGTTCTAAAGTTCTGACTGCTGTGACCAATTCAAGAAAAAGGAGAACGAATACAAACATGAAATCACAACTTGAGATTTTTCTGACAAACACTAAAAATTTCTTTTTCATTTGATTTTGTATTTACATTGCAAGGGAAAAAAAAAGAAAAGAAAAAAAAGAGACAGCAACAAAATGAAAATCGCAATTTGCATAATAAAAGACCAAAACGACAAATCACAAAAGAAAAAAGTAAGTGCTTGGAAGAAGAGTCTATGCTAATGGCTTCAATAAAGTTTATACAAACATGTTTATGCATATTTTAATACACATTTTTGATTGAGTGACATGACAGAAGGGATATATAATTATTTAATAACAACTTGATCATTTTAATAGATATGCATCCAACCATACACTGAACAGAATAAATGAACATATTCAAGAACAACAACTAAAAAAGGTGACACATATTTAGAAGAAGGCTGTTAGGACCATGGTAGTGACTACACTACTATATATATATATATATATGTGTGTGTACATTCAAGCAGAACAAAATCAGTTATCTGTAGATTGCTACAGGAGATTTTAATAATACCACTTTCTAACTTTTATAGGAGTAAGATCACTTTCATTTTAGTTCAATGAAACTAATTCAGTTTTGATTTATGGAAGGAATTTCCTTGTTTTCTTATCAGAAGTCGAGGCATAATTTTACAACTGAAATTAATATAAATCCGGGTAACATTATACACTAAAAATAATTTGTTATTAATGTTTCTTGTTCTATTTCAATTAAAGAAAATTTATCAAATAATGCATGGGAGAGGTGTGTGTTTCATTTTGTAAAATATATGTTGATTTTATAAAAACAAATATCATGCATTTACAATTATTTTTGAAGACAATATTCTTGTGTTAATCATTTTCTTTTTGTAAAGCAGTTCACTGAGCACAAAATTAAGCAAATTTGCTCAAAGTTATCAGTGTTGGAGCTCAAGTTCTACATAAAACAGTTAGTGTTGCTTTTCTTAAAATTTGGAGAACAAATTTTTAAGAATATTTGCTACAACTATTTCTTCACAATTTAAAATATAATTGTAGCACTTGCCTTTAATTGAGTTTTCTATTTTAACATTATTTTAATTTGTAATCTTAATTTAATCATTTATAATCATAGATATTTCATTCTGAGGTTCTTCAGTCAGGAATGTTTATTTGTTAGTTCAGTATCTATACCCAGCAATCAGGCTAAAAAATGATGGGTGATTTTTTGAAGAGATTTTTTTTAGTTGGTTTGTTTTCTATGGCTTATCAACCCTTTTGCATGTTATTTAAAGCCAGAAAATATTTTTAGATTGTAAGATTTGGCAGGTGGAGAATAATAATGGTATAGTGATACAAGTTTTACCAATTAATACACAATTAGGTGGAGAAGAGGTGGATTCATAGTTTTTTTTCAAAAATCTTTGCATGTAAATGAATATAATGAACCCAACTGGAATTGAAACTTGGCTCACTGATTAATAATTCTCAGCCATTATCCATTTCACTAGCCGTACATCCAAGCTTGCAGCACCTGGTATTTCCAAGCGATCACCCATCAAGGGATTGACTAGGCTCAATGTTTCTTAAGTTTGATTATTTTACAGGAACCAGTGTTTCAACATGATGTGGCTGTAAGCAGATTTTTTGCAAAAAAACTTACCTGACATGGCAAGAAATTTAGTGGACATACTTATATGTAAATTAAACTGTACAGTTTCAACATAAAGAATTGAAAAGAATTCTTTTCAATTGTTTATGCACACACATAAAATATGTATGTGCAGTACTTATTGGAAAGTGCTCAATATCAGTGATAGAACTAACATATTCAGTTGTATGGATATGTGTTTGTGACCCTGAGTTTCATGCTTTTGTGAACTATAATATGTACACCCGTATACATGTATGTCTGCGCATGTAAGAGTGTCATCCCAAAATGGAAACAGAAGAGAATTCACACCACCACCAATCATAATCAAACACAAACAAGCATAAATAGATTCAATTTTCAAAAAATAAACCAGTTTGTATGATGATCGCAAAAGCGTGAAACCCAGGGTCATAAAGTCATATCCATACAACTGAATATATATATATATATATATATATATATATATATATATATATAGAGAGAGAGAGAGAGAGAGAGAAGCAAGTGATATTTTTTATGCCTGCACATATAGAATATCTCTGTTTAAGAGTAATAAAGAATTGTGGAAATATAGGGGATTAGTTTGGACTTGCTGATTTTATCCTTTGTGAAATCAATTTTCATATTATTCTAATTAAACCATTTTCAGTAAGATGAAAAACTACTGAGAACATTCAAAGGTACCAGAAATTTAGATAAAATTTTTTAAAATATAAGAATTCATTCCACATGAATTATAAGAATTGGATTTTCACTGTATCAAGCTTTTGAGGGGATGCCAAACTGTGCTTCACAATTGCTACCTGCTGCATATGAAGACAGAAAGTGGTACCAAATTGTTCCAGGCTGTCAAAGAACATGTAAACAATTCACTCTAACGACACTATTGTAAAGCTATCATATAATTGTGCTTTCTGGTGGTAGCTTTTGTATCGACCAGCATCCAAAGGCACCCCCCACTCCAGTCTGCACTTCCCTCTCCCAAGTTCAGCCTTGCCACCTGCGTGACTAATGTGTTCTACATGTATGAATTCTATCACCTTGTTAGTCATTGGCTGGCTAGGAATCACTTGATTTCATTCACAAGATCAATTGCTTCTTCAAGCCCAGCCGATTTTGAACACATTGAACACAAATTGCCTTTAGATTCTTGCAACGGAAGAATGATCTGCAGGGTGGATATATGAAGCATTCATTTGCACACAGGAGATTTGTAAAAAAAATAAAATTTGGGGTGTGGAACTGGAGGGTGAGGTGGAAACTGTACTAAAATGGCATAGCCTGAGATCAAATTATCAACAATGATTTTGAAACCTAAATATATAAATACTTATATTTATTTATTAATAGCATTAGGAATTACAATTTAGAGGGTCATTTTTTAATACTAATTAGTAATTGCTTGGTAAAGCAGACACAACATATATGTATGTGTGTGCATACATACACATGCAAAGGAGGTGCTGAAAATTTCTCAGCCTGATCGAAGTCTTTCACTCCCATCTTCTAATGTTTCATCATTTGGTCAGATTTTTGAAAGTGGGTCAAAACCTTAAAACTTTTCAGCAACCCCTCATATAGATACTAAACTGATCTTTAGCAGAAGATATTTCAATGTTTATTCTTACCATACTAAGAACATTAAAGCCTTTAAAAAATAATCCATAATATTTTTGTCAATCAGACGTGTATTTAAACTTTAACTTCTTTTTATTCTTAGCTGTTTTTCTATTATCTCATTTCTAATTTTCTGTTTCAGTCTTAAATCTCATTTTATTCAAGACTTCTTTAAATGAACACAGATTATTTTTTAATAAATAATCTTATTTCTATTAGACCATACTGTAATTCACTGTCTGACCTTTAACAATTGTTTCAGTTGCCAATATTCACAAACCTACAAAATGCAGTAAATTTTTAATTCTTTCCTGACCATCAAGAAAATATTTTTCCATATTTTCATCGCACAACATAAAGATTGTGTACAAAAAGCTTCTGAAGCAAATATTTGATCAAAAACTGTAAAAGTCTGTGTTCAATCATTGAAAACTTTTCTTCCTGCAACCCCAGAAAAACTTAATTGTTTAATGCTGAAAATGATTCAAGTGAAACAAGTGAGTGATGAATTCAATGGACAGGTAATAAAAAAGCTGACACCATGTCTATATAGATTGAGTCTCAATGCAAACACTTGTGATTATGATTTTATTTCTAACCCTATTGCCAAATCACAGAGTGAATGGAAAAAAAAAATATAATTCATCTCATAAATTCGACCTGTGATATCATAAAGAAATATATATATATATATATATAATGTTTTCCAGTCCATAAGTAGTTCTATTCAGTAGACAGAATAATTAAAAATAAGTATTCTCACCAACTCATAGCCATTAGAATAACACAATAAACCAAAAATAACTTTGCTACTATTAATGCTCTAATGACTTGCATATATAGTTGAGCTACTATCCAAATCACATGGCCTGAACATTATATTCAAGCATGAAACAGACGGTCATCACTCAGTGTTGATCTCAGTGTCTGTACTGATTATATTTGCATACACTCTTCCAGATACTGAGCACTTTTACCCCATTAAAAAAAGCTAAACTTAAAACTAAATTTTCTCATATATATATATATATATATATATATATATCAGATTTTATTGGTGGGACAAAACTTAATGACTGCCATAAATAGACAAGATTTATTTTTATTACCACTCGTTTATAACAATTAAAAGGAGAAAATGAAAAACGGGCTAGCTAACAGGTTTCGAACCTCGCTCAACAGAGCTAAATTGAGGTTAATAAATATATAATTATCAATAAAAAATATTCTTAAATGGAAATTAATTGGATGCCCAGTACAAAATCCTTCTGTTTACATAATGAAGATCTCAAGGAAGAAGTATACATGGCCACCAATATTTTCAAGTTGTAAAGTGAGTGGGAGATGGAAAACAAGTCCACACTAAAATTACCATCTAGCTTGGTTTTAGAGTAGATCATTAAGGTCCTATGAGTAAGGCTCTTAATTAAATTTATTTTACATTTTATGGAACAAAAAGAGTCCCAACAGGTATACAAACATTGGTTTTTGATAAACAGAAGTAAGAAAACCATGTTCTGCTAACCAAAACATAAAAAAAAAGGTAAGGGAAGAATTAATTTCCTTTTCTTGTGTAAATTTGAGAGCTGGATGAATATTGTTCAGGGATGAAAGAAAAAGGTCTGCTTCAGTCTCATTATTGAAGAGACAAAAAGGAAGTAAACATCAGGTTTATTAGATTTAGATAATACACTCTCTTCATGGAATCCTACAAAGATGTTAGCCAAAATAAATTTGTCAGTTGATGGATAATGCTGTATAAAGTCAGAAAATTCAAATGAATCTTTAATACAGGAAGAATTATACCATTCTAAATCTGGCTACACCATGTTGAGAAGACCCTATCATGGACAAAATAGGACTCAATGGAATCCCAACCTTTGTGTTTTGGGTAAATCATAGAGACAGGGACAAACAGAATTCAAGGGTCTAATTAAATTATAAATGGCAAAATCCCACTTTTAACCCACTTGACTAGATATTTTTGAAACTTACCCTCAATAGATAATGTAGAATCAAACTTATCTATTGGGCCTAACTAGACAAACTTAGAAGAATCCTTAAGAATAGTCATCATCTTGTTTACATAATATTTATAATCAAGAATGATGACACCTGAGTCTTTATCAGGTTTCGTAATTACCAAAGATTTATTATGACAAAGTGATTTAATTACCTGATATTGTTCTCTGTTCCACTTTGATTCACTAAAGGAAACAGGAGTACCTGCATGTGAATGTGCTATGTTGTTTAACTTTGCTTTAAGGTCACTGACCTTGTTAACAGAATCAGGCTGAAGTTTGGCTAACTGGGCAAACAAAACTTCGAACTCAGAATAAATTTCTTCTTCTCACAAAAACCCAATCCATGCAAGAGTATTGAGAGCTGTCGCATGGACAACTGAAATGAAGAAAGATTCAGAACATTCTGATCAACACTAGGAATAGCAGAATACCCAAATTTTTTATAAAGCAAATGTTTCAAATTATTCTGATATTTAGTCACAAGTTGAGAATGACTGTGCCCATGAACTAGTGCAACATAACAGGCAAAATGAATCTTATCAAAATAGGAAGGTAAACCCATTGTATTTCTTATAGAATTTGGCAAGACTATAAGAGAGATTAGATATAAAGCTGGAAATAATAGCCTCTTCAATTTTCTGTCATGGATGTAAATTAGCCCTTTTTATTCTAAAAGTAATAAAAGGGGGACAGAATTTGTTAGTCAAGCACAAATGATGAAAGAATTTGTTAGCTGAAGCAGTTCTAATTTTACTTTTAACAAAGAATTCAATATATATATATATATATATATATATGTGTGTGTTTGTGTGTGTGAGAGAGAGAGTTTAAGTATGAATTAATATTAATCATTGTTTTAAGCAGAGTATTCCCATTTCATGCTGACACAAAATTTCAAATATTTACATAAAATTAATGTCAGTAAATTCTGTATATTTTTTTTACAAATTTTTAAAAGTCTATTCTATTTATAAATACACAATATAAGAAATTATTTTCTTGTTCACAATATAGTCAAATCATAATATCAAATGACTCCAAAGTGCCTCTTCAACAAAATAAAAGATAAAAATATATCCGGTGGAGAAAAATAAACTGCCCCCCTACTGGTAATGAGAAAAAAAAAAAAAAAAAACTGCCCAGATAAGAATAAATAAAAATACCAATAAAATAAAATCAGTTAAGTACCCAAGTCAACTTAAGAAAGATTCAGATTTTTTGCTTTTGCTTTTTTCCACAACAAAATGGTGTTAATATTGCTATTGGTCCTTTTTTTTCTTGCCTTGCACTTTAACATTTAAAATCTTTTTCACTTCTTAGAAAGAGAAACATTTGCTTGTAATAGATATTAAACTAGGCATACAAGATTAATTAGTATCAGCCAGGCTTGAAGTTCAAGTCGGTTGTCATCCTAAGGCGCTGAATTACACGCTGTTGTGATTGTCAGAAAAAAAATATATATATATATATATATATATATATATATACATACATACACACACTTCTCTGACACTTTAATGCACTTAAATTTATTTGTATACTGTTATCTATTAAGAGATGGGTATCAACTGAAAAGTTCTTATCCCAACTAAACAACCCTTCCCAAAAACATTTTGATGTTTTTTTTGGGAAGTGGGTTATGCCAAGAACTTTTCAGCAATCTTCATATCTCTTTTTATATATATATATATATATATATATATATATATATATATATAGAGAGAGAGAGAGAGAGAGAGATACATTTGAAATGCATATTTAAATATAAACAATATAAAGATGACATTGTGCATAACCTCAGTTTATATCTTGAAAAGCCATCCTTCCTCAAAGATTGTGTACTGGTGTTACAGAATCACAAACAAAGAACTGTACGTAAGAAAAAGAAACTGCAACACTTGAGGACTTTCAACAGCAGCAACAGTTAAAAGGGATATCACATGTAACTTGAAAAGAAAATAATGATATAATCAAGATGTTAACGTTCCTTGACATTTCAAACAACAGGTTAGGAAGGGAACTCTCCATCAATATGGGAAAGATCAGTAACACCTACTGGACTTGAGACAAACATTTTTCTGAAAAATTATTTTTAGAGAAAGATTTTATAAATTTCAACTGACAACAGCACTGGCTGCTTGATCAATGAATGACAAATGTTTCCTTATAAAGAAACGGTTATTAATACTACATATATATATATATATATATGTGTGTGTGTCTTTATTTTCATATTGCTGCATTACTAAACATATACACACTTGTGTGTAAATGTGTATTTGTGTGTGTATATATATATATATATATATATATATATATATATATATATAAACTGACAGACTGATAGATATTTTATTAACTATTAACATAAAACAACTATAACCTTAATACATTTACAGACACACACACATTATATATATATATATATATATATATATATATATATATATATGGACATTGAAGTCTGTTTCATGCTGAACGTAATCGTTAGGCACATAACCTGATGACTGTGTTTAGCATAAAACAGACTGTCGCCACTAATTGATTTCAATGTTCACTTTTATATTTACATACGTTCCATCTCTGATATTGAGAACTTTAACCCATAAATATAGTATACCTTAAAACTATATATATATATATATATATATATATATATATATATATATGAAAAATGTATATTTTTTACACATTGTATGGATGTATATGTTGCTTGCTAGGATAGAAAGATGCACATCCATCCATTATTCTATGTACAGACAAAAAAAAAACATCTAGGTATATGTAGAATAAGCATACAGAAGCAATCTACAAATCATCACATTCAAATGTTATGCATGTATGTGTCTAAAGAATGTAAACTTACACAGACAAAGGAGAAAGAAAAAAAAGATACTAAAGATGAAAAAATTACTGAATGAGCAAAGTACACCACGTAATTACACACAGCCGTTCCAAAAGTGTAAGTTACACGCATTCCTTGGCAACTAATAAATGTTTAACAACATTATTGAAAGCAATTAATGGCATGGCCAAGAAATTGTTTACACATGTGTCACCAGAGAAAGTAGTTAATTAATTGGATTGAAAAGAAATAAATAAAAATAAAAGAACATAAACAGTAAATAATTTCCTCTCTTCTTTTTATGCTTTCTTTCTCTCCCTAGAATTCCTTCAAGTCATCTTTCCTTCTTTCACTCTTTTTTTCACTTTCTTAAACTTTCTCTTTCCTTCATTTCCAACTTCATCTGTTTCTTAAAATTCTCTTTTCTTGCCATAGAATTTTTCTTTCCTTTCTTTTATTCCCATTCTCATTTGGTTATTTCTTTTTTCCTCTAATTTGTTTTTTTCCTTGAATTTCTTCATTTCATTCATATTTCCTTTCTTTTTTAGTTTGTCTTCCTTTTTCTTCTTTCTCCCTCTTTTCTTTGTGTCTGTTAAATTTAATCATTTTTTTCATTACCAAATTCTCACTCCATCATTAACTTCACCATTGTTTTTTTTTCTTATCTTCCTTCTTCCCTTATTTTTTTCATATCCTTAAATATGCAAACTAATCACAACCAAAACTACTTATATAATTTCTGCACTAATTGCCCTAAGGAAAGGCATGAATCCAATTCTACAACACAGTTCTATCTCCTGTCATCTTGATTATCATTGTGATCACAAGAATACCAAGATGGAATACAATTTGTGGTAATGCCAGAGATTTTCCCTCAGCTGCTTGATATTTTCCACAATGGAAAAATGGGTACTACTTACTGACAATCTTTACTTGCTGAAACACAAAGATGTCACACATTGAGAACCTAAGCCAACTGAAAACTCAGTTACCTATTCTTGTCATATGATAAAGTTAATGTAAAGCAGCAGAAAACAATAGACAAGGAACCAAACTGAAAAGTATGTAATGTGAAGGAAGCAGCACATAAGAGTTTGTCAGTATAAGAAAAATAAGTACATAATTCAATGTTCTGTGGAATAATAGGAATTAAATAATGACTATTTCAAAAGTCAATCGTGTAAATAAAAAGAAAAAGCAGACGTGACAGTTTTTTAGTTTTAATTTAAGCTCTGGTATGGATTTTTTCCTATTATGGAAATGAAAAAGTACAAAGCAAAACTCAACTCAAGGAACACTGGATTCTATATACACCTGAGGTAGGTAAAGAACACATCAAATAAAATATGATAAAAATAACAAAAATGAAGATATTAGACCAAAATATTCATAGAATACTAAGCCTTATTTTCTTTACTATTTACCATTCTCCTCCAAGAAAGAACAAAATCTACTTATAATCATATTTCAGCTCAGGAACATTTGAAAATCTTTGCCTATTAGGCAATTACAAGAGAAAATAGTTGGCTGATAAATTTAGTGTCAGTCTTTAAAGTTTTGTAGAAGATATGTCAGGGATAGTGACATTTAAATTCATAGAAATCTCAAAATATCTTTTAAGATTTTCTCATTTATCCATTCCAGATGCTTTAATTCCCTGTATCCACCAGCATTAACAAATATAACATTATTCACAGAATAATTTTCCATAGAAATTTGTATGTGCTACAGCAGAATACAAGGAGAACATTTTGGTGTCATAGATTCCATGATAAGCAGCACTTGTTAAGTACATGAGCCAAAACAGGAACAAATTTGACTACATATGAGAAAGACTCACATAATATATATATGATATATTAATATATATATATATATATATATATATATAATCATATATATAATATATATATATAATCAACGATAATATACAAGGTGTGACAATTCTTGGAATGGCCCTGTGAAAGCAAAATTTGCTTACCTGGTCAATATTGGCTACTGTCAACTTCAAAGCATCCCCCTTATGAAGCTATGCACATTGAAAGATGATGGTGCCAGTCCTAGAAACATTCTTGAACACAGTTTTCTGAAATACCATTCAATAATACATATGTTTGTGGATCTCAGTAAATCTTAGTCCTTTCAAGGTATTTTTCAGTTTTGGAAATGGACAAAAATCACAAGGAGCTAATTCTGGTGAATAAGGTAGATGGCCTATATTTTTGTAATGGAGTTCTTAGGCAGGTACTCACAAATGTCTAACACACAATGTTTCTTATTCCCAAATCTTCTATTAGAATCTGTTTCCTTATTCATATTCAGTTCTTCTGCGATGTCACACTCTCCATCTTCAATCTGAATGCATCAAATCTCACACTCTATCCACATTTATATCTGTTCTTTCAGTTTTTGGCTGACTATTTCTTGCATCATTATGCACACCTTGCTTTTCTTTGAACCACTCGTTCCATTTGAAATGCTCAATTACTTCACAGAATATTCATCATAAACTGTTTCTAATAAGAGGTTAATATTTCACTAGCACTGTAACCAATCTTCACACAGAACTTGATAGCAATCAACTGCTCAAGTTTCCTTTCAATCATTTTCATTCAACAGTATTACATGAACATGGACAACTTTCTCTGCTGCTCAGTGACTAATTACTCATCAAGAAAATTAGAAAATGTCTGGGCTTGACTCTTTACTCCAGCAACAGGCTTTGGTCATTCTGAGAATTAAATTGTCACATTTCATATATATAGAAATATACAAATTATAACAACATTATTTATTTTTAGCTTTACCTATGCAGTAAAAAAATGTGATGTAAGAAAGTTCAACACCCAGAAAAAAAATATCTATATGAAATGGTGCTGAAAAGTGAACAAATATTTTGATACTTGGTTATTTGGTCAGATTTAGAAAAGTGTATCAAGCCAATAGTTTTTCAGCATCTGCTTGTATACACATTGCTTTTTTTGAGCTAGGCTCCAGAAGTACTCACTAAGAATCATTTCCACAGAAATTACAAGATATACAAAGCACAATAACACCTTTTGGTTGACTAAGTTTTCAGTTAAAAAAAAAAGAAACAAAAAACTTTTTTCATGGACATTACCATTGGCTATACATTTTTGCCAAGGATGAATAAGTTGTAAAAAATCGACACCACTTTTTCACAATAATGATGCTCTAACACATTACTCACTGCCTAACTATGCTCATATCCCCTGTTTGGTCTCCATCAACATTCAGTAAGCATCAATGAATGCCAATGCAATCAATCTTTTTCTGCATGGAAGTATTTAATGATACACATCTGCTTTGTACACACGTTCACTTCAGGCATAATTTTGCCAAACTGCCATTTAGCTGCTGTTACAAGGCAAACAAATCTAGTTTATTAGCAAGAAGCATCAACTGCTACTGCTATATTACCAACATCCATCTCTGATGTGGACCAACATAATAGGTAGCAGTATTTTCAGAGCAATCATTAAATACATGGGAATTGTGTTTATGATGATAAAGAAAAAGTCTCATTTTATTAGTGGAAAAAGATGAAAAAAAAAAAAAAGAAAAGTAAGACTTTCTGAGAAACTATTGGAGTTTTACAAACACTTAATGACAACATGAAAAGCTGAAATGAATATATATCTGCAATTAAAGCGTAATAAATGACGGTGACTAAATAGAAACCCAATACACAGCAAAAGCACTGAATGAAGCCAGTACTCATATTGACAATTTGAGGGATTTTTCTCAGATTCACTGAAAGGAAAGTAAGAAGTCATTGACCAAGCCTTGCAAAATAAGTTTGACAAATTCATTTGTTGATAGAAAAGAATGAAAAAAAAACATGATGCAATGATAGCAGTCATACATAAAATGTCGAATCTAAGTGCTTGCAAATTATGCGCTCAAAGATATGTAAACATTGTTTGTTCTTGCCTGACACTTTCTCCATCCCACTTACCTTTCTTTTCAGTAGATCAAAAGGACAAGCAAACATCTAGCAAGTGTAGAATTCACAGGTACTTACCTACAAAGAAAAAAAGAAAACAAAATAAAATTAGGTGTTGGCATGAGAAGCTGGTAATGATGACAAAAAGTATAAAAAGTTTATTTGGCTTTTCAGAAAAGTGTAGAATTCTTGGAGTGTTTGATACAAGGTTGAGTCTGAAAATGTTGCCTGCAACTTATTCTGTATGGAAATGCAATTTATAATTGGCAAGAATGAAGAGTTCAACACTTTGGTAAAAACAAATGTATTAATAAAACTGTCTATTTAAAATCATGAATGGAGTAAGTTCGAACATTACATATTTAGAACTAGTGATTATATCAGTAACTAATCTTGATATGATGATGATGATGATGATTTCACTGGATCCAATCATTATATAGAGATATGTAGGGTGGAAAAGTTTGAGTTAGAATTTGAAAAAATTGGGGGCAGAGTCTGAATAAGTGAGAAAAAAATATCTAGTTTAAAAATAAACAAGTCTTATAATATTACAAAGTAATAATATATTCTTATATTGAGCTTCAATCTTCAAAACTTGGATTTCAGAAAAAAAGAATATTGTCATTTTATGGGATAAATTTAAAAAATGAGCTTGTATATAAATGGGTGGCAGAATTAGGGGTGTGAAGGGAAAAATACATAAAAAAGGAATCCTTAATGTCAATGGAAAATAGTATAAAGTCAACCATATTTTAACATTTCTCAGTAACTAAAGAAATAAAACATTTTTTGTGTTTCAGTAGATGAGTGGACCAAAATGTGATTATTGATGGATATATATTCACCACAAAGAAGGTGGAGTTAGAATTAAAACTTTGATTTAATTATACTGACAATGCAAAAAAATCACCATAAATTAATAATGTGGTTGGTTGAAATGACAATCAAAGTAGGTGCTGATATTAAGAGCTAATAAAACACAAAATTTGTGATTATCAAACACCAATCATCATATACTCTGAAACACACACTCTGTATATATGCATGCACATTTATACACAAAACATTCACACATACACAGACTGGGTACAACAGAAATACCTCCCACATAATGGTAAGAAGTGACAATAGTGTCTTCATCTAGCTAATGTCAATGTGAGAGGTATATCTGGGAGATATTTCTGCTACACCATATATATATATATATATATATATATATATATATATATATATACACACACACACATATACACACACACACACACACACAAAGCTTAACAAAAGTATTGTGATGAAATCAATCATAAACAAAAATGACATGTTCATCATTAATTATTCACAGCTAAGGATCGGAGACTCATGAAGTATTGAAATCAAGTTCAAATATATATATATTATTCTAGGATCATTTTCCAACTTATTCAAGATGATCGTCACCCTCTCTAACCTTCTAACTTTCTTTCCTGGATTAACAAGGTACCACAAAGGTTTCATGTGCGATTTCATTTTCAAGTCCTTTTTCACTGTTCTTTGAACTAGCATAACTGAAACTCCTCTCTCATGTGCCAAATGTCTTATGGATTGTTGGATCTTTTCTAACTTTAGCTCTAAGTTGAAATGATGATCCCTCTTCCTGTTGTGATCTCCTGATCCAGTTTTCCTCTTCCCCCTTTTTAAAACTTATTGACCATTCTCTTGATGGTTATTGAATGGACTTTGGAGATGGAAATCAGAGTATGAATGTTGGTACCATTACTTAAGGCCTGAATGATATTTTCCTCTCAGTTACAAAGATAGTGGGTCTGACAAAAACAATTCTAACCTGTATTCTTTTTAGTTGAATAACTCAAAGGGTTTTTCAGTGATTCATATGACAAATGATGTCAAGATGTATATGTATGTATGTATTCATATAGTTTTGTATTTGGCCAGCAATTCCTCTCTAATACATGTTTCATTAAAAATGACTGACAAGGTATTTCTGTTAAGTTTGTTATTGTATTTTTCTGGTGAATCTATTAGTCATGCTATTGTAAATGGTGTGTGTGTGTGTTTGTGTGTATATATATATATATATATATATGGAAGATATAAATTTTATGTATCAAATAATGGGTAATTGAATGACAAAATGGAAAACTCCTATCTTACACATTTCATCATTCCATTACTTTTGTTTGTATTGCTATTGTTTTTAAATATATCATTTTGTAATCTGAAGATGTCATTTTGAAAAATAAAATATATAACATGGAATTTTTTCTGTTTGTCATTCAAAACATATATATATATATATATATATATATATATATATATACACCTTTGTGTGTATATATATATATATATATATACCTTTGTGTATATAAATGGTTTGTGCATATATGATATGAGAGTGATGGGTAAACATAAACATGAGACAAATGCACAAGGAAGATATTTGATCATATAGAAGTTGCTCCATCATATAGATGATATATTTTACTTTCAGCTGTGTAGAGGCAAGAAAAAAGATTTGAAACAAGTATGAGCTTACAAGTTTCATCTTTACAGAAGGAAGAGATTGATATTTAAAATTATTTTTACTGTTTAAAGACATTTGACATATATCATCAGATATGCTGTGCTTATAAGACATCCCTACACATTTATATCAATGTTAGTTACCAATGTTAAAAATGTTACATGGACATCTGTACACAGTTATATTTATGGATATACACCCACACAACCTGATATGATCTTTATATTATGTTTGTAAATTGAGATAAAATAAAGCAGTTATAATATATATGTTTGTGTTGCTTCGTTCATTCTGTCCACAGCTTTATGACTAAATAGCTTTTCTTGTATTAACACTCAGCAATTTCATTCAGAATTGAGCACTGTCTAGTGTAAGATCGTTGGATGTGTAATAATGGTTACATTGAGCAACACAAATCATTTGAATAAGAAGACAAATGAAATAATTACTGAATATTAAATGAATGATTTCAGTTCAACAAAAATAAATAAACAGCTTATTAGTTTGATTGTTTAACTTTTAATCAATTCCTGAAAACTGGTTAATGCCAATTTTATTGGGAAGTTACTGAATTACATAATAAAATCTGATGTCATGTGTGTATATATATATATATATATATATATATATATATGTGGCATCAGATTTTATTATGTAATTCAGCAACTTCCCAATACAATATACTACTGGATTTATATAAAATATATAAGAAATAAAAGTTTACTAAATCAGAGAAATTAATTAGCTATTTTTGCTGCCATTGTCAAAAATTTTACTTATATAATATTTAAATATAAATTTACAAAAAAAAAAAATTGTGACCTAGTAATATACATACTTAAACTTGATGTGAAAATAATTTTACATACTGTAAGTGATTCTAATACATTTACTTGTTTTAAAATGAAATATAGTATATCAAAAATTGAAACAAATATTTTCTAAATCGTAGTTAAATAAAACATATTCTAACCTAAACATCCCCCAAAAATCTTTAAGTATACAAATAGAAAAAAATGCCATAAGAATTTTTGCCGTTAACAATAAATTTAAAAAAAAATCCAGATGACATGCATTTAACGGATGTCAGAATTCATTGAAAAATACATCCCTACCCCTAACAAAATGTAACTAATAACTGATACAACAAAATACAGCGATAATGAACAAGCAAACACCCCTTGTCTGGATGAATGGATTTCTCTGTATCCTTGGAAACGTCAATTATGATTTTTTGCTGTGCCTTTAAAACCCAGTAAATTTAAAAATAAGTTACTCCAAAATTTGCTTGAGGATGAAATGAAACTAATGTCTTTAATTTAATTACGAAATTAAATTCGAAGCTTTTATCTTCCATTTTTGAAACATGGTTAGAACTGTGTAGCGAAAAAAAACCATATTTTAAATCAATTAGTTTATAATATTAATGCTCTGTAAATTTATATTGAGCACTATTTTGTAAAAATATCTATAAGAACACTGGATTATATATCTTACTGTTCTTTCTTTATATATATATATATATATATATATATATTTTGTGCTATACTGGATATGGGAGAAAAAAAGTGACTATTCCATGAAAACAAAATGGTAAAGGTCTCTTTACTCTTATTTTTTCTTTTACCAGGAAGATTATCCAAGAAATGAGAATCTTGATGTTTTGCATATTTCTTTATTTTTTTTCTTCTTGTGTTCTTTGGTGTTTACCTTCCTTCAGATACTCTTCTTTTTATTAATTTGGAATTATCTCAACTTTTTTCACCTTTTTCTTTTATTCTAGAAATGAGGATAGGTATCTGGCTTTTGAGATCACAATAAAACCTCCCTTTCCCTAGATCACAGTCATTTCTCCATCTTTATGAGTCTTGTGTTTTCAGCTATCATTGATTTGCATTCCATGCATGTAACATAAAAGATTAACTAAGCTCTCATCTGTGAACCTTTCTATCTACACACACACACACAGCAACCAATTTCTTTTCTTTGTTATGTTTATCTTAAGATTCATTTAAACATTCTTGACAAACACTATCTTTCCAAACACATATACATCAATATGTGACTGTAGGTATATATTTGACCATCTTTGTTTTTACTATCAACACAAGCAGGATGACAAATAAACATTCAATGAAATATTTTGTGAATCATTTGACATCTGGATATAGATTGAACTCTTTTTAACTACATTTTATATTGGGAGCAGGTTTTATTTTAGTTTTGAAAGCAGCTAATTTATTCAAATGCTATCCAAAATAAATTAAATGAAAAAAGGTTCATTTCTTACAAGAAAGTGCTGAAAAGTTTTCATCCCCACCTACTTTCTAAAATGGGACCAAATGATCAAACATCAGATATTTTTTAAAGGATTTCTTGATCAGTCCAAGAACTTTTCAGCTCCCTCTCATACATCAGCTGCTGACAAGCAATCATACAACAATGACTTGTGAAAATTTCATAGTGTTCATTTCAATTTAGGAACAGCATATAAACTTATATTTTAATACATCTAACAAAAAAAATTGCTTACACTTATAAACATTGTGTTAGTATTTACATTCTTTAAGTTTAAGGCAATTTACAAAGAAACATAACTGGAGGCACAAAATGACTTATCACTTTTAATGTCTCCAAAATGAAAGTACTCTCTTTTAAACATCTTAAAAATCTTTTTTGCTTTCCATCAGCATGGCTGATTCTAACCTCCAAGAGAGCAACTCACTGTAATTTCTTGGTCTCATATTTTCCACTAACATGAGGTGGAATGATTATATTGAATAAATGTCTGCTGCTAGGAAAGTTAGTCCACTATGTCATGCTAGGTAATCTTTCTCACCAGATTTTTGCCTATTTATGAGTCTACCATTATTTGTGTATCAAATATTGCTTCCATATATGGTATCTCAGTTTCACTTACTACTTTCCCACCACTATAACATAGTTTCCCTGTGATTTTCTATAAATATTTTTATAGTAATTGTTCTGATGATCATCTGTGCTCTTTGATACTTCAACTTCACCAATTTTAGTACGGCACTATGAGTTTAACAGATAGACGTCATTTTACAGTTGAAATGGCTCAATGTAATCATAAGTTCTATACTAAATGTTTCTTCTCCCACATTTCTTGCTTGTAGAACTCTCTACTTCCTTTCCTGTCAGCTATAATCTTCAAACATTTAAATGCAATGTCAATTGTCATCTTCTGTCTCCTTGAATCCTGCTCTTTTATTGCTCCCTCCCCACCATTTCTTTCACTCTCATTCAGCCCTTGTATCCTAGTGGTTTTTATTGCCTTGTTTGTGTTGAAATGATTTTAAAAAAAAAAAATTCCTCTTCAGAAACAATCACATAATTGTGCTTTGGGGAGTGAATATGACTTATACCCAGAAGATAGGCCAATAGTGATTAACAAACATAATATGTAGATATTATCCAATAAGGATAAATTTTTAAAAAAAAAAGAAAAAAAAAAAAGATATCAGTAAACAATTTTGTACTTTTGTTATCTGTCATAACCTTGTGAACTAACAAGAACTGATTTTGATCAAATCTTATGGAAGGAAAACAAGATATTTTCTTGGGTAAGGTCTTAGATAACACATCAGCGAACATGTTCAATAGTATGAACAGTACATCATTACAATCATAATATATGCGTAAAAAGGTTAGGGCATATTTACATTCAGGTTTCTTTCAAAATTCCAATTATAATGTTTTTATAGAAAATAACAAAAAAAATGTAAAAATGACAGTATAAATAGTAAAGCATAGGAAAACAGAAGGAAAGTGTTAGGCAATGAAAAAGAGATAAATGAAAGAAAAGCGGAATAGGTTAAATAGACAGAGTAACAATAAAATTATGATATAACACTTTTAAAGGAAATGATAAAGTAATGGAGAAAATAGCAAAAAATAAGTATGAGAGTGTGAGTTGTGATAAAGTAAAACCAAATTGATAAAGAAGAAAGGTAAAGAGGAGAAAAGAAGGAAAAAGAGTTTAAAAAATGAGAAATGCAAAAAGAGAAAATTGAATGTGAGAGAGCAAAAGAAAGAAAAGTACAAAGTGAAAACTGAAAGCATAAGAATGAATGGAGTGGAAAAGAAAGAAAGTAAGGTAATAAGAAAAAGAAAAAAACTATTTTGAGATGGAGGGGAGTGAAGGGAAAAGAAAGAGAAAGCTATCTATGAAAATAGAGAGAGCTGAAATGAGAAAAAGAAATGAAAAGAAAGGTAGTAAGAAATAGAGAAAATAAGAAAAGAGTGCAAGAAATGAGACAGAATTAGAAAATTGAGAAAGGATAAAAAAATGATTGTAAAATGTAATGAGGAAGACAAATGCAATAAGCAGTAGACAGAGAAGAGTGAGAGAGACAGAAATGGAAAGAGAGTAATTAAGATGTAAAAAAAACAGACAATTGAATGAGAGAGGAAAAAAAAAAGAAACAAAATTAAGGAGGAGATCATCCGACCTAAAACATAAAGATGATGGGGCATATTTGTTAAGAATAATATATACATATATATTAGATATATAGATAGATATAAAAAAAAAAATATAAAAGCTTATAGCCAAGTTAAACCAACAGAACATGCCAAACAAAAAAAAAAAAAAACTTATGTAGCAAAAGTAAACATTAGCATTTCTGATGGACTTGTAGACAGAAAACAAACTAAAAAGAAGCAAATGAAACTGAAATCTACAAGCGTAATAGGACATCAGTTGTAATAACCTGATCAAGTACCTTTATAAATCACTAACTAATCAGTCAAGTATTGATAAAACTACTGATTTCAGTTTATACAGTATTCTAGGCAGCACAGAAATGTTTGTTATTTTAGGAACAAAACATAAAATTTGCATTTTAAAAAGGCCATTAACAATTCCTACATAATAAATTCAGTTTCTGAAATGCAAAAAATAGCAAATATTCGTGAATAGATAAAATTAAAGATATGCAATCTCCCTTTTTTTTCTTAATAATATTTGTGAAATATTTTAAGGTCAAGAAACCTTAGGCAAGATATTTTGGTTTTGTTGGATTCTAGTTTCTTCAAATTTATATGATTATGAAAGTGATTTTTTTTACACTAATGTTCACCTCACACAAGGCCCAAGCAGTGACAGAGAGAGTCTGGGAAACACACACACACATTTTTTTTTTAGTGAAATTGGAGTAGATTTGGACTAGCAAAATTGATCAGAGCATTTCGTTTACTAATGGGAAATCTGATCTCGGGCAGAAGTTGTACCCATTGGAACTGGGTCGTTAGCAGACAATGGAAATGGTCAAAATAATTTTTATTGATTAAAACTTGGAATAGAGCTAAGTAAGCAAAGAGAACCTTTTGAATTCACATGATTTTGGTTAAAACAGCCAAAACCCCGTGATAATCACGTGCGAAGTAGTAGGGCCAAGATTCAGTTGTAACCAGCCAGATTTTTCTATATAAATGCATGGTTATGCTGAAGAAGAGGCAGACGGAAAAGAGAGACAGAAGAGAAAGAGCCTGGGCAAGAGTTGGGCTAGAGACAGTGGAGAGTTGAGTTGGAGACTCAAGAAGGAGAGAAAGTGATGTCAGAGATTGGAACGAAGCGTCCACTAACATGTACTGTTGATATAAGTACCACTGCTTCTGCTACCATGAATATTACTACTATTGTTACTACTGCTAAGGAGGAATGCCACTATAAACTTTAAGCCGTACACAAAAATCTTATTCCCCCATCACAAGAGTCGTACGTCGTTCTGAGATGATTTAACAAATTAATCATAACACACTCTCTCTCTGTCCAGAATCCAGTGTATGCATTTTTATGTCAATTACTTTTCTTTTCTGTAACCCGTTTCTTTTCTATACTATTCTTTTCTGCTATATAAAAGACATTAACAATTCAATCATTCAATAGTTGTTTGTCCAGCTTTCTGCACATATATTAATTTTTTGTGTTGCATTCTAAATTTCTTAGCGCAGACTCTCCAGCCATGTCTATATCTTCAGTTGACCATGAATGGATGAACATCACTTCTGCTTTCTGGATCAAACCAAACACAACGTGGGCAGGAAGTAGGAGTAAACTAGTGGACTGTTTGAATAATCTACGGATGCTCAGGGGACCTATGGCCACTCCCTTAAGTTTGGTTAGGACTGAGTAGACACCTCAACCCAGAGAGTAAGATGTCGGAGGTTGAGGGGCTGTGGCGAAAGTGTTAGATAAGCAGTAAGGGGCACAGTTTATGCAGATGTGGGGAAAAGTCAATGGATTTGAAGAGCTTAAGATAGTAGTAGTCGAGAAAGCATCCTTCTGGAATTCTGTTCTATAAAGCAACAGTTCTTGGGAAGAAGCTATCTGAGTGAAACTTACTCCTTACTAAAGGAATATAAAGGGAATGTGGGTGGTTTGCCTCAATATGTGTGGCATGGCAGATCATAGCTGGGAGGGGAAATAAAAGCAGTAGAGTAGTGAGAGACTTGCAATATTTTGTTTTGTAAGGCAGAAAACAAGTCATCACACACAAGGCGCATAGACATTTATCAAAACTGAGTAGCTCCTGCCCAAATATGGCAGCAGTACTCCATTTTCACCTGATCTGGGTCTTGTAAAGGTAGAGCATAGTAGGAGGAGTCTGGTACTTATTAAAGTGATACAGGGAATTGATCATTTTTCCAGCATATACAAGTTCAATAGGCATTCAAGGCAAGGTATGTCAGTGAGAGAACATCTGTTCATTACAATGGACAGAAATTCAGGGGTTGTTCAGTGTTAGTAGTTTGGTTTTTGAGGTACTGAATATGACCAGTTATTTCTGCACTGAGCTGTTAAAGCTAGGTCAGAGGAGAGATCAGCTGCCAATAGCTAGTCATCTAGATTTTTTGAAGTGTACCCATATACCATTGTATCATCTGCATAGATATTCACAACAGATCAGAGTACTGACTTGTTGGCACTAAAAATAATGGTAAACAAACTAGTTTTCCAAGATAGTGATTTGGTGACTCACTAATGTAGTCTCATGCTGAAAGCAAGTAATCTTAATAAATAACATTGATTTATTATTTTTTATAAATTTAACTCTTTTTTATGACAATAATATTTTTATGTTGGCTCTGGATCCTTAATGGATTTGTTGCAACTATTCACAAACATTTTGGAGGCTGCCTCATCACAAAGCATTGGTTTACAACCTAGTAGAGAAAATCATTACTACTGTAATGTTTGATTCAAAATGAATTCTTCACACTTGTGACCTTGTGTCATAATAAGCTAAGACTAGTAAATAGAAAAATATATTGCCATCTGACCATAAAACAACTCCACATGGGTATTAAAAGCAATCAGCATTGTTAATTTATGTGACATTTTAAAAAAAACATTGTGACAAAGGTAAGACTGACATCAACCGTAAAAATAATAACAGAGTTGCAGGCAAAATTAGAATTGGCTTCAAGTTATCACAAGTATGATTAGAGAAATCTCCAAACAATGGTCCTCATTATAGAAACAGTTTTCACCTTTTGCTTACTGTGCCATTTACCAAATCTGATCACTCATTCTATAAATATCTTTCCTCTGCACTGGCAGCAAAAATATTTTACAGGTAGAAGAGGAGGATTTATGGAGTGAGGTCAAAGTGGAGATTTTGTGGGGCACTGAGAAGAAGATAGCAAAATTAACCTAGGTACAAAATATAGTATAGAGGTGGAAAGAAAAATATTTAATCTTATCACACATATATTCTTTCATGCCATCACCACAACTGGTTCCTTTCTGTTTAATGCCTACATAACTTGACAGACCAAAGATAGAAATGTAAAAAAAAAAAAAAAAATCAGCTGCAAGATTATCAGTCAAGGAATGGAGCAAAGTTAACAAGGAAGAAATTATCAAAATATTTCGCTAAGGGAATATGGGATTATTTATTTATCTGAGTTTCTAAATTTGCTGGAGAAAAAAATGAAATGGCAAACAACTTTTATACTTATACAAATACTTATATATCAAGTACACAGTCAACACGGATACACATCAATATACTTGTCAAATGATTACTAATATGTACCAAATTAAATGTCAATTCCGTAGAAATTCACAGAATCACACACACAAGGTTCAACAAAAGTCCATTTTGTCTTTCAATGACATGAATATCATTTTTTACTATTATTATTCAAAGATATTTCATTGCATAGTGATAGCAATCATATCAGTGAGTGATTTATGTACAAATACAAAAAAAAAAAAAAAAAAAAGAGAAGATAATGTGAATGAACAAATATGATAAAAATGGTTTACAAAGCTCCTTGGTGAAGATTTCTTGCAGAATGATGTTACACAGTCAGAGGTTGGCAGCAATCCAATCAAGATATTACTTGAAAATATTCAATGCTATATAATATGGTCAAAATATTCAAATTGAGTAGCCAATCCCACACACCATTTTCCTCCCCACAAGGCCCAATGCCATATATATATATATATGGGAGGGGTGCTGAAATGCTGAAATGTTCTCAGTCCTGCATACTTTCAAAAATCATTATTTCAATGAGCAAACATCAAGATTGTGGGTGTGTGTGTGTGTGTGTTTTTATTCTCACACTGAAAAAGAAAACTTTCCTGGCATGAACTCCTTACTCTCATTGTTGACATATATATATATATATATATATATATATATATATATATATATATATATATAAAAATACAATTTAGGTGTGTGTGTATATATATATATATATATATATATATATATATATATATATATATATAAAACATCTGTTTTCAGAGTGCACAGATACTATTAAATAATAGTTTCAGACTATTATTTTTTAGTGGCAGTGTATTTTGGCTCAGACCTTCTGACGCTGACCTTTAAGGTCAGATGGTAGACAAAATAGGAATGTTGATTTTGATTGACTGAGCCAAATGTGGGAATGTGAAAGAGATACAAAGTGATTTCAGGGAGTTAAGTTTTACACGTCAAAGAATGTAGACGTGTCATTTTTGTATATGGAAACTGCTCCCCAGTGGGGGTGATAGAGCAACCCCATTGGCTAGTTAAAAATGTACATGTCAATGAATTTAATAAAATAGACAAGTTTAAAATTCCTTTTATTGAAATTCTCATTTTTACCTCCGAACAAACCAACTAGTGATCACTCAGCCAGGAGAAGAAAGAAAAGAAAGAGAAGATACAACCAAAATAATTTTCCAGAACAAAGGGAATATGCAACAATTTGCTTATTTGGTGCAGTGGTCAAGATCTCCCCTGAAGAGAGGAAGTATGCAACAATACTACACACTAATCTTAGTGTACAGATTGCACTTAATCATATGTAAATAATTCTGTCATTGTTTATTGCTAATTCTTGCAATATGTATGAAACCAAGCCATGGGTTGACCCAAGTCTTGTGAGTGAAATTGAGTAGATGGAATTGTTTATTGTTGGTACTAGTCTTGTTTAAACTGTACTCTTCCCCCAGAAACTGTAACTACGGTTTGCTCAGCATAGTTGCAGTATAAGTTACAGGTGGGCTCTGTGGGTGTAGAAGAATCCTCCAATATTTCTGGGCAGATGTCTGCAACAGGAATTGGCTAGTGCAGTGGGGTGAATGAAAATTACCACTTTTCAAGTAAATAATCATCTCAATATTCATGATTACTGATAAAAGGCAATTATTTTGTGCACAATGATTATTTTATGGATAACATAAGAAATTTTCATGAGGAGCATTGATAAAGAAAAAAGATACTTGTAAAATTTTAGGGGTACATATTTAGAAAAGTGTCAGTGTGTGAATTAATATATCTATCTTCAAAAATATCTTCTTTTTTGTTTTTTTTGCTCATTTGACTTTTGTAAATCTGCAGATATTATAGATCATCATCCCCTCACAAACAAAATAATTGCCTGTTATCAGTACTCATCAATATCCAACTTACTAGAAAAGAAATAATTTCCCCTTACCTATGCACACACATTTTTTGAGAAGCTCTTGGTGGTTCAAACAATTTCACAATAAGTCATTCACAATCTCTCACATTTCTCTGAACTCCACATTCTCAAATTTTCAATTACCCCCCCCCCAACCACCAAACAGTTTTCACACCCATTCTATCCTCCCCCTTGTCAATCAATACAATAAATACACGGACAATCGCCAAAATACAGTTTGCCAAATAGTCCTCTGATATTAGATTAGCAGCATACGGACGGCTTAATCAATACTCCAGCATTATTTATCATTGCAGGAGGTAATTGAAATACTTCCAGACAATTCTACTCAATAAAATAAACAATAAATGTATATAGACTGAGGCGAGTGTTTCGAGCAAACATAAGTGGGCATGGTTGAGGTGTACAAACATTTGTACCATATGTGGAGTTGCTTGCCAGCAGCTGTTCTGGATGAAAGCCTGTAAATTTGTCTGAAGATTATTCAAGAGGCTTCATAAAGTATCTCTCCAATTTATCCAATACCCTGATCATCTGCTCATCTACCTTATAACCCTCCCCACCACTGACATCTCTTCTTTCGACAGACATCAATTAAACAAGCATAGGTAGCGAAACAGATTTGCTACAAAGGGATGAAGTGATTGACTGGCTGATTGATTTACGATGTCGGTCCACTAATATTCCAGCTGCATTAGGTTTCAGCATTTGTCAGATATTGGTAATGAAGAGTTTACTTTGACTAATATCTTATCTTCATGGAGAGGTGGCAATGGCAATACAGGATTGGGAGCCTCACAGGATGAACATACTTCAATCTACTAATGATGAATGCAAATTTTTATCCTTCCAGAGCTGATAAGAACCAATTATAAACTGTGGGAGGGTTCTAAATTGGATAAGGGCTAAGAACAGCACCCACCCCATCTCTCTTTCTTGCAGATAAAATAAGTATGAAAGACTGACTTTATAAAATTGTCAGTGTGGTCAGGAAGAGAAGTCGTATTTTCTCTAATCCCAATACAAATAATTCAAGCTTTCTTTAACTCACTTCAACACTTTACAAGCAAAATGAGAATTAAAAAAATTTCTAAAAATACAAAGATTCTAGCAGAATGCAAGAGTGAATCAATAAGTCTGTAGGCTAATATATAGCAATTAGCTGGATTTTGATTTGCACTTTTCATTGTATAATGTTCAATAAATGTAATTAACTTTCATTAGTGAATTTACCCATTAATACACACCATAAAATCTAGTATTAATTATAAAAATAAAATCAAGTATTAATTATAGGTAATCCATCTGTAACACATTAATGCCCACCATCCCAAAAATGGAATGTAGGATATTAATGCATTAAGTGCATTGAAAAGGAAGGAGATTATTTTAAGAAATAAAATTTAAGTCCAATGCATTTTTCATCATTAGGCTATGTATTTACTAATGTACTTTAATGTTGGTGCACACATGAGTGGATGCTGAAAAGTCTTATGCTGACCCACTACCCCTAAATCTGCCAAATGAAAGAATTTGGGAGAGAAGGCCCTCTTGGTTGAACCAAGAACTTTTCAGCATTCTACATATATTGTATTGAGCATGTTGTTTAATTTCCAGTCCCTTTTATGTGCATATATCCTTTCTTGGTATTCAGGATGTTTCATTCATGTATTTTGGGCTGCATTGCTTACATTCTATTTGGTAGATTCCTGCTTCTGGTGAAAACTTAGTTGTATGCCTGTTTTTGATTAAATTTTTTATTGTTTTTGAAGTGTTTAGCTAAATTTCTCTCAAGTTTATTAGATATGGAGTTTGTTCACTTGGAGATAACCTTATGGCAGACCACACAGCTGCTGGAAGGATGTCATCTATTAGGACTACCACCAGATTAATCTAGCACTGGAGGATGTTTCATGAGAGTTGGAGGGCCAAGGAGGTTCTTGCGGATTCAATGCCTTCATGGCATCCATTTTAGCAGTTTAGAGTTTGTGGGAAAAATAATGTACTTAGTTTTTGTGTTTATACATTCTTTTGCTTTTTTGGTTTTGTTGATATTGTATGCTTTTTTTTTGGCTTTATATATAAAATAATTGCAGAAGTAAAGGATTTTTATCAGGAAAAAAGATAAAATATATGCACACACATACATGTGTGTGTGTGTGTAGTAGTAGTGCTTGATCAGTTTTGCTAAAGTATCTAGATTTTTACATTTGTTGACTACATTTGTGAAAAAGTAAATCTATGAGATTCAAATATTCATCCTTGCAATTAATTATTAGATAAATATTATTTTGCTTATTTCAAATATGAATAGTTCAGTAAGTACCAACTGATTTTTCACAAAGTTCTTAATTCTTAAACTTGGACATTCTCACAAATATTTAACATTAATAATTTAAAGCCAGATAACACTGAAACATTGAACAATACTGTATTATTGTTGCTATTATCAGGAAAGAAAAAAAATATCAGTATATATTGGAAGAGAAACTAACATAAAAAATAGAAATTCAAGCATGACATTTTGCTTCCACTGAAATATTTTTATTATCTTCCACATATTAAAATAAATATAGATAAGAAAATAAAATTTCAAATGTATTTTTCACCAATATTCATATATATAAAATATCCACCTATCTATGTGTATGTGAGTGAGTGCAATACATTTTTATGTCACACTAGCAGAGTTTAGTATATTGAAATGGGTGGTATAGTAGAAATGCTACATGTTTATACTAAAAATATTATGTTTGTTTGGTTAGTTTGTTTAATGGCATATCAACTACTTATGGGTCATTTAACGCCGAAATTTAATTTTCTTGGGAGCTTTGGTAATTTTTCTAATAATGTATTGCTGGTATTTTTACTACAAAAATGTATTTTTATACTTTCATGTTTTGACCCCAGTTTGTGTGTGTGTGTGGGGGGGTCACTATTTTCCCCATAGCTGGGACCCTAACAGGTGCTACCACACCAGGGTCAGGGTGGGCCTGGTAACAATGGCAATCAAGAGGTGGTTCCATGCTCCTCAAAACCTCCCAATCACTGGCCTTGCTGTTGGATGTGGATTATTGTCATACTCAGGACTAAAAAAAAATGATATAAAATAAACACTGTATATAAATAAACTATCAAATTAAAATTTGATATATACAATTATTTAAACCTATTTTTATTCATTATAACTGCTTGCATTTATAGCAAGGCAACAATGGCAGAGGATCAATTGTGAAATTTAGTTTAATATTCGGGAAGTAGTGAACAGGTATTGCTGGGGAAGGGCTTTCTCTACCTTTTTTGGTAGAGCAAGCCTTTCCCCAACAATGGACCTGATAAGCCATTACTTGGAAGATTGGTGTAAACCCATCTTTCAAACCAGGCAGATCAGCCTGCTTTAAAACTCAGCTTTCACTTTTGCTTACCTCTGGCACTAAATATGGAACTGTTCCATCTATGAAGCAGGTTCAAAAGTTCATTACCAAAATCACTTCTTGATGTGAAAGTATGCAATGTATTGATGGCTACCATCTGTCATACTTAAATTTTTGCTGTGTTTCTACATAATGAGGTCATTTTCTTCCAAATACAGAAAAAGACAAAAAAAATTAGAATCTTCAAAATAAAATCAAACATTTTTTTTTAATTAAATGATAAAAAGGCTTTAAAAATTTGAGTTAATTTTTCTTTTTGATCTTCAGTGCAACAGAAAAACTCTTAAATTTTAAATTTAAAAAGTTTAAAGGTATTTCTGAAATCAAAAATAGAAATAGAATAATTCTGTCAAATTTTAAAATTAGAAAAAACAAAAAATCCAAATTATTAATATAGAAAATGGAAATATTTAAAAACAAAAAATTTTTAAGATTTTAAAAAAAATTGTTACAGATATCAAATTTTAAATTACTTCGACCTTCTTAGAAAGACGAAAAATATTGAATAAAAAAAATAGTACATAAAAAGAGATTAAAAGAAAGTTTCTATAGAAATCTAATTAAAAGTCTGAATATTAATTAATCAGTCAGCAGGCCTTTGCTTGTGTGATGAAGCCAACTTAACAAACTGGCCAAGATCATAAACCTTCATATATGAAAACAAAAAACAAAGTGAAGAAATAAAATGAGCATCTCTATTTCTTCAGGATTTCCTTTGCAATTCTTCACACACACATGCACAAAACCTTGACTTGAAAAAGTCATTATTTTTATGATATAATATAACTTTATATTTTCTCTCTTTTTCATGTTTTAAAAACACCATTTTATAATTACAAGAATCTCTCTTCTTTATCTACATTCACATAGAAATTTCCACTTTTTTTTTTTTAACAATATCACATATCTTATTTTGTATGAGCTAATTAAAGACCAATTATTTTCGTTCTATTATTCTAAAAATTTTATAAGCAAAAAACATTACAAAATTAGAATAAAATTTGTAATTTGGATATTTTATTTCTTTTTTAATTTAAGTTAGCAAATTAAACCAAAAAAAAACCTAAATGAAAGAAAAAAAACATCTGAAGTTTTCTAGCTTCTTTTCATTGTCTAATTGTATTATCTTTCCTCATTTTTCCCAACTAATTGTATTAATAATTAATGAAACTTATTGCCTCCTAATTGAATGAGGAATAATTAATACATTTATAGAATGTAATACATCTACAGTCGGGAGTTAAAGCAATCTTATTTTGCCCAGCATTAAAGATATCTATTAGATATGAACCAAAATATTACTTAACTTCTATAGAAAAAATAAGAAATTACATGTAAAAAAACTCACAAATGTTACGAAATAATTTTCTAAGTTCAGAAAAATTTTTACAAAAACTAATCTTAATATATTTGCAGAAATACTTAACTACTAATTGTTAGACAGAAGATGCAAAGAAAGTAACAGAATTCAAAATGATAGCAGTTTACTTATTTTAATATTTAAATAGGACAAAACAAGAACCAAAAAGGAAAAAACGAACATTATTTTCTTTACTATTCAAGTTTTTTAAAAACAAATATACATTACAATCTGGTTGAGATTATAAAGCAAATAAGAAAAAAAAAAACATACTGAAATAGATAATATTATTTGGTAAAGCTATATACAATTCTGGTTTGTGTGTATTTTCTAAATTGAGTCAACTTCAGTACAAGGTCACATAAATGAAATCAATAGTGAGCAAGAAAATCATTAACCATGGCTCACAAAGCAATTGAATTAAATATACAGTACCAACAAGCCCCTGTCAAAAATGGCAATGGATATCTCAGTTATTTCCTTATGAATACCTTGTAGAGTGCGTATATAGTTGAGTGGTTAGAACATTAGCATGAGAGTTGGGTTCAAATCTCACCAGGGTCAATTTTTCAGGGAAGTGATTTTTTGATAATACCAACCTGGGGAGATGATCCCAACATGAGGCACCAAGCTTTGTGAGTGAAGTTGAGTAGACAGAACTATTCAGAGGATGCTGAGAATTGTGTTAGCGTGAAATCACAAATCATGACTGAGGGTAAGTGTACTGACCTTGTTCAAACTGTTGATCATGCCAGATTATGCGCTCTCTTCCAGAAACTGTAACTAAGGTCCGCTCAGTATAGTTGAGGTATAAACCACTGGTTGGTTCTGTGTGTGTAAGTGTTAAATAAACACAAATATTCCTGAGCAGGCATCTGCAACAGGGATGATCTAAGCAGACTAGCATAGAGGTGAGCACCTACAGCCATATACACTGCAGGTAAAGAGCAAATGAGTAAATTGACCATGAACTTACTATATCTTTCCTATCACTATAATGTGCTGGTGATAAGAACATGACCAACATGACTAATAATAGAGCAAAGCAAGGGTAGAGTTACATTCATGCCTTTTTCAAGAGTCAGTCAGTTATGTGCCATGTGTGATACATGCTTAGGCGATCATGTATATTTCAATACATAACTGACGAGGTAGATTTTTTTTCCCTGCAGTATTTTTTCTGCAATAGACCAGTTGCCATCTAAGGCTATATAACCCAGTCTATCCATAGCTGGGGAAAGAAGAAGAGGATACATACCTTTCCCAAGGGCATTAACACATAAGTGAATGTAATGGATTCGACTGGAATATGAACTTGGCTCTCTGATTCCTCAATCTGAGCCACTATCCACTACTCCACCATGCTTCCTTATCAGAGTAAAACTGTACGAGAACATACTATTATGTGTTGTTTTCGTTTTGGCATTTTAGAATAGTAAATATATCATTTCAATATTTTTCTATCAGATTTAGTCCTTGGTATATTTAGTCCTCTCCGATTCCTCAATCTGATCTGCTATCCATTACTCCATTTTCAAAAGTACAAGTATAAAAATGATAGAAGTTATCTCAATCATGATTCAAACTTGGCTTGGAAAACAGAATTCATGAGCTAATAAACAACATGTATTTTTTATTTATATATATATATATATATATATATATATATATATATATATATATATATATAATAAATAAAAGGGCATCAAGGTTATAATTATGTTTATTTTTTTTTTTATTATTACCCGGAATTCCATTCATTGAGGAAGAGCATTAAGCTCATCAGGATTGCATTATGATTTTTATAAATTTGTTCTTTTTATGCATCTTTTCAAAACTTGTGGGTTTAGAATGACAGATTAAAATGAAAGAAAAAATTATATAAATTCAAGAAATCTGAAAAGAGGCAAAAAAAAAAGCCAAGAAAAAAAAAGTTTTTTAACAGAGTCACTTTCAGAAAGCCAATGTGATAGAAGCCATTTTCTTACTATAAGTAATGATGATGATGGATGGTTAAAGAATTATAAAGACATATGTCTCCAGGGTAACATTTTCATTTCTTTAAATCTCAAAAAATTTTATTTATACCATGACAGTCAAAATCTATGTAAAATCCAGTTCTATTAGCAGCTGTTCAAATTTAAAACAAGACTTGTTTGAAATGAGAAACTTTTTAGAGAATCTTGAAAATGTAGACAGAGGTGTTTCAGGTTGATAAGGCATTTTTAAACTGAAAATTTAGAGTTTTTAAATAGCAATCAGAATGAAGATAATTTTCTTTTCTTTTTTTAATTCTACCCATCAGCTGAATTTTCACTTTCCTGAACTCATGAACCAAAACTTATATGGTAGACTATCAGCTTGGTGGTTTGTGTTAACCCAGGATTGCCAAAGACATACTTCCTGCATGCTGCATGGGTGGCCTTGATTGGTTATCAATGTCTTTTTCAGTGGATGCATTTAATGTTAGTATGCTATCAAGTTATGGAAATTGTCCAACATTCTCTGGATCCAATCTATTGATGGTGATTTTGACTCCAGTTGGTTTGTGGTTGGAGCAGGACCTTGGTCTTTGCTACACTGATGGTGAGTGTGTAACACATATACACTTTAGAAAAGTTGTCCACTGAGTTCTGGAGGTATTTGAATTCAAGGACCAAGATGCAGTTGTCATTGGCATATTGGAGCTCTTTGACATGTGTTTGCTGTTCAAGTCCTGGACTGAATGTGAGCTATGTTGAAGAGGCTGCAATTGGTGTGGTATTAAAAGTTGATTCTAGGGTTGTTGGTGGGAATCTCCAGAAGCATTGCTGCCAAGTAGATAAAGAAGAGAGTAGGAGCAAACACATACCCTTGTTTCAAGTGACTTGTGATGGCAAAGGGGGTCTGAAAAGCTGGTTTGATGTTGAATACAACCCATCATTCCCTTGTATAGAGGTCAGATGAATGAATGCCATGAATTTCTTAGGGCATCCATAGCATCTGAGTATCTGCTACATGGCTGGGGTTGGAACACTGTAAAATGATTTTTCAAGATCATAGAAAATCATTTCCAGGGGTTTTTACTGCTTTCTACACTTTTCTTGGATTTGTCTCATGGAGAAAATATATCAATGGTTTCTCTGTTGGTACTGAAACCACATTGACTTTCAGGGAGAATGTCCTCTGATAAGGTCAGGAGGTGATTGAGATCTTGCTGAGGATCATATTTAAATATATATATAATAGATACAAGTCAATAAAAAAATAAATTTAAAGAAAAAAGAAAGTTTATTATTTCATTATTTTCATTTATAATCCACAACAAAGTTGTCACTGTTTATAACCAATAAAACTATTAGTTCTGGACTCGTATTTCTATTATCTTACTTTCAGTTGCTTTTTATTACAACTCTCAGCCCAGCATTCCATGATTGTTAGTAAGCAGCTCAGATAAAAAATTTCCAACAAAACTTGAACTTAGATCCAGTCTAGTCTGTTTTAATGCAACAACTGTTTTAACAATTAGGCTAAGAAGGTTGCAATCTGCAATCTTTCAGATGTAAACATACTACTATTATTTATTTTCCCTGAATGTTACTATCTTTTATTTGCATACACTTAAAGTATTAGTAGTAATAATATTTTGAATTTCTAACAAGAAGGTTTGTTAGTATAACTAGTTTTGACTAGTATCTGTTTTATAATTTCATTTTGTTTTTTTCCACAATCCCCAGATTATTTTGGATCCATGCTGCTAACTAGAATAAAAATCTCTGAGTTTCATGAAAAAAATTAATTTTTAAGCTATACGAGTCAAAAATAAACTACTGGAGCAGGTGAGGTATGAGTTAATATAGTATAATTTAAATATTAAATATCAAATGTTATTTGCTATAAACTTTCTTCAGATTGCAAAATGAATAAACAACTTTGCCCATGTGTTAAAAAAAGCATATTTGTTTTTATTATCTTTCAAAACATATGGGTTAGTGCTTTTGGAAACCACCTGTGCAAACCATTAATTAGTAAGCACTATTAGTTTATTAAAAAGCAAAAGTACTCAAAGAGGGTGAAAAAATGAAATGTACAAAACAAAAAAAATAAATAAAACAAACAGTAAATGGTGCAAAGAGCATGAATGCTGGGGTTTCAGGTACAAAAATAAGTTTGAGCTTCAATTCATTTGGAGAAGTTGTTTTCAAATCCTCAAGTAGACTTAAAAAGAAATTCTGAAAGATTAGAACCAATGGAAATTCCATATTGCATCTAAAGAATTCATAAATAGGTAATACTATTAAAGTATTACCTATTTCTAAATTCAAGATAAAAGATATTTCATTTAAACATTATCTGTTTCACAACTGGATGGAAAAATATCTTTATTATTAACTTACAAGATAAAAACAAATATGTGTCTTTTTGGCATTCTTTTCTGCTCAACTCCTATAGTTGACATTTTGCAATGCTCTGGTTGTGTTAAAAAAAAAAAAAAAAAGAAAATCAAGAGTTTTCAGTGGCTAAATACTGGTTTATACACCAATCTTTATTAAAACAAAATAAAAATCACTGATGAAGAAATAGAGCATTTTGGAGTTTGAATATTTTCTGAAAAAAAAAAAATCTAGCTCAAATTCTGAAAGTATAGCTCCAAAGGTAGGCACAAGTGATTAAAGGGGTTTTGGATTATAAGGTAATTCATGACAGTAAAGTCAGGAGGTTTTTGAGGATGCTATATTAAGTGCAGGAATGCAGGTATCTTTGAATATCCATATAAATATGTATTCTTGGGTGTGTAATAAAAATGGGGGACATTTTTTTTTCTTTTAAAAATTCCCCATCCATGAGATTTTAAAACCATTCTTTTTATTCATTTTTCACTTTTTGATCCTTTAAATGTTTTTCCAACCCCTCCTTTTATTTTGACTCTTTCTTTATTGCATACTGAGAAAAAATTCTGATTCCCCAATTATTAAGCCCCATCCTTTTCTATTAGAGACCTAAGTGTAAATTCTTTAAATAGAGATTAAATTAAAATTCAAAATTTTACACTGCAAAATAGTTTTGAGCAGAGAAGTGGGAAAGACAAAGAAATATTTCTTTCACATAAAACTCTTGAAAATGCAGAGTAATGATAGTTTTCCATCCAGTAAATAGAAATTTTGAAATGGATTGGCAACTATTGAAAATTAATCTTATTCATTTTTGTCTGACTTTTTTTAATGAGAAATTACTATTATTATACACTGATTTGTTAAGACTAGCATACTCATCTTGTCTGTTCTAGTGTCAATATTTCAACCAATGTACTATCAAACTTTTTTACACTTGCCTGCTGTAGTCGGTAAACTTCTGGGAATTACTTTAATTAAGAATCAAAGAATGCTAGACTTAACATTAAAAATGGTATCACCTAATTATATTGCAGATAACATATACTTTTATTCTTTTTAAGGGGCAGCTGTATCTACCATCAATTTGATTTAAAGGATGGTCATGAGTTCAATCCATGGGTTAGGTAATGCAAAAATGTCATATATTCTTGTTCATGGGAAGAGATAAGCAGAATTACAAGCACAAATTAACATATCGGTTAATTCTGTTTAACATAACTTATGTCTGGAACATATCCCACCATTTTGAATATTTCAAGAAATGGTTGTGTGCTCTTGATGCAACTTAGCAACCAATCAGAGGGGACCTTACTGCACATGCAGGAACAGACACTCTTCCATCAGGTAAACTTGTGTAACCAAATCATACACAATGCCTGAACAAGTAGATTTTAGGGGCAAAATATTGCATCATTAAAGATTCAAATCAAATTATTTGTAAACAATAAAATTATTATATTTAAATAAAATGTGATTACTGTAAATTTTTCTCTTTAGAATAAAAAAAAACTTGTAATTTGCTATCATTTTTTTTACTATTATATGGCAAGTTGTGTATACCTAATTGCAAAGGAACTGTGAATCACAATTTCTTGTCCTTAATAATTATTAATATTTCTTACAAAAATTCTATAATTGACAACATATTTTGACAAGAATCTGTGTTAGATATTTTGGGAAAGATATAAGAATAATCCAGAAACTATACAGAGAGCAAACCATCTGCATATGAATAAAAAATTTATTCAGTAGATATACAAGAATAGAAAGGGCATAAGACAAGAATAGAAGTAGGCATAAGACAAGAATAGCACTAGGCGTAAGACAAGAATAGAAGGGATGGATAACCAGAATAGAAATAAGTGTAAGACAAGAATAGAAATATGTGTTAGAAAAGAATAGAAATAGGCACAAGACAAGGATAGAACAGGGTGTAAGACAAGAATAGAAATAAGCACAAGACAAGAATAGAAATAGGTGTAAGACAAGAATAGAAATAGGTGTAAGACAAGAAAAGAATGGGATGTAAGACAAGAATAGAAATAGGAATGAGACAAGAATAGAAATAGGAATGAGACAAGAATAGAAATAGGAATGAGACAAGAATAGAAATAGGAATGAGACAAGAATAGAAATAGGTGTAAGACAAGAATAGGAAAGTGTGTAAGATCAGAATAGATATAGGCATAAGACAAGAATAGAAATAGGTGTAAGACAAGAATAGATAGGGGTTTAAGACAATCTATACAGTGAAGCAGTTCTGATTGTTTGGTTTTTCATGACTTGCCTTCTTGTTGCAGGTTATTTAAAGGCAGAAAATATTTTTAGATTGTAAGAATTTGTTTCAGATAATAATTGTTTACTGAAACAATTCCTATTAATTAAACCATATCTGGTGGAGAAGAAGTGGATTCAAACATTTCCAAGGGTAATTGCACTTAAGAGAATATAATGAACCCAACTAGTATTTGAACTCTGATCTCCAATTTCCAATTGTAAGCTGTTATCCATTACACTACCTGCATATCAATGTTTACAGCATCTGGTATACCCAAGTAGTTATCCATCTAGGTAATGACCAAGCTCGATGTTGCTTAACTTTGGTAATCAAACAAGAACTGGTGTTTCAACATGATATGAGCATAAACCCAGAGGCAGTTCTGAGAGAATTAGAAGTCCTACCAGGATTCATAATTGGCAGCTATAATCTTAAGAACATAAGATATACAGATGACATAGTGTTGATAACAGACAGAGAAAGGAAACTACAAGAACTCTGACAGAAGGCAGTGAAGGAAAGTGAGAATAAAGGACTAAACATCAATTGCAAGAAGACAGAATATATGGTTGTCAGTGAAAGGAACAAGGCTAATGGCCAGTAGTGGAACTTCAAGTAGAAAAGCTCTCATCCAGAAAGTTTTAACATAAAATCAGTGATAAGCAATCAACAATTAAGTCTATTTTGTCAATTCACTCTTTCTGTAGTCTTTCATTCAATATTATATCAGAATGACTGGTGGTGGGACTTCATACAGAAAAGTTATCCTTTTCTCACTTAGAAATCTTTAGAGAACAAAAACAATATTCTGTTTTGCTAATTCCATCTCTTATCCAAGGTTACATTACTTTATAGAAATAGATGTAATATTGTTATCATTGTTAGTATTACTAACAGAATAATAACTACTCTAAATAATAGTCTATTAATTGTCGTCTCTGTTGTTCTCTTCAATATTATTATTGCTGTTGTTCTTAAGAAGTAATCAGAAGTGACTTGGTTGAATCTCAAAAGACCAATTAATACAACACTAAAATATAATTAAGGTCAATTAGTGGACTTCCATTACCAAAATAGTGTCTAATTCAGATTTGATATAGTGTCTCTAATAAGTACAATGATAGCATTAATATATCTAACAGGTTCTCTTTAAACACATTTTCACATTTTGTTTTAGAGTGATAGGCAAATTTTCTTTCCAACATAATAACTCCACTCCTTTACCATTCCTGGGGATATTTTTACTCGGGCACAAAAGCTGCCTCCTTAATCAAGTTTCCAAGTTCATTTGATATTAGAAAAGAACAATGAGCAAAATAACTACAATTGGAGGCAACATTTGTCAAAAAAAATCTACAATGAGGAAGCATTTCACAAAAAAATCAACTCAGAAATGTCCAAGAAAAACAAATTTTATGAACTGATTGTTTGAGCCAATAAAAAACAAAAACAACAAAACAGATTCTCTGTATCACATTTAGAAAAAAATTCAATACCCACTGGAGTGAAGTTAATATTATATTGGTTTTGAAGAGCATTAACTATATGTCAGCCCCCATGAATGCTCTTTAAATATAATGTGCGAAACTTGGTTTCCAATATAAATAGCTTATGTAGAATATTTTGGTGATTCGTCTAAGAGATTTCTTTAACATTGAGATCACTGACATTCTTTCTGCTTCATACACATTTTGCACTCAATCTTATTCTTGTAAAATCTTGTGAGAAAAAATATATTTTCAAAAGGTGTCAGAATTTTTCAAATGAGAAATTATCGTTATTATATACTTTATTATTTGATTCAGCATGCACATCTTGGTTGCGATACTCAAGATGAACAAGCAGGCCAAAATAATAAGGCATATAATTAACCATAATTATAATTCTTAATCTGAAAAATCCAATATAAATTAACAATTTAGTACAGAGCCAACATGATACCTGAATGGATACAATTGAGTATAACACCCAAGATAAGAATGCTGCTCCAAATTATAAGGCATAGAATAATTTTCAAACAGTAATACTGCAATAGAATGCTAAAACTTATTACAGTAATTTTATAGAAAGCTGGTTCTTGTTCATGATCTCAAAGCATGAAACTAAACTGAAACTGGTAATAATGTAATTAATGAAAAGTCAAATGATTTATGCACATTCATAAAAATAAGCAACTGAGGGCCTTAAAGTACATTTTTCAATTCACCACCACTTCATGTTTAACAGATTAAATCTAAACCTGACATAAAACAGGATATCCATTTAAAGTCAAGGCTTTTTACTTTTGTTTTTCTCTTAAATGCACAAAAGAAAAATGCAAAGGTTGTCACATTTTTTTTAATGAAGAGAGCAGTTTAGTTCATCCTCAATATTCTTTAAAAAAGGCTACAAAAGCAGTGTTTGAGGTCTTTTCTTCTGAGACAACAAAAAGATGTTACAAAACTGCAGATAAAATGTAGTCTACAATATCAATAAAAATTTTGAGAAGGAAGGTAACAACTCATTAGTCCTTTTATCAAAAATTACAAATCATCATTGATTGATGGTTGTATAGATGAAATGGTCACAGTAAATTTAGAACAATATTTCACATTTCCAGTTGAGACAACATTAACTTCTCAGTATCCTGACCTTGGGATTTGATGGGTTAATTAAAAAAAAAGCTTACATTGGTGAATTAACATTTCCTTTAGAACATACTGACCAGGCCCATGAATGAAATCGAGAAAATATATAAATGCAAGAACAATGACAGAGAGATAACTGAAATGGGATATTGAGATTTTATTGCCAATGTAACTTTGGCATACCTGATTCAACTTGGATTGTCTGCACCAGAAAAGAGGTTACAAGATTGGGAAGAGACTGATTCTGTAAAGAGTTGGCATTCACACAGCATAAAAAAAAAATTTAACAAATCCTGGTGATATTGTAAGGTAATGCTGGGATGCCATGGAATAGTGGTAATGATATTTCAGCTTTGAAACCATACCTGATATCAGAATCAGTGTCTGATGAAGGAAGGCTTTGATAGAGGCATTGCCATTGTTTATACAGCAGTAGTTGTGTTGTACTGTACTTTACACACACAAATAGATGGAGTTTCATTTGGTCTGGCACAGTACTACATTAGTTAATATCATCGACTGAGTTTACTTCACTTGCATGAGTTGTACTATCTGAACTAGCAATATCAGGGTTTTAAAGTTAAATACAGAGGCACTACTGGATATTAACAAATATGTATAAGTTGAGAGATAATCTGGAACACTTTTTTACTATCCAGTATTTTCAGAAAATGAACTACTTTTCACAAGAACAAAATCCTAATTAATAAAATGCAACGTGAGTCACATCTGAATGCTTTAACTCTATCATTACAGAAAATAAGTTTTAACTAATTTCAATTCTTTTATTGATTTTATTTTTTGAATGGTGTATACCCCCCCACACACACATTGTTTTCATACCAATTTAGTAAGAACATAATATAAACAAAAACAGACTGGCTGTTTATTAATTATAGATTTGTGTATCATGGAACTTTCAATGCGTGTTCATCATATTTTATTAAATTGGAATTTTCTAGATCAAAAATCAAAATCCCAAATATTTCGGCAGCACACAAGTGCATTAGTGTGTTTTTTAATTTGAAGTCTCATTTTATATTTATATATATATATATATATATATATATATATCACAAAAAAACCTGGGTCAGTGATCATGCACTGTAAAAACACTGGTAAAATATAAATACAACAAAATCTCAGTTGATTTTATCTCATTTAACATCAAAACAAGAAAAGACTGTAGATAAAAGAAAAATCCAGAGCTTATATTGTGTGTCTGTCAGTACACAGCTGACTCCACCCACTGTGCTCCCACAACCTCCTTGTGAAACATGCCATCTCCAAAAATTTGCAAGCATGTAAAGTAATGTATCTTTCACTACTTTAAGCATGTCCATCATCCCAATCTATTACATGCTAGAATAGAAAGAAATGGAGGAACGTGTCTGGAGGGGAGGTGAGCCATCTCTCTAGCCAGTGAAGGGAATTTAGAGAAGTGAAAGAAAGAATTTGGCTTATCATCGTGGCTAGCACTTTACCTTTCTTTTCTCATTTGTTTCATCTCTCCCCTTATTTCATCTCATGTAATCGGGTTTGACCAGTTGGACAAGGCAAGACTGTTCAGGGTGCTGGAGATCTTATTCAACAACCATTATAGGCTGCAGCACCCTCAGCACCAACAAGCAGCAGCTGTTAAGTCTTGTAATGCACCATAAATCAGGCTTGCAGCCAGATGATTGACCCAGAAGATTGGAACTGCGAGCCTGAGGCTGATGGGGATAAAGAGTATGTACTCCATCTCCAAAAGATATGCATCAACGAACAGCTATGCCAGAACATGACTGCACGTATACAAACAAACATACAGGTTTTGAAATACACGTATAGACAATAATACTTATTTTTCTGTGTATGTGTCTTCACATAAATATATATGTTTATACATGTATAGTGATATATGTACATGTATGTATGTACATGTTAACTATATGAGATTAAATTTTTTATAATCATTTCACCCCAAGCAAGGTGATAATGTCACAAAGATGCAAAGAGTTACTTGGAGAATGAGAAGACATTAGTGAGGAGAAAGGGCAATAAAACAACAGGATTCAGGAAAGCAGAAGATGGCAATGGCTGTTGCACTTCAACATTTGAAGATTGTAGGTGACAGGGAAGTAGGAAACAGGTTAAAAATGCAAAAAATATAATAGATCTTATGTCAATTTCGACAATAAAATGATGAAATCTAGTTGCTGATCTAGTAATGCGCACTCAAATTTATGTGGGCAAGGTGCCAAAGAAGAGAGTTCATTAGAACAATTGTCATGAAAATATTTATAGAAAAGACATCATGGTGGTAGGAAAATAACTGAAACCAAGATGCCAGCTCAAAACTGATAACATTACAGATCCTTCTTTGAATTTTACTGAGAATTTCAAAATATATAGCCAGAGCAGCAGACCAGATATGGCAGCAATATTCAATGCATAAACAAATATGTGTGTGTGCTCTCTCTCTCTCTCTCCCACACACAAAAAATGGGGCTACTAAAAACTTCTCAGCCAAAACCACTTTACAAATGATCAAACACCAGAATTTTAGGAAAAGACCTTTTTGGTTAGGATGATAACTTTTCAACACTCTTTGTGTATGTGTGCATGTATGCACATGTATAAGCACACAAGCATATTAGTATATACAAACTAACACAAATGTAAAGTATCAGTTCCGTCCCACAGTCATAAACCTATCAATCCACTGTACAGAAAGCATTTTAGGTCATAAATTAAATAGAAAAAATGTAACAATGAGGTGGAGGAATATTTTCATAAATTTAAATCACTCCTATTTTGTCCTGTGGAGACTACACAGTCTCAAACAAAACAAAATTACTGGTTTACAATTAACTGTTTGCTCCTGAAAACAAAACCAAAATACAGAACTCATATAGGTGTCTATGTAATACTACCATGATGATGCTAATCATCACCATAATAATGATAAAAGAAACTATTATCTCTACTAGGTCCATGCCAGTAAGAAATTAGAAACAGGTGCACCTTATTTTCATACATGCAGACTGTAGTATATTGAAGCTACACTAAAAAAAAAAAAAAAAAGACATTCAGTGCTTTTGATATGGTGTGGTAAACTGAAGAACTCTGATGGTAGATTTAAAAAAAAAAAAAAGAAAAAGAAAGGGAACCCAATTAAAAGTGAACAAAACTGAAGAGAGGAACTAGTTTATTTCACCTTTTCTTTTTTTCACCTTCTGTACTAGTGGTGGTGGGGGCTAAGGACACCATCATATCTTTATTGCAACCCCTTCTCTTCTATCTGATTAAAGTACCTACATCACTGTAAGTGCCACTGGCTGGTTTTCTTTAATTTGGGGTGTTTATGATAGTGTGAAAAAGGAAGCAGGGTATTTGAGAGAAGAAAAATAATGAAATGGCGTGGAAGTAAAGAAACTGGTAAAGAGAGAAAAATCAAATTAAAAAAAGCTTTATTCCATCATCAACTCTTCTGGCTGCTTGCAGTCATCTCTGACAACTCAGCAGGGATAAAATAGATAAGTAAAAATAAACAAATGGATAAAAAAAAGTGTGGGGAAAGAGAAAAAAGGTGTTGGAGATAAACTTATATTTAATATTCTCTCTTTCTATCTGGTGATACTAAAAAAATCTAAAACTCAAAATGATAAAAGATAAGAAAGATGCAAGTTTAGAACAAAATATCTAATACAAAAAAATTACAGAAAAACAAAAGGAAAAGATGAGTGAAGATTAAATAAAGAGAAAGAAGGAAAGAAGAGAAAAAGGAAATAAGAAAAGAAAGAAGGAAAGAAGAAAAAGAGGAAGAAGGAAATAAAAAGGAGAAAGAAAAAGAAAAAAGAAAGAATAGAAGAACAAAAAGAATGAGAAAGAAATGTATAAAGATGAATGTAAATGAAAAGAAAAAAATGAAAACTTAAAAGAAACTATTAAAGACAAAAAAAGAAGTGATGAAACAATCAAAAACGTATATGAAGAAAAAACTAAAAAAAAAGATGAAAAAGCAGCAATAAAACTAGAAAGGGTATTTTTAAAAAGTAAGGAAGATCACAAGAATAAAAAAGAAATTTGGCAGCTATTGACGGAGACAGTGAAGGTGGCGATAAATAAATATTAACTTCTGCTAATTATAAATCAACTAAAATGTCTGAGTCTTCAAGTAAGTACCGCCAATTCCTCCCTGTCAACTCCACCACTTCCATCAACTGCACTTCACTTCCATCCAACTCTTCATCTTTATTGCATTATAAAAGAATAAATAAATAAAAAGACGATAGCAAATATATTATGTGTGTGTAATTCTATAAGTGCTACTGCTAAACATGCCTTTTGAGTGAGCTACGAGCAAGATGATTTCTGTTTATCTTGAGGCTTTCTGCCGAGAAGCTCTTCATGCCATCCCTTTCTTTCCCAGCTTGAATAGCTGGGAAAGAAAGGAGGGTAACAGCATAAAGAAGAAGAAGGAAAAGACAGGCAGCAGCAACAACAACACGGTACAACAGTTACTGGATTACAGATCACTTACGGCATAATTGCTAATATGCTAATGTCTTTATTTACACGACGATTACACAGGAATTTCTCTCATTTCGAGTTGATTCTCACTCTCTTTTTTTTTTTTTTTTTACATGCCTACTTTTTTCTTCTCATTCTCTGCTTGGTGGAGATATGCTTGGATAGGTTCATTCATTAATAAGTAATAAGTATACACACGAACGAAGTCACAGTACGGATAATGAGGTTTTTGCAATAGACGATGAGGGAGACAGACCTTTATATTATGCCAACAGTGGCGCATTTAATTTGGCTACGAGATTTAATTAATCAGTTAATTAATCTGGCAATATGATGGACCGGACCTGAGATACACCGACAAAGATTGCCAGTGCAAATTTGGCTTTTCTTGATCATGTGTACAAAATCATAAAATCCGGAAAATAAGTTTCTTTTTTTATTTATTCTTGTTGACTGAAATTGTAAGTAAACATTATTCAAAATTTATAGTAGTATAAAGTCTTTCACACTCTTGGAAAAAGGGGGAAATATATAAATTGTAAAAACAAACAAACAAAAAAAATGGACTTAAAAGCTCAATTGGATATAATAAAAAAATAACCCAAATTTATCCAGGGATAGCTTTTTTTCTAAAATATTGACTTACAATGATGATGATGAATTAAACATCCTTTAATACTATCAGTGCCAGCAGGTGTTACTTACAGCAATGTGCAGAGGACAAAATGAAGACAAGGTGCAAATTTCAAAGAGGAGATATTATTTAATTAACATTGTCTCACACTTAACAGAAAGAGTAATGAAAACATTAACATTCTTTGAAACTGCACATGCTAATGTGTGCCAGGGAATATTTCTTTTTCCCTAATAAGAGTTTGGAGTTTTTAGTGTTTTTTTTTTTCTTTCTTCAATAATTGTTTTTTTTAAAATTATTTCATGCCAAGCAGGGCAATAGCAACTAAGGGTGAGAGAATATGAGAAAAAAAAATTCATTAGTGAGAGAGAACTATAAAAGATCAGGAATTAAGAAGACAGAAAAGAATGATTGATATTGCATTTAAATTTTTGAAGATCAAAGTTGACTAGAAAGCAAGAAGCTGAAAAAAAGTTCAACAAGCAAGAAGTGTGAGAGAAGAAACTGTTAGCATAGAACTTACAGTTATGTCTAGACATTTTGATTGTAGAATGCTAAAACCTGAGACCAATCTAGTTGTATGCTTAAATTCATAAAGTCTAAGTATCAAAGAGAAAAGCTCATCAGAATAATTACGGTGAGAAATATTTATGGAAAAGCCACAGTGAAACTATATTATGATGATGGAAAAATGACTGAAGCTGAAATGACAAGTCAAGATAATTTATATTTTATATTCTTCTGTGTATTTTGTCAAGAATTTTTAAATACATTAGCACCAGATTAGATGTGGCAGCAATATTCAGTGCCTGGACAAAAGGTTGACTTATAAATGTGTGAGAGAGATTCTGGAGAGAAAATTGTCTAGTACAACACAATGAACCAATATTGCTAACAGCAGACTTAGTAACTGATTCAATATAATCTTTCCACTTCATACCAGCAGAAAATGTTAGCCCAAGAAGGTGCAATGTATCATTCTCCTGGATGTTAGTATCAGCCATACTGATGGAAGACAAAAAAAGATTCTCTCAGATGATTAAAAGAAAGCAGTTTTGTTTAGGAGGTGATATGCCAATTTGACTTTATTGAGTCAATGAGACTTATTGTAAAAAATCCTTCCTTTGGAAATCATAGTTCTTGCACAGGGATGGATGTTCATATTTCCCATAAGGTCTCCATCTTTGGAATCAGCTTCAATGGCAATGAGTTGAACAGACAAATTCTTGCAGTACTTTTTTTGTCTTGTTGAATAAATGTTTGATTTTAGTCAGTGTACGTTGAAGTATCAATCAGTATAATTGTTTTATAAAATCAAAAATGCTTGTCTATGGGAAGATTTATGACAAAACAATGTCCTCTGTTGATTATTCATGATCATAACATCAAATCATCATGTTTCTCCATTTTATCGGGAAAAATTGGTTTTACATCCATTTCATAGAAAAACTATTTAGAAATGATAAATTAGTTAAGTGAACTTTGTATAACTTTGATAATTCCAAAAGTTGTTTTGGGTTATTAGATTCAATCTTTCTGTTGCTATTGTTATAATTACTTTCTGGCTGAACTGTTTTAGAGCTTTTTTCAGATATAAAATCCATTAAGAAGTGTCTTTTTATTTCTTTTTTGCTTTTTTTTTCATTCTTTAAATTGTATACCTGAAAAAGGCTGTAGAATGAATCATCCTAAACAGAAAAATAATTACTGCTCATCGTAAAAAATTCAAACTTTGATGAAATCCTTAATTAATTTACCAAATGAAAACTTAAACTGCTTATTTTTAAATACCCAAATAGGTAATTAGTAGGACAGACTGGATTTTATAGCCTTGAGTGGCAACCAGTCTAGGAGATGGAAAACTCTGAATTCAAAACTATGTAGCCCTGGCAAAGCACATTCAACTAAGGAATGGAACATGACTCAATGATCCAGACAATAGTCAAAAAAAAAAAAAAAATTGATAATCTCAAAAATGCACAATTACAAGGTGGTACTGAAAAGTTCTGTCCTGCTCAATATCCAGTGATATTACAAAGCGTGGTCATCTAGAGGATTAAATGTCATTTTGTAAAATGTTCAGTGATGGTTGCGTGTGTTGCAGACCTGGAGAGTGATTAGCTTCAGAATGTATTAATGTACAGTTTCAAACTCTGGCTTCATGATGTGAGTTTCCATCAATTACAACTCTTACTTGTCTTTAGTGTTTCTAAAAGGAAACATTGAATGAACAGTGCCTTGTATATCCATAACATTGTTCAATCCATTTTTCTATCATTCCTGCTACAGAAAGGCCCACCAATGGGGTGCCTGTGCTACCTAACATGCTCTGCAAGTTGCTCAACAACATCCTTGACCTACACTATCACCAAACTTCATCAAACATGCATGGTACATAATCAAACAATGGTGAACTTATTCAGTTAACCCATCTACAACTCTTGTATGAACAGTTGCAAGAAATGTAGAATAATGCATTGGTGGATAGTATTTGCCAGCTGTAGGAATATTTATATTAGAGTACAGGTTTGTCTTTATCCCCAAAGAGGATATACAGTGCATTAATATTCGATCAGAACATTGTTGATATGCTCCTAATTATAGAATTTGTGTACATATTGATGTGTATATGTGATCATTTACTGGAATGTATGTTTAATCCTGAGTAAATTTAAACATATTTAGAATATTGCATTTTTATTTACCATCGGTGGATATCTAAAAATATCACTAGTAAAATAAGTGAAGTGAAATTTATGTACCATGCTGTGAACCTCTAACCAAATCAAATAGTGACATCACTTGAACTATCTAGCTCCAAAGTAGTTTATAGTCTGTGTGATATCTTCATTTTATTGAGAATTCAATTAAAGGATTTTGATGGCATTTTTCAGGCAGCTGAACTTTCATCACAATAAATTTAACCCAGTGACCTCTGACTTTTCTTAATGACATGTTCTGCCATTGTGATATTGTTAAAAACTTCTATATTTTTTCTTCATAATAAGAATAAAATCTACTCCTTGAAAGGTAGCTAACTTGGAAGGTGTTTTAAAAATTTTCCTTTCATCTATGTTTGGCACCTCCTGAGTTAAAATTAAAGACAATCTATACTTTTGGTTTTGGTATTTCATGGCTGGTGCAAAAACATTGTATTTGTTCTAAATAGGCCACTTGTTATATAGCTGACTAGTTAACATTGATTTCTTATCTAAAATCTCAGTTCCTATTACTGGCTTGTAAAATCTACATATGTTTTAACACCAGCTAAAAGAACAAGCTGAGTAGGTAATGCAAAAGACAAGAAAAACTTCCTCTCTTCCTCCTGAGCAAAGAAGTTATAGGTAATACAGTAATTGTCTTTTTCTGAGAAGCAAAGTCTCCACACAATTTGGAAAAAAGTTGGGAATGCTGTTATAAAAAGATTATTTTTGTAATGACTTATTAACAGTACTTGAAACAAATTATGAACATCTAGATTTTTCTGACTTATCATCTAATCAAGCTGGTTGTCTGGCTAATGTCTTTACTGAAGCATTTTCTTATCTATTCTTTCTGCTAAGATCAGTAAATGGAATTCAAGTTCAGGTCTGTTATAGTGATTTTCAAATAAAATAACTGGGTTGAATTTCACAATTCTGAAAAATTAATCGTTCTCATTTATTTGTACTTAAACACAGATATTCCACGCTCTTCACAATGATTTCTCAGTAAAATTATTAAAAGCTACAAACCACTGTTGAAATTTTGATTATTTTCTTTTAAAAATAAGTGAATTATGTACTGTTTTATAGGATAACAATTTTTCAGTTATCTTCAAAATCTATGTGGGATTGAAACATCAGATGTAATACTTAAAGTACTTCTTGTACAATGATTTCAGAAAGAATCTAGAAAAAACAGGTAATTAGCATTCATAATACTAATAGAGAGATTAAAAATATCCACAGTTTGGCAAGTTAAAATGAAGCAGTTGTACTGGGAATAAACCTTGGATGATAGGTGATTTAAGGTTGTTAGATGTTAGGGGTGAGGCATTGGTTTTCTAGAGAGGATTAGGTTTCAAGCAAAAGTCAATGAAACCATTTCAGGCTTCCTGCACTGGGAATCTTTCAGTTTTAAATTATGTCCACATGTTGCAATTCTTTCCCACCATCTAAGCTCATTCTGCAAATACTGGATACAAGCCAAGCATATTAGGAAATGCATTTCCAATGAATTAAATTGGTGGAAGAGGAGGAGGAGAAAAAAGTGCATTTTTCTAACATTTTAACCCTTTCCTCACCACAAACCAAATGCCATAGTATGATAAAAATAAAACAAAAATATCATAAAAGACTAAGAAACAACAAAATAAAATGAAAAAAAAGAGTCCAGCAAATAACAAATGACATTAACAGGTTCGTCCTTGCTTCCCATCCTCCAAACATGACACCTGTTGAATTGTTTTCCTCTTCTTTTTAACCACATTCATGTTTTTGATTCTGTTTTAAATTTTTTTTAAGGATTGGTTTTGATGATAGTCTGTGGTGATGGGAGGCAAAATCCAATTTAGGCACCAATTTGACATCATAACTTCCTCAAAAGTTTTGAGGATGGAAAAGTTCACTAGAATACAATATTGAATTTCTGATAAAAGACCAGCACTCACATTTTTGTCACTTTGTGGCTATTTAAGTGCAACCATTCAAGGTTTACAATGTTCCAACTAATTTGCGCATAGCAACCTTTTGGGGACAATGCATGCAATGCCAAAAATATTTAAATGCAGAACCAAAATATAGCAGCACATTTTTTAATATCATCAAGCTAAGTACAATATACATATGTGTGTGTGTGTGTGTAGGGGGAAATGAATTTAGTCTAAGAGAGTTAATTCTTATTTTTATTGGATACAATATGTCTGTGTTAAGAAAAAAAAAAAGCATTAAAGACAAAATTTGATAGAAAAACATTTACAGAGTGGCACTAATCTGCATTTTCTTCTCCAACATGGGGTAAGTAAAATGAACCATCAATAAATATAATAAAATCCAGTCTTCATCCAAAGGAGGTGATGCTGTATATATGATGGAATTGGAAGGAAGTCCTCTACTCTGAATTCCTTCTGAAGAAGGAAACAATTGATTCAAACAAGTACTTCTCCCAAATAAACTAAATGAATGTAGCAATTAATAAAAAGTATACAAATTAGTTCAGAGAAAGGACATAATATTTTATCAAGATACTTGCATGTTTTTTGGTGACCAAGTAAAAAGTGCAAAGTCTTCTTTCATCTGCCATACTTACTTCTTATTAGACATTACAGGTTTACAAAGTTTTGTTAACGAAAAACATTCTATTCCCTGGAAGATTGCAAAAGACAGCCAAGAAGTTTTCTGAAGTTTTCAAAAAAGTTTTTCTGATAGGCAAAAAATAGTGTAACAAAACAGAAAATATGTTATTCAGTAAAGTTAATTTAGAAAATAATTTTTAAAAACTTAATAAACTGAATGAACTTTTTCTTTTTCCCAATAATTATACTTTGTAAAATGTTGAATGATCAGCCATGGTCAAATGCTAAAGAAATAACTGTCCAACAAAGAGAATTAACAAAGTTTGCAATAAAAACAGAAAGGAACATAGCAAAAATGAAATAATATCAAGCAAGCAAACAATATATGCAAGCCAAATTAACAGGCAATAAGACAAAAAGTCCCCAAACTAAGAATTGGCATTAACACACAAGAGCAAAGGTTGGACAAGCAAACAGTCTGTCTTCTAAATAAGGCAGATCTGGACTGAGTCATGTCAAACTGCAAGCTGTCCTTTTTTATTGGCTAAGAAAAATATCCCAGCATCCATTTGTGAACTTCTGCCTATAAAAAGGGATGGGGGAAAAGTTTTGTACAAATGACAAATCTGATATTGGAACTCATGTGAAATGTTAATTTTTAAACTGATACTGAAGGATACAAAATTTCTCTTCAAGAATAGATTGAGAATTTGATTACTGATAACCAATATGTTGATTTTGAACGTTTTATATTATAAAAGGTTAAAATAAAGTTTGATTTCTTTTGCTTTGAAGATTAAGTTTTACCTGAAAAGTATAAAAGTGATAATTATCGAATGATAAAGTGTGGTCATCTTTTATAACATGTTTTTTTTTGCTATTGTTACTCATTTTTAACACTTAAATGATGGCAATCATCAATTGATGTTTTATTAAAGATCAGCAGATATCATCAACTGATGATTTAAACTTTTTCCAATACAGACATCATTTATTCATGATTCAAATCTAAATGACTAGTTGGCAACTTAAGGATCTATGAGTTTACTATTTATGCTTACACTGGCACACACAATCATCAGTTTCAACATGGATGCCAGAGTGTTAAATACAAATGATGTTTTAAGTACAAATGATTCTTGTTAATGGAAGATTTAAATGCAAGGAAGTTTTTTATTTTATTTTTATGTATTTTTATATTCTAAATGTTAAAATACAATTTTTTTAGATGCAGTATATTATTAGAGTGAAAATAAGCATAAAAAACTACTATTTAAAAAGGGAATTTGCTTATTTTTTATCCATTTGGTTTACACGTTCACGCAACCTTTCCTACACTGTTTAAGGGTTAGACTAGTTTTAGTGATTTTTTTTCCTTTAAAACATCTTGTCCATATTTTGGTTTCTTTAACTGAAATTTTTTTTATGTCTTAGAACAAAATTTTACCAGCAAGACATTAAGAAAAAGAAATACTATTATTACAATAGTGATATAAAAAGAACACCCAAAACCTTAAATCCTATCATGTTACAATTCCCACAACCCACCAAGGTGATAGGGGTACCAAATGTACTGGATCCATAGTAGCAGTAGTTTATCTAGGGAAAGATAGCATAACAGAGGCCATACCTCTTCAGGCTGATTATGAATTCAGAGTTTTCTTCTTCTAGACTGGTTGCCACCCCAAGGCGAGAGAGCTCAGTCAGCTCTGCTATTTAACTCAATGCTTTAGGAAAAGTTTGAATACATAAATTTACCTTATATACAGCAGAAATTGTTTTAATCACAGATAATGTTATTACACAGATATTGTTTGCAAAATCTGTTGGTCTCACAAACCTCTGTTTAAGATGAATTAGAAATTATAATTTTAAGTTGATAAGTTTTGTATTCTTTTTTATAATGTTTATAACAGTGCATATAAACGTTCTGGTTATCATTTGCTTAATTTTATCAGCCAGTTATCTTATATTGAAAGATCTTGTCTGAAAGGGATAATAATTGGCTTCTTCTAATGATATAATGTCTTAAGTTAAATAAAAATAAGTTAATATTGTAAGAGTTTTCTCAGTATAACTGTAGAATGTTTATTGTGAGATTTTTTAAGATGTTCATAGCAATTGATTCACTCCATTGCAGTAGGAATTTACAAAATGGCTAAGTCTGGCTTTCTCCTGTGACTGCTAGCAATAAAGATTCAAGTAGGTAGAGATGGGCATTGTGCTTTAGATGAATGCATGGTAAGAGTCTGTACATTTTCCATCTTGACTTCATTTCCAGGTTCCAGGATCAAGGAGCTATATGCTGACATCCAATCCCAGCAAAGGTATATAGTCAAAAGAGAGAGAGAGAGAGAGCCTCATTTTAGAATTCAGGATCAACTGATTAAAGCCTTTCCAGGTTTTGTTTCTCTTTTTCTTTCTTTCTCATAAATAAAAAAGATTTTTCTTCTATTTAGTTTTTATGTAACTGCCATAAATCCCAATATTTTGAGTAATAAATTTTGACTTTAAGCAATTTAAAAATTTATGAATAATTATCTTGATGCTTATTAGATGAATCATTGTTAATTCTCATTTTTTTTATTTGCTTTTTATTGCAACTTTACAGCATAAAGTAGAAAAACCAGATTAAAATCAAAGGATAAACTGTCAAATGACCAAACATGAACAATTTTTGGAAAGTGCTTCTTAGTTGAGTTAACTTCTCAGCAACCATTAGTAGATAACAAATTTTCCTTTTGAAACATTTCACAAAATCTTTTAAGTAAATATGTAAATCTTGATTTATTTTTCATGTGGCACACTCAAATTCGTTTTTGCAAGTGGACTTTTGCAGGAAAGGCAGTGTGGCATTTTACAAAAGTTAACAAACAAAAAAACTACTGTTTTTAGTAAATTCTACAGTCCTTTGTAGGATAAGTTTAGTATGAAGATATCAAAGTTTTTAAAAAATTTTTTAAAGTTTTACTTTTTTGTTGGGAAAATAATGTTTAAAGAGTAAGGGAATGTAAATTCTTTGTGCTGGGAATTTTTTTTAATATGAGAAATGAAACATGTTGGTCAATTCTTTTCATCTTTAAGTGTTTACATTTAACCAGAGTCCTTGACAAACTATTCAAAGTTAAGAGTCATAAAACAGACACACATTTCCATGCATAGAAAATTATGTGGTTCTTTTCACAAGATTTTCATAGCCACATATACACACATTTGTGCACTGATATGTAGTGCTAAAATCTTCATGCTGCGAAACACAAATACACGTGTTTGTATGAACATCAAGCAATGCAGTTCTACTTTAACACAAGTAAAAGTAAAATACAAGTGAATAAAAATCATGCATTGATGTATGTCTATTAAAAATTATCTATTACATTTTACACTATAACAGAAAAATTATTCATTTTATATCATCAGCCTTTAGATCATCAGCTTGATAATTTTGTCCTTTTCAAGAATGTCCTATTTTTGTTATGAATTTTCTATTTTAAACTTTTCATGATGAATGAATTTTTGGCAACCTAAAAAAATTTAAGAACAAAAACTTTCTCTAGAAACAAGTACCTGCAGCACCAAAATATGAAAAATATATTGACCTGCACTCATGACTTCACCAACCTTCCTAAGTTAAAGAACACTACATCTGTCTCCCTATGTGATAGAGAGAGTTTGGGAAACACACACACACACACACACATTTTTTTTTTTTTTGTAATTGGAATAGATTTGAATAGTGAAATTAAATGAGAGCATTTTGTTTACTGATGTGGAAATTTGATCTAGAGCAGAAGTTGTACCCATTGAATCTGGGTCATCAGAAGACAATGGAAATGGTCGAAATAATTTTTGTCGATTAAAAATTGAAATAGAGCTGAGTAAGCTGGAAGGAACTTTGGAATTCACATGATTATGTTTGAAGCAGCCAGAACCCCGTGATAATCATGTGCGAAGCAGTAGGGTCAAGGGTCAGTTGTAATCAGCCTGGTTTATCTATATAAATGTGTAGTTATGCTGAAAAACACAGACAGAAGAGGAAGACAGGTGCACGTTGAGACGGAAGAGGCAGATGGAAGAGAGAGACTGAAGAGAATTAGTCCGGGCAAGAGTTGGGCTAGAGACAGTGGAGAGTTGAGTTGGAGACTCAAGAAGGAGAGAAAGCGATGTCAGAGATTTGAACGAAGCGTCCGCTAACATGTACTGTTGATATAAGTACCGCTGCTTCTGCTACCATGAATATTACTACTACTATTACTACTGCTAAGGAGGAACGCCACTTTTAACTTTAAGCCATGCACAGAAATCTTATTCCCCCATCGCAAGAGTCGTATATTGTTCTGGGATGATTTAACAACAAGTTAATCATAACACACTATCTCTCTGTCTAGAATCCAGTGTATGCGTTTTTACGTCAATTACTTTTCTTTTCTGTAACCCGTTTCTTTTCTATACTATTCTTTTCTGCTATATAAAAGACATTAACAATTCAATCATTCAATAGTTCTTTGTCCAGCTTTCTGCACATATATTAATTTTTTTTGTTGCATTCTAAATTTCTTAGTGCAGACTCTCCAGCCGTGTCTACATCTTCAATTGACCGTGAATGGATGAACATCACTTCTGCTTTCTGGATCAAACCAAACACAATGTGGGCAGGAAGCAGGATTAAACCAGTGGACTGGTCAAATAATCTATGGATGCTCAGGGGACTTATGGCCACTCCCTTAAGTTCAGTTAGGACTGAGTAGACACCTTAACCCAGAGATTAAGATGTTGGAGGTTGAGGGGCTGGGGCGAAAGTGTTAGACCTATAGCAGAACTCAACTCACACCAAAGTTCATGGTCCCAGGTAACTTGGTTTAAGGATCTAAGATTAAGTTGTGTTTATTTGATTATGTTGTCATGTCACATTCTCCACTGGACTTCCTTGTTTCTTTTTCTAGCAATCATCTCTTATTTCTGATAATTATTTTTTGTTTTGATGTGATCAAAAAATTAAGGGTCTTACTTAAAAGGGATCATTGAAGTCAGACCATTTGTGTCCAGAAGGGTTTGTATCCTGATGCAATTTGTTAAGTGATTGTTGATCATCAATCACATGATGTGATTCTGGAATGTTTACACTTTCTTAAGAAGTCTAACAGTCCAGTTGACACAATCCAGGCTGCAAAATAGGACAGGGATATCTTCCTAATATGGATATAATAGAAAGTAGCACCATGTGATTCAGAGATGCATTTATAAACCAATCACAATCAAGATGACAATTGCAAACTTTGGGTCTTCCTGGAGCCAGTTGATACTGTCTTTGCCATCCTTCTCACTTTCAAACATTCTAGTAGTTAGAGGTTTGTTTTTTTTTTTATTAACATCCTGAGCACATCAAACCAAGCTTCTAATTCCTGCAATAGAGATTTCACCAAAGAGCACCAGAATATAAGATTGTACAAGTAAAATCTTGTTTTATATATCTGTGTATCTATATTAGATGGACTGTCCATTGGACAATGACAAAAAAGAGTGGAATCGATTCCATAGAAAGGTCTCATCATTTGATGACTGAGAGATATCATGATAAAGACTATCAAGCAACTTCCCATTTTGAAGCAAACTACAGAAAAAAAAGCAGTGCTGTAAAACTAGAGTTACATCCAACTATCAGAATTTCTCTTACAACCGCTGTGGCAGAATTTACACCACCATATTGGTCTAATCAGCAATCAGCTACAACAAAGACATCTGTGTAGCAGTTTATATATATATATATATTGGATGACAAAAATATTTTTTTTTATTTAGTTGACATGTGGGAGCACAATTAAGTATTTCTGAAAATTGTAGAATTTTGAACTGGGATAAATTTCAAAGCCAGTCGATATTAATGGTTTTATTGCTTCTTATCCATATGGATATATATATATATATATATATATATATATATAATGAATGACCAAAGTACAACTATCAACATAGGACATCATTCTACAGTATTCTACACCACCCAATGCTAGGAAAGACTCAAAACCCTAGAAGTGATTATTATACAAAATAAACAGTCCACATTGAATAAAATATCATTCACCTGTGGTGAATGTATCTTGAAGGGCATATAATATAATTAATATGCACACATATTTTATCAGTATTACAAAAAAAAAAAAAATGAATATAAAATGAAATAAAATAAATTGAATTTTTTTCGTGCAGCTATGTTCCTTAAAACTTTTATACATAAAATGTTACACTAGACTATTTCAAATGTCCAGCTTCCAAAGAATGCTTAGATGTAGACAAAAGCAATTCTAACTACCATACAGACACCACATTGGATTCTGATAATGACTGTGAAAGTCAAAAATACATGAACAAAAATAACAAGCACAAAAATACCAAAATATGAACTTTGGGCAGTTTATCCACAACTTTGAGTGCAATACTCAACACCTTATCCAAAATACAATAGAAAATTAAACAGTCAGTTCTTTTTAATCAAACTTGATTGTAGTTATGTCAAGCTTTTAACAACAAATCATTCATTAGTTAAGAAATAAGTAAGAATTAAACAAACAAATAAAGTAAATTACTACGGTAGAGATTTTTCCTATAATTTCTTTAAATGTCTTCTGGAGGAATTTTATGGATGGTCATTGCAGTGAGTGCAGGAGCACTGTCTAGTTGAAAATAACATCTGATCTTTGCTTTTTAGAAAAAAAAAATTATTTGTGAGAAGCAAATTTTTCTGTCATATTCTTCAATATTTCCATTCAGGCATTAAACAAGAGTCAAGTAACCTCATACACACTCACACAATGATATATATATATATATATATATATGAGAGAGAGAGAGAGAGCAGTGTGTGTGTGTATTTATATTTTCACAAGCTAGCATGATATAATCAAAAAATTGAAATTTTCAGTAACATGGTTAACAATATGCAAAATTATATAAACAATTATTATTAATGGAAGATTATGGAAGTGTCTTCATATTTTGTAGTTTCTCCTCATTTAAGTTATATAACCTTCAAAATAAAGATTTTTCTCTAATTTATAACAGCATCTCTGTACTATACAAAAATATAAGCATCAATTCATGTGTGATAGGTTTGAATTTCAGTCCCTTTTTATGCAACTTATATGTGAGCCATGGTATCTTTTCTTTTCAGTTATAAGAAAAATCTTTGGAAGGAATCACTTTTGAAATTGAGTAACAAAGGCTCCATACATTTATCAAGAGAACATCCATTTAAATAATAAAACAGGTGCTTTGCAAAAATTGAATATTGCACTTGTTCTGTTTTATGCTCACTTAATTTATGAGTGAATCTAATTGTAACGGAAATAAAAGAAATAAAAATACAAAACTTCATATATGAGTATACCTGATAAGTCTCTGAAAGTAATGCATCCTATGCTATTGCCAGCTCATGACATCAAAGGTAGATGTTGGTAATATGGTAGTAAATGTTGAACCTTCCCACTAATAACCCATAATTATTTTTTGACTTGTTTCATATCAATGAGTAGCAGCATGGATAAAATGGTTTCTAACATGAAAGTGTGTACAAAGCAGAGATGTACCAATAAATTCTTACATGCATAAAAATTGCACCCAGTGACATTTGTTGAAGCTTATGAAATGCTCACAGATATCAAACAATGGATGTGAAGATGGGCAATAGGTAATGCAATTCAACAGTAGCAACAACAATATCAGTAACAACTGATGTTCCAGGTGGCTCTGCACAACTGTTAAGCCACAAGATGAAGAGCACCTTGAAAATACACAGCTAATGGTGGTGACCATGTGGAAAAATAGTTTCCTTGAGCTAAAAACTTCTTCTATCCAACAGTGTTGTCATATTCCTTATATTTTCTGTGGAATAAATCAGAGGCATTACTTTCAGTGCATCCATCATGAATTTAGTCTATACAAACCATATTCCCCTATTATAAACAAAAATTTCAGAATGAGTTACAAAAGAAGTAAATCTGGAGAGATTTCCTGGCCATCGTCTTAAGTCTGAAAAGTAAATGAATGATTTAATATTTACACTGAAGCTCTTCTTAACCCCATACAAAAAAGTCAAGGAATAGAAAAGGTGAAAAGAAACCTTTTTTGTAGAGTTAATAGGATGATAACAAAAGAGAAGAAAAAAAAAAAGTTTTAATCAGAGTGGTAGAGAGTAGAAATAGGGTGAGAGAACATTAAACAAAGATTCTATTGAACTTGTGGCTAATTTTATTACGATTGAGTGATGTTGGCAACAGTCTCGGTTGTATTTGCTCTCTCCGAGCTCAGCTACCCACCTCCGATGCATTGGCCTACAGTTGGCACAAAGACCAGGGTTTTCAAAAGAAATGGCTGCCAGTGAAATATGGTAGACTCTATGAAAATGCTTAATAAGTAATGTCACTAAAAAGAATAGGGGGAAGGTGAAGAGACATCATCCATATCAGCAAAAAGATGAAAGAGAGAGAAATATGTTGAATGAGATGAGTGGAAAAGTTGTTTTTCCACAATGAAAGAAATGGCCAATCTGATGGAAGTATTTAAAAGAAAAAATAATTGCATCAATCTTTCCTTTGTCTTTGACTGACCTTTTATTTTTATCTCAGATTCTTTGTTTTTTAAATATATATATTGTCCTTTTGCTATTGCTTTGTTTATTTTTATTGTTTAGTATTGGAATTAAATTTGTTTTCATTAGATTTGTGCAATGATTATGCAAGCGCTTAACAAGACTGTCCTTTAACTGCCTTTAGTGATCAATCAGACCAAATTTACAAATGAACAAAGTGCAAGAGAAAATGAGAAGAAAAAGAAAACAGGAAGAAAAGGGAGAAAATAAATAGGGTGATTAAAAAGAGACTTGAAGAAAAAATGGAATTCACTAATAGAAAAAATACAAATAAATAGAAGACAACAAAGAAAAACTAACATAAGAGAATTGGTAAGAAAGAATAAAGGTGAGAGAATATGAAAAGAGAAAGCTATAAAATACCTAAAGATGGTTATATCAAACAAATTCTCACATTATATAGTTTTGTATTTCAGAAGTGGCAAAGCACATGACCTTAGCTTCAGACAAAGAAACACAAAACTGGATATATTGTTATACTAATAAGATTGTAAATATATAGAGATAGAGTTGGGCAAAGTTCATATTTCATTTGTATGTCTATGTATACTTACATTTGTGTACACAAATAATCACATATAATCTACATTGTGGATAAAGTTTGAATTATCCAGAGATTAAGTTATATCCTTGGATATTCATGGGGAAAATGCAATTATTATTTAGGTGCATGTATTTTTCATGCATATATATAAAGACAGACTCTCCAAATTCTTGTCTATTTACAAAAAAAATAACTAATACCAGAAAAATAAAGTGGTATTGGAAAATTCCCAAACTGTATGTGCTGTGACAGTATTATTCAGATGAAATGTGTATACAGCTAACTCTTATTGGTACCCAACCTACTAAGACAATCTACCAATCAACTTTGTGCAATTGTGTTCAATTATTACATGAGGTTGCAGTGGAATGGCTTTGTGATCTTTACAACGGCTGACAAATGCAAGCAATATTCTTGCACCAAATTCTGTGTACAGCTGCTGCTGAGACCCTCAAAATTTTTTTTCTCAATTGTCTAATAAACATTCTTTAGATAAAACACAAATTTTAGAATAGATTGAGAATTTTAAGATCAGTTTGGTGTATATTCAAAATAAAGAGACTTTAGGTCAACCAATCACCAGCAAATGACCAGGAAATACAAAAAGAATTGTGAACTCAACCCTAAAGATTCTCATGGAACAATTCATCAGCTCTCTCTAATACAAAGTTAGGAATCAGTTAAAAAATTAACCTAGTCCAGGAACTTTCCAATGCAGATTGTTAATTTTTGATGTATCATTTGACTCCAATATTATTCACAGGTAGGTCAGTTTTACTTATATATATATATACAGGGTGCGATGGATAAATTGTCATCTAAATTACACAAAAACAGAAATAACACTGACATCTCATTTTAACAATTATATTTACCAAAATTACACAAAAATATCTTGACATATTGAAGAGTAAATTTATTCAATAAAATCACCATTGGCTTCAACCACGGCCTCCAGATGACTTTGGAATCTCCTGCAATTCTTCTAGATGGTCTCTTTGTTTAAGTTGATGAATGCTGCCATAATTCTTGTCTTCAGTTCATCTTTGGTGCTACAAGTAGTTTTGTTGGTCTCTTGCCTAACTGCACCCAACAATAATCAAGAGGGTTGCAGTCTGGAGAGTTAGGTGGCCAGATGTAAGGGGTGATGTGGTTGCAGAAATTGTCTAAACAGCCATGACTGCATTCTCCTGTTTGTGTGGCATGGTGCAGAGTCCTGCTGCTATGTATAGCAGGTCTTCCAGTAGCCACCCTTTTGAATCAGGGAGCACTAACTTCCTGGCGATGGACCTGATTGACTTGGAGGGATCATTTTCAATCATGGCCTGGATCTCACCAACAAATTTGTGAGTTCTTATCAGAATGATCAGAGTGAGTTTTCTGAGCTGCCATACCTTCGTAATAACCATTAGACTCATCCAACTCTTTCTGAATCCTTTGCACTGTCATCAGATTGACACCCCAAACTCTCTGAAAGGTTCATATTGGAACTTCTGAAGATGAATGCAAAATCATGGTGCTCTTTTTTTCAGACAATGCCCAAATGATCCCTAATATATTGTGCAGCTGACAAAATCAAAAGTAAACAATGCACATGCATGAAATTAAAAATATATAATCCTAACAATCAGATGTAGGTCAATATAAGTTGCACATGAATACACACATCAAACCAAAGGCAGGTACCATATACACTTTGATTTTCACAGTTACTATTTTTGTAGTCTTTTTATTTTTGCCATTGTAAGAATGGCAAAAATAAAAAGTATATATTTCTCAATGTTCACACACAAACACACACAGATGATGTCACTCAAGTCATGAAAAGCAAACTGTCCAGACCAAAAATAACAGGAGTACACTTTACAGTGGCAGGTTAAGCATATCTAAGGTCCCTATATGAAACAGCCAGCAGATAGTTTTTTTTAGATTGAAATCTAAATTTCTGAGTAGAAAGAGTTAACAACAGAGATAAAAGAGAGAAAAATGAACAATCTGAGAGTGAGTGTGAGATGGAGAAGTTACAAAGGGAGGGACTAAGTCTATTAGTCACATGGCCTGAAGACAGAAGATCTAGTTATTTTCTATTTAATTAGGACCCTGAGTACCTGTTAAGGCACTTAGTTAAATAAATCATAGGATAATATATCCAGATGAGAAAATAAAAAAAGAAAAAAGAAACAAAGAAACCATTTCTCTGAGATATGTCATTGGCATCAATGTCTACTTGATGCTTTCATCTGTTATTATTATTGATGATCCAGTTCTTTTGTCAACATTTTTCCTTCCCTAAATCTTTTCATTTCTTCACTTACCAATTTCCAGACAAGATCATGAACCTTTTACCTGAAACTAGCAAAAGCAATTTTGTACATGTTACATATCTTCACTTACATTATATATATATATATATATATATATATACACACATCAAATATGAATTGGAATCTGACAAATAAAATAAAGAACAAATAGCAAATGTTTATCAACTGACATGTTTCACTTCTATTAAAGCTTTATCAGAGAATGAAATATGGAAAAATAAAGAATTCTGTTATTTTTATTTTTGTGTTTGATTTTCATTGGTTAATCAGGCTTCATGTACATTTGACTTGTTAAATAAACATTGGTATAATTTATAAAATTCCAAATTCAGGGAGAGGTGATATGACTCTTCAAACTCCAAGTAATTAATGGATCACAAACCCAACTGAAAATTCCATTAATTTCCATATAAGGTTTGCTTTTTTCTTTTTTTTTTTGGTGAGGTGTATTAAATACACAAGTCATTAAAAAAGAAGTGTGTGTGTGTGTGTATAATTATGTGTATGCCTATTTAGGAAGCAGGCATTCATTAAACAAGTATATTAAATTCAACCAAGAAAAAAAAATGAAATCCTTTTTTTATTGTATTTTTTCCAATTTTTGTCCATCCAGATAAAAAAATTGTGCATATACTATTGAATAATTCATGTTTTTGCTTGACTATTTTCAATCTGCTTAGTATTTATCATGAGCTAAATGTTCTCAGTATCACTGATAAAAGTTTTCTTAGTTACATCCTGACATTTTTTGGAATGCTACATTTCAAATTCAAATATACATGTATCATATGTGACATTATATTTAAAATAGATTCACAGAACATGACATACACCAGAGAATGAATCTATATTCAATATTTTATATGCATTTTATACACATCTTAAAATATTGTCTCGCTATTTTATTTAATGTGAGTCGTTTCTTTTGTACAATACTTAATAATTTTTTCTTTTTTGAAAAGTTTGTAAAGAAAGGAGTTCCATTTTCTGTTTGTGCAGAACTCAAGAAAGTTAAAACTTATAAGAAATACATTGATGTAAATTTATCATACAATATCACAGCTTAAAGTTCTAAAATATATTAACATGAAATGGTAATAAGGCTTTTGTCATCAACAAGATTTGCATGTTTGGGTAAATATGTTTATATACAAATAACTAAGTCTATATATATATATATATATATATATATATATACACACACACACACACACACACAAACCACAGTTTAAAAGTTTGAAACCACCCCCAGTATTAGCATGGGATGAACTGTACAGAAAAGTGAAAAAAACATGAAAAGGACATCTTAGAGTCATTGAAAAAAGAATGGAATCAATTACCAAACTTCTACTTTAAAAAACTTTTGCAATGAATGCCAAAAATTTGTGTTACAGTAATCAAGTCTAAAGGAGGATATTTTGACATGAGTAAAATTTAATCATAAAATGCTTCTTTTCTTTTTACCATAATAAAATTTCTAATAAAAAAAAAAAATCATGTCTCATTTTTTTTTTTATCATGTTTTCTCTTATTTAAAATACAAAACTACATTTTGGCCCAATTTAAAAATTTACCAGGAGTTGGCTCAAACTTTTAAACTGTAGTGCATGTGTGTGTATATATATATATATATATATATATATATATATATATATTGTAGTATATCATTTTCATTCTTCATTTCAATTGGATTCAAAATTAATTGTTTTAAAGCTGTGTCTCAAAATATTGACTGAAATATATTTCGTTGATGTCATTTATAATAAAGAAGAAAGACAGAAAAAAAACAAAGAAAGTAAGTAAAAAAAAAGAATGAAATAAAATTAACATGGCTAGTCAGACTGCATAGGTCTGAGCCCTATTGAACCTGGAGACATACTTAATAGATTATGTATTTCTTGCTTTAATTTTATAAATAATCTTTTAAAAATCTCTAATGACTTGTATGCCCTGTTTTTCAAAGAACACATTTATATTTCAACTTATTGTTTTCAAATGTCTATTTTAAATAATTTATTCTGTACAGTATAAGTTTTTTTAACAGATTGTATCAATTGAAAAAGGGCAAATTAAATTTAAAGTTGGCAAAAATCAAAGAAAGTGGAAGCCTTAATTCATCAACTGGAGAGTTGGGGTGAGGAGTGTGACTGGGGTATTGTTGAGGAATATGATATCAGTCAACTATTCCTATCTCTACCATCAGTGACTTGATAACCAGAGTATAAAACAATAAAAAATGGAAAGTGAGCAATAAACAGACAAACATATCACAGACTTTGTCTTCAATCTTTTTCCTTACATGTCTAGAAAATTTTTTTAAATGAATGTTTATTTTTATAGTATTATAGTTAATATTAAATACCAAAATGTGTCAAATGCACAGAGATTTTTAAAAATATATTTTAGTTAGAGTAAAGGAATCATTTTAGCATCTAAGTTATACGAATAGTATATTTAGTTAAAGATTGTAATGAGCCCGACAAACATTGATAACCTAGAGTCACCACTTATATATATATATATATATATATATATATATAATAGCTAGCCACTCATATCTGAGGATACCTGTCTACTAGGGCAGCTTCAAATCCTTGTTGCACTTGTGGTTTACACTGCAACTATGCTGAGCAGACCTTAGTTACAGTTTCTGGGAGAGAGCATGTTATCTAACGTGATGAACAATTTGAACAAGGGCAGCATGCTCAAGCTCTCAGCTATGATGACTTGTGGTTTTGTGCTAGCACAGCTATCGATGACCCTTAATTCAGTCTACCCAAATTTCAATCACAAGGTTTGGGTCAACCCAGGGTATAGTTTTCAGGCACTTTCCAATGGTGCTGTATGCTGGGATCGACCACAATCCATTCCAATAATACACACAAGGATTTATTCATGTATGACCTTTGAAAAGAGTATGATAAAGAGTTTTTATATGAATGCATTTACATGCAAAGATAGACAAATACAATATATATTTCTCTTGAGAAACTTGTATGCATATCTTGACACAAGATTATGCCTGTGCATAGCTTTTATGCATATGTAAAGGTTTTAAAATTGCCTGTGTGTGTGTGTGTGTGTGTGTTCTCACATATGTGCATAGGTTTAAATATGAACTTATATATATATATATATGTGTGTGTGTGTGTGTGTGTTATTATAAAATAAAAATAAAAGAATTATCAACACTGAAGAAAATTCAATTATGTTCTGGTTAAGAACAAAATGAAATCTTATTATGCTGTGTGTGTTTCTTCTTCTTCTTCTAATTCTTACATATTTGTTTTCCTCTTCCCAATCTCATACGAACATAATCATGTTTCATCTACAAATATCTTTTACTAATAACAACAACAACAATAACAGGGAGGTGGTGGGGGTGAAAGAACCGGCAAAAGACACAGAATAGAAGAAACAGATAAAAACAAGATACATATATTTATTTGTTGATATGAACTTGCAAGAAGAGGATGACAGGTATATAACAATAATGAAATTTAGCTCTCAGCAAATACAAATTCTACCCCCCACCCACCCAACCTCCTTGTATTGCCCATCTTCCTTATGGCATCTTCATAAATATAAACTTCTTGTCATGTCTACAGCAAACATATGAAATGGAACTCTGATATTGGCAAACAATACAAGTTGTACATCTGTACATGGAGAAAGGGAGCCAGAGTGCAGTGATGACAACAATGAAAATGACAAAGAAACAACAAGTGGCAAACAGTAAATAAAGGGGGAAAATAATGAAAAAAATAAACAGTAGTACAAATAATTTTTTTAAATACAAAAAATTCAAAGGAAAAGTAGAGAAAATTAAGGAAAAAATAACAGCAACAAATATATTAAATAGGAAGGAAATTCATTTTATTAACAGAGGTGAAATGCAATGGAAGAGCAAATGTGAAAGAAAAGTAGTGAATGGAAGAGAGTGAGAAATGGAAGTCAGAAATGGGAGGAGTTAAAGCCTTTTAAAAAAAAGTAAAAGATAAAAGTGGAATTGGGCAGAGAAATAATTTACATAATAATGATATTCTAAACTCCAAATGCATACAAAAGGTGTTTTTAAAGAAAGTAGATTGGCAAGGAAGACATAGGTTGACAAGGCTTAAGATGTAAGGAATAGAGAAAGAGAGAAATGTAGACAGAATAGGTGTGTCAAAGGAGAAAAAAGGAAAGTGAGAGATGAACAAAGAGAGAAAAAGGAAAACTTACAGAGAAAGAGCAAGAAAGAAGAGAGAAATAAAGAGCAAGAAAGAAAGAAGAAAGTGAAATGTAAAATAATTGAGAGATAAATATTAGATGAAAGGATGAGAGAAAATCTGGAAATTATACTGAAAGAAAGAAGAGGAAATGAAAAAGATTAATGGAAAGATAAATCAAATCTTATATGAGAGAACAGAGAGAAAATGGGAGACAGATACAGTTAAACAAAAATAGAGAAAGGGTGGGGGGAGAAATGATAAAGTAGAAAGCAGAGCAATGACACAAAATAAAAAAAAAAAAGGAAAGTCTTAATAAAATCAACAGTTACATAAAGAAACAGAAAGGAGAATAATATAAGTAGATCAAGTAAAAGACTGGCCAGTTGCCGAGGGTATTGTAGATTTGAGATCAATAGAGTATGATATAGAGACAGAGGGAAAGGTAAAAGAAAAAAAATATAAAAGTAAATATTTAAGAAGAGAGAGAGAGAGAGAGAGAGAGAAAAACTATTGTATTGGTCACAGGCTTTTTGGATTTTTCTAAATTAAAATTGTACCAAAGATGCCACTTCACAGACATTGACAATTTAGACTCAGAATAATGAAACATGACAGACACACAAACATGCTATTTCGTAATATATGCACATTTCATTTATTCACTTTTCAAACTGAATTCAAAGCTGCAAAAATTAACAGGATAGAAAAAAAAATAATTTAATTCCTTTTTTCTTATTCTACCATTTGTATTTTCTTTTAATTATTTATTAATTGAAATATTTATTTTTTAAATCATTATTCTTTCTTAATTGTTTGCTATTTTTTCAGCTTCAGATTACCATTTTTTAAAATGACAGAATTTTAATTTTGTTTTAATTTTTTTTTATTTCACTAAAAATTATTTGTATGTGTGTGTTTATTTGAATATCAAATTGCGTATTTTATTTCCATTGTATTTTTTTTGAAGAAATTTATTTTCCTTTCTCTATTTCTGAGGATTTTACATTCAATTGCTCATTTTAATTTTCACTTTTTTTCCAAATAAAAGGATCAGCTTTTTTTTTAACTGGTGCTTTGCATTATATATATCTTTAATCATTTCCAAATCCATTTCTTCTGCTACAACAAAAACTATCATTGCCAACTTCAATTTTTCTGTTATTAATTTATTTTTTGTTAATATCTTTATCTTTTTTATTTTTATACAATTCCTTTATTATATTTTAATCATTAATTTTTTTTTTTAATTTTAATTATTTTTTGTTTATTTCCCATAAAATCAATTTTCTATTTTTATTCCTTTGAGTTTTTATAGTTCTTTATGTGAATTTTATATATGATTACAGCTCCAACACATTATTTCTTCATTACTCTTTTCTTTGGTGATTATTATTATTTTTTACTCTATCTTATGTGAATATAATTTATTTATTACTGAAATAATATTCAATTTTTTCTGAGTAAAGATGAAATAAAAAGAACTTAACAGACAGATCATTTGCTATTTTTCGTCACACATAAACACATACAAACATCAAAAGCTGTAGATTTTTCAGATTTCTTTTCAAAAACATCTTTTGGAAATTAAGTGGTATGCTTCAAAGTTCTAAAACCTTTTTATTTAAATGTTCTTTGCACTTATAAAAACAATTGTGCGTATTTTAAAAAAATTATTTTATTGATTCTATTTTAGGATTTTCTTTTCAATGATAATTTTTTTTTTAAATCTTCCCCATACATTAATTTCCTATGATTAAAGGAATGCTTTTATCTTTTTTTTTATCTAGTTTTATAGAAAGCTTTATTTGTAATCTTTCTTACACCATAGCATTAGCATCTGTCAGACTCAACAGAATTCTTTGCAATTTGTCTTCACATCTTTTAAATTGCAACAGTTGAATCAAATTGTTTTAACTGGTTTCAAAAACATTCCTTTTCAAAAATTTAAAACTTTTCTTCTGCTCCTTCTTACTACATAAAAAATTAAATTACACAACTATTTCAATTCAATTTTTATATTTAAGACCAGGAAGGTGTAACAAAGATGGGTATATTTCTCTTTTTCTCTCATACATTTTATTTATATATATTTATGTGTGTGTGTGTGTGTGTGTGTGTGTGTGTATATAAATAAACATTTTCTCCTTTTTTTTCTTTATAGCATTAAATAAATAAGTATACATTTATAAAGTATTTGGTGAAATCAAAAAGGGATTCCTCAAACATTTTAATGTTTGTTCATTTGATCAGATTTCAGAAGTTGGTCTTGCCAAGAACATTTCAGTAACCCTTCTTTGATATGTAGAGGTGAAGGTATTACCATCAAACTAACTTTTATATTTCCTAGAAGTCTGACAAGAAGGTTGCACATTTTAGCAAATAAATAAATATTTTTCTTTTCATAGTGTTAATATTTATGCTTGTATTGTATTAAATTATTTTGATTGAAACATTTATATTTTTCCAAATATATGTTAAAAAAAGAAAACAATTCATAAGTGACTTAAAATTTATTGATTCTTTGAGGCAATGATTAATATTAAAAATGTTTTATAGGTTAATTTTGCAAGCATAACTTAAATTTTATGTGTGTGTGTATATATATATATATATATTTATTAGAAATCAAGAAAAGAGTATGGAACTGTTATTTCATCTATATGCCAGTTAATGCTTGACCAGCTGGTTTTACAGAAGGATGCTGAGAATACTATGGACTGAACTTTTGAGCAATGTCAAAGTTTTAGAGAAAATGGAAACAAAAGAGATAGTTGAAATTTCTAAGGCACATAATGAGGAAAGAAGGCAAGAGGGACAAAGGAAATAGTGCGTAACCTAACTGGCGAGCTTGTGTAAATGGATGGCAGAAGAGAATTTAAGTGAGATAAAAAGACAAACTTTACTAAGATCTATAAAGGACAGTGAATTCTGGTGAGCGACATGACACATAGAAGATGACACCTGCTTACACTGGACTTTTTCGCTATGTTGAACCTAATTGCAGCATGTAGTAGCATTTAAAAACTCAGAAAAAGATGATGCACTACTATGAGATGACAAAAGATTTTGAAAAATTTATCAGAATCTTAACATGCACATATTGTACCCTCGTACATCTTCAGGTGTTGCAATTCAATTTATCATCAGTGTGTGCATATACAGAGTATGATGGATAAATTGTTGTGTAAATTACACAAAAATGAAAATAACACTGACATATCATTTTAACAGATATATTTACCAAAAATTACACAATAATATCTTGAAATACTAAAGAGTAAATTTATTCAATAAAATTGCCATTGGCTTCAACTACGGCCTCCAGGCGACTTTGGAATCTCCTGCAACTGTTCTGGAAAGTCTCCTTGTTTAAGTTGGTGAATGTTGCCATAATCCTTGCTTTCAGTTCATCATTGGTTTTACTAGGAGTTTTGTTGGTTTCTCACTCAACTGCGCCCCACACATAATAATCAAGAGGGTTGCAGTCTGGGGAGTTAGGTGACCAGATGTAAGGGGTGATGTGACCACAGAAATTGTCTGGGCGCTGTAAAGACTCCTAAAACTAGAGAGGTTTTAAAGTTTTTTACATTGCTCACAAATTTATCTTGGGTATTGTTTGTTCTAAATTTTCAAGACTAATATTATGTATGTTAATGTTACTGTTAACATGAAAACTTGAAATCATGAGAAAGGTTATATTGTATATATGCACACAAAATATTTCAATATGTAAAAAAAATACCCCCAAAATACTTTGATCTCTCCTCTTACTAGTAACATAAGCATTTAGATGATAAAATTTTGTTTTTGTCAAGTTTGGCATCTTTTTCATCATGCTATGCTCTTTCTTTAGCGATTTCGTGAAGGTACCTAATATAAACATATATGCACACATCAATAAAAACGAGAGGCAAGTTTCCAAAGAAACTGAAGAAAGTCTAAAACACTCCGGAAAACCAAATTTCTACTTGAAATGAATGACAACATCAGCAAAAAAGTGTTTTCCTTCCCTATATGCAGTCTGTAATGCAACTGGATGTCTCCCAAATCTGTCCTGCCAATCTATATGGGGGTACTTCTCCAATAAATGCCAACTTGTCAATGATAACATACAAACTGTGCTTACTAGCCACCAAGGTTGTCGGTTTGTAAAGGTTTAATATATGCCCCTCATTGCAGTCAATAAGCACTTTACGAATAACTTTCCGTTTTCACTCGTACAGACCAACAAATATAGACCATATCATTTTTACTCTCAATAAAAGTTAGCATGCATGTGTGAGTGAAATTATATGTTCATGGGTATATTTGTTTTCATTTTTTAATTTTGTTTTTACTTAATATGGTTTTCCTTGAAATGAACATCATTAATGATATTTAAACATAGTAAGCAAGTCTACAAAAACTGACAAATTACTGACAAATGGAAATAAAAAGGATACTCATACTTAACATCAGAAAGAAACAGTTGACATTTCTAGGGCACACGAGGAAAGAGAGCTTGGAGAACACAGAGCATATTGAAAGCAACAGGGAAAGAGGAAAGCAGCCTATAACCTACCTAACGAGCTTAAGTAAATGGATGGCAGAACAAGGTTTTAAAGAGGTAGTAAAAAGATAAAATTTACTAAGAGCCACAAAGGACAGGAAATTGTGGGGAGTCATTATCATGAACGTCCTGAAGAGGCATGGCACATAGGAGAAGAAGAAGAATAGCAAAGATAACAAATCCCCAAATGTGATATCCGACATGAGATCTTGTTGGACTGAGTATATAGAATTTTTCTCAAGTATGTGGAAATATACTATTTCAATGGGTTCAAGTATGGATATAAAGTAGTCATAAAGCCTCAGATTATGAAAGAGAAAGTAAGGGTATTGGCATAGGCATGTGTGTAAAATACACATAGATGATATATTAATAACTCACTGCTATTAAATTTGATTAGAAAATGATTTTGTTAAGGATGCTGTATAGAAAGAACTAACAAACAAAAGTGGTTATATTGAGTTTTGGCAAAACTAGGTTAAGTTAACCAAACATTTTATTATCTCTTATGCTCTGGCTGCTCACTTGAGGTGTTTTTATCTATCTCCTATTGGAAGAATCCATTATTACAAACACTATCTCATTCATCCCAACAACTGTTTCAAACTAGACTTGTTTAAATCCTATATGCCCAGTGAATATAACCAATTTAGGTTGTCAGCTTAAAGATATTTATTAATTTAAGATTAAATGGAGGAGAGATGTTTTTGTTGGGCTAATTTTTACAAATATGGAAAAAACAGCCTTCAAAATGCTGGATTTTCTCTAAGCATCAACAACTGGCACATGTAGTAATATGCTATTTCATTAACCATTAAAACCAGTGTGTTTGCATAAATTATAAAAGAAACAATTTTTTTTCTTCTTCTTTTAGGTGAAATGTCCCTTCAGGGCATGTGCAATCATGGCTCTCCACAATTTCCTATTGTTTGTAGCTCTAAGCAATGTTCATGCCCTTTCTATCCCTGCTCTGTCATCCATTTACCTAAACTAATTGGGTACGTTACTCACTATTTCATTCTGCCCCTCTTACCTCCACTACATCCTATGAGTGTTGAATTCTCCAACCATCTTTTTGCATTATGTGTCTCATAAATTATGAACTCTTTCTGATTCTAAGTACAAGTTTCTTTTTTTATTTTTATTTAAACTTCCTTGTTGTTCACATGCTCTGTCCATGACATTCTCAGTATCCTTCTTTAGAATCATATTTCTGTTGCCTCAAATCTCCTCATCTGTGAGGAGATCATCCAGTATTCACTGACAAAGAGATGGATTGATAGTACACAGCAATTCAACATTTTTTTTTTGTTTGTTTCTAATGAAATCTTGCTGACTCTTAATACTTTATTTAGCTTTTGGAAGGGATCTTTTGCTATTCCAATGTGCCTTCAGATTTTTTTTATCGCCTGTTAAAATAGTTCCCAGATATTTAAATTTCTGTACTTGCAAGATTCTGATGCCTCCAATTTGTATCTCACATCTTACCATGTCCCTCTTGCTAACAAGCATACATTCTGTCCTTACAGTTGATTGTTAGTCCTTTGTTCTTGCTTTCCTTTACTACCTTGTTTAGTTCTTGCAGTTTTCTGTGTCTGCCATAAATACTGTGTCATATTATGTTGTTAAGATTGTGTCCACCAATAATAAATCCTGGTAGGACTTCTAATTCTTTTTGGATCACTTTGCTGTATAGTTTGAATATAGGATGGACAGGTGGTACAATGGTTAGTGGCTCAGAATGAGAAATTGGCAAACTGAGTTTGAAATCCAATCAATTTTGTTATATTTACTTTTCCACAAATACCACTGGGAAAGGCATGAAATGACTATTTAATTAGCAGGGCAGATTCTTCAGCCTTGGTTGGCAAGTAGTCTCGAAGGAGGACAACTCTGATTTTAAAACCAATTTGTCATGGGGCTAGCAACTGTATCCCATACAAACCTACTTGCTACAGAAACCATAGTAGCAATGCATAACGTGCTGAGAGCTGTGACCCCATAGTTCTCAGAATAATCTATACAAAACTTGTGTGAGTAAGATAGGTTGAATAAACCTATTAAAATTATACATCTTTATCTTATGTCTCTTTCTATTTTTGTGCAATTACTCATTTCATTTCTATCTCTATACAGGTGGTTTGTTCCTGATAAATATTTTGCCTGGCTTATATAACCCAGAAATAAACAATTCTTGGGAAATTCTAAAATAAGAATTGGTCAGATGTAGCTTTGTAACAATCTGAGAGTAAAGCTGTATGCTCTTGGAGTATGCTGACACTGAATGTTATAAAACTTGATCAGATTCTCTGCTGCCTTTGTGGAAGGAGTTATTGTTTGCCATATATTATTTTGGAAGGAAAGAAGTTCTTTTTTTTTTAGTCCAAAAGATTTTCACCTTCCTCACCTCAGTATCAAACATACTTGCCATTAATCATATCCTCTGTCTTATCTATTTGACGTCAACACTTTCTTCAACTTTGCCATCAATAATGAACAGCAAACTCCAAACATAGGAGAAAAATAAAATCATAGCAATTGAAGGAAAATGTGCACACACACATGTGCATATGTGTGTGTGTGTGTGTGTGTGAAGCAGGCAAAAATGAATTGACTCTTATCAATTTCTTTAAACTTTTTTTCATGAGGCTAAAACAAGAAATAAAATAAGAACAAAAAAAATGAATGAAAACTAGCCATTCCTTCCACCATGTCTATCCCTTCTGACAAACTCACAATGAAAAAAAAATGGGGAGGAAATTAGGTAAAAATAAAAAGTGTGTAAAATTTTACACAAAAAGATTAAATTTTCTTTTTAATAGATTCTTTTCAATTCTTATTTTGTAGAACATTTTCTTCAGTTCTATCCAAACCTTCTCCAAAGATTGTTCTAATATGCACATAACAAACCAGACACAGACAATAAACATACATGTTAGTTGCTATATACTGAGAGAGGTGCTGAAAAGTTCTTAACCCAACTTACTTCCCAAAATCTGATCAAATAAATAAAAATCAAATTTTTAGGAGGACATCTTGACCTGGCCAAGACCTTTCAGTACCCTTTTATATATTACATGGAGCATCTCCTTAATAACATTTTTTATTAGCACATACATTTATGTTTAATATGCTCTTTCTCTCTCTCTATATATATATATATATATATATATATATATATATATATATATATATATATAATATATATATATATATATATATAAAGTAAAAAGAAAGTAAAGTAAAAGACAAAAGGAAAGAAACACAGTCACTCATCTCAGTTTCTTGCTCACCCTGGCTGTCCTTAGAAATACCGTTAAGAATGCCTTCCTCCTGACTTCACAGTGTCAATCTCATTTGTTCTTTTATTCTCTCCCAAAGTACTAGATCTGGGTGTTTAGAGTAAAGTCACATATGCCTATGCAAATTGTGTCACTCTCCCAATATCCTGCCTTGTCTATTGTGCATTCATTCTACTCAAATAAATTGACCTCAGCTGGTTAATGCAAGGCTCAGGTTCGAATCACACCAAAATCAACTTGGCTTATGACTACAAACAATACATGTTGCCATGTGAATTCTTTTATATATATATATATATATATATATATATATATTCTGTTTATATATTATTTTTTATAGATACAAATATTTAAGTAAATGCTCTGTTTATAATAGACAGTATTAACTACATTTACCAGCCTGAGAAATTTCATAAAAAATATCCTCTATGAAATTTCTCAGACATATTATAAAAAGAGCATTTACTTAAATATTTGTATCTGTGAAAATAACATATAAACAGAAAATATATCAAAAGAATTGTCCAACTTAGTCCATTTCATTATATATATTTATATATATATATATGAAATTATACAATATAGTTTTAAGGGATGTTATATTTGTACTCAATATACAAAATAGAGCCTGCATAAATAGAAGAGTGGTCACTGAGGTCAACATCGATTGGTGACAGTCTGTTTTATGCTTAAACACAATCTTCATGCCATGTGTGTGTGTGTGTGTGTGTGTGTGTGTGTGTGTGTGCGCATGTGTGTCTTACTGAAGACACAAAATTATGTATTTGTTTTGTTTATGCATCTTTGTTTGCCTCTTGTAATATGCACATATAAATATTATATTATTTATTACATTGAGTAAATGTATTCCTTAAAAGAAATCAAATCTCAATGTGACTTCTCTTTACAGGGATAATATTGATGGGGGACTGATTTCATAAATGGTAAATACCTTTATAACTAAAGAAAAAAAGGAACCTTAAAATGAATAGACAGCCAAAGGAAATATTGTTAAAATAGTCAGGAAAATAAAAAGCAAGTGAGATGATATTTCACAAGAGTGAAACAGCCAGCAAGACATAAAATCCTGAAACTAGCAAATGGTTTTATAATATTAGCTTGTTAACCATCACTCTCAAATATGTGCATTTGTCCAATATCATGCATATGTCAATGTTCAACAATACCCAGTAATTATATAAGTTTAACTTGACTCAAAGTTACAAATATGGCATACCCAGTGAGGATTGATTTCACTACTTTGTGGTAATTATCTGAAACAAGCTTGCTAATTATTGCCACATTATGAAGCACCCCAACAGACCATATATATATATATATATATATATGACAGTTCATGCATATGTGTAGACATGGAAACATCAACAAAGTGCAGTTCAATGAAATGCTAATGGATGAAACACATGACAAAAAGCCTTTTTTCCAATTTGTCCTACTAATTTATATATATATATATATATATATATATATATATATATATATATATATATATATATATATATATATATAATGAAACATCTTAAGTCTGACAATTATTTAATATATTTTCTGTTTAGATGTTATTTTAATACATACAATTTATTTAAGTATTTATTAAAAAACAGACCATTTACTTAAATAAATTGTATCTATTAAAATAATGCATTAACAGAATAAATATATATATATATATATATATATATATATATATATTTATTACACACACACACAGTGTAAAAGTTTGTAGCCACCCTGGTAAATTTTTAAATTGGTCCAAAACGTAGTTGTTTCGTACTTTAAATAAGACAAAATTATTATGCATGATTAAAAAAAAGTGAGACATTTTTATTAGAACTTTTATTATGACAAAAAGAAAAAAAAGCATTTTATAATTAAATTTTGGTCTTGTCAAATTTTAAAAAATTTGTCAAAAAATTAAATTTTGGCCTTTAGCCTTGATTACTGCAGCACAAATTTTTGGTATTTATTGCAATTTCTCAAAGTACAAGTTTGATAATTGATTCCATTCTTTTTTTAATGACTCTCAGAGATCTTTTTCATTTTTTGGATGGAAAGATTTCACTCTTTGGTCAAGTTTGTCTCATGCTAATCCTAGGGGTGGCTTCAAACTTTTGAACTATAGTATGTGTATGTGTGTATATATATATATATATATATATCTTCAGTTGTATGGATATGAGTTTGTGACCCTGGGTTTCACGCTTTTGCAATTCCCAGACAAATATATGCCCAAACATGTGTCTATCATACACTCACACAAACAAGGACATTATTCTCATAACTTGTTTTAATGTTTTTTCTTTTGTTACAGTTGTCTACACATATAATTACTTTTGTTAATACATGCATTGTCATTTATTTTATATTTGTTTTGTGATACTAATTTTTACCTGGGCTCACATTGAATCATCCAATATTGTTTGCAGGATAAATGTTCCAGGAGCCCATAAATATTTACTATTGAAAGTGTTGATTCCCGCAACATAATGTTGACTAATAATTACCTGAACATACTAGTGTCCTGCTACAAGTTTTCATAATTTCAGAAAAAAAACTAATGAAGATTCATGCAAATATTTACCCTATTAATGTTCAAGATATTTTACATAATATGCATAAATAACAGTAGATGATATGTCATTGTTACAATGTGGCAACAGTTTTATGAATTTTAACAGATTTTATGTTTATATTCTTAACCAAGATTCTGATACTTGAAGGAGTATTATGTTATAATATAATTTTATAATGACAGAATGTGGTGCAAAGACAAATGTTTTGAAAAAAAGGTTGAGAATAGTGTCGCAGAAATGATGACAGTGATGAACATGACATTAATGTGAAATGAATGCTCTCTGTTTTGAAACTGGCTTTAGAAGTCATTCATTCATTGATGTTGTGAGCCATTGTATTTTATCAGAGGAAACAAACTACACAGCATCCGGAATAGTATTTGAATATTTATCTTTGCTGGTAAATTAGCAATCCACCAATATAAACCTTCCTTTTCAGAATGCTCCACAAGTTTTTAATTGGGTTAAGTTTGGACAAAACAAGTGAGCCACTTTATCATATGAGTGTCTATTTTATTCAGATATTCATTAGTTTTCTTTGCTAAATATAATGGGGTATTTTCATTTATAATAATCAAATTGTTGTCATTTGTTTACACCTGTGCAAAATGAACTGGCGTTTAAACTAACTGCACAAATAGATGTCATCAACCGTCAAATTTTATACTGCAATATATATATATATATGTGTGTGTGTGTATGTATGTATGTATCAATAAGAGTGCTAATAATGTGGGAGGCAGTATGTATGTGTGTATGCGCAAAATGTATTCTAGAATGTTACAAGACAGTGCTGAAAAAGTGATTCCAACATAAATTTTGATGCTTCATCATTTGGTCATATTCAGGGAGGCAGTCCTTCATATGTCAGAAACTAATGTTTAACTACTTCATAGAGACATCTACATTCTATTTTATTCTGTGTATTTAGACAGAAAATGTGTTTGAAGGCAAATATTATTAAAAACAACAGACATTTTGTGTCAATTAATTTTAATGATCAACTTTTCCAAGTTAAGAATAATCCTTCTAAGCCAAGGAGGAAATTCAGTCAGAAATTGTTCAAAGTTCATTTCAAAAGAAAAGTACAGGAAATAGGGTTCAAGCTTTCAACTTTCTTAAGTTATCATCAGAATAGGTAGAGACAATTGGTGAGTATATTAAAATTTTGAAATGGTCTAACAATGCTATTTTATTTGGATTAAAGTATGACTGGACAAATACCAATGTCATTATAAGTGGTAATTTATCTAAGAAGTTACAACACTTTGCTACTGACATCAGTGACCACAAAAAAATTACTATCTACATTCTTGAATGAAATTCTTCTTGTTTGCATCTAAATATTCTGTTTCTACATTGACTTTAGTGTTTAGCAGTATTTATCAAAAGTTTCATCTAAAGTAGAATATACAACATTAATTTACACAATATCATCTTTATGTTAAAAGGAAACCTTGTGTGTATCTTGAAAATTTTGCACTTTTATGTATTAAATATCAAAAAACTAACAAACCAGTTAATTTGTGGCCAATGGGGCCAGTTGAAGTGTTAAAATTAGTTTTAACGTATACTGAAGCCCACAAATACACAATATTTGCTTCACGTCTACAGTGGAATTCAAAATGCAACCATGCAGATCAGCTACAAAAAGAAAAAGACAAAAAGCCAAGTGTAAGCAACAAAGATAAGCAAAGTAAGAAAGAATAAATACATGCACCAAGATAAAAATTGTTTCTATCATATTTAAATAAAAAATGTATATATATACGATAAAGGCTTGGACAAGTAACCATCAGATGTTTATATATATTCAAACAAAGTTTATATTATTAAGAGAAAGTAAATATTTTCACTTAAAAAATGAGTATAAATCACTTGGGTCTTATTACATAATTGTTCAAATAATTTTGCACTATCAACTTGGTAGTTTACTCTGAATATTTACAAATAGGGCACAGTTAAAAATCCACAAAGATTGCTGAATTGTTTTCATAGTAAAAATATTGTTAAATAATTCTGTTTCTGAAACAGCTAAATTTCAGTAAACAAATTCCATTTGAATTTTCAGGATTAGGAATTATTATGAGTTTAGGTTAATTTCTTCTGAATCATGTTCTCATCTCTTATCATCAATGGATTTCCATTATTATGCACCCTTTCCTTCTTCAGATGTCTGTCATTATTAGTAACTATATGGAAATTTTGAATTGAACAACTTATTCATTGGATGAAGACAGATTGTTCTGAAGCTGTTGTTTGTCTCAGACAATATACTGGAATCAATGCATAAAGCCAGCTACATATAAGAATATTACACATTATATATCTTAAACAGTAGGTTAAGTTTGAACCAAATTACTGATATTTTTGTATTTGCAGTCAATGTTAATTTTTAGTGAAGGGAAAGATCTATATATGTACCCATAGATGAGGGTCACTCCCAAATCAATGACTCCAATTTTATTTTATTGGTCCATGATACCAGATTTTGTTTGCTTGTTTGTGTTTTATGGCATATCAACCCCAGGTTATTTAATGCCAATAATAGATATCTGGGCCTTGATAACTAGATAGATAGCTTGTCATTCATACTTCGATATAAAGATATATATGTTGGTATTTACACCTTGACAATCAGATAGATAGCTGGATAATCACACTTCGACATATAGATAGATATTCTGATATTCCAGCATTAAAGGCTCTTGCAAGTATTTTAGCATAGCTTAATCGTGGCATTGGGTTAAGTTATAAAAAGGAAAAAAAAATTTTTTTTTTTTTTAAATTTTGTTATGGATGCCAATTTCTGAAAGGAAACTGTATATCTTGCTGGTGTCTGTCTCTTCAAAGATTCAAGTCACTTTTACAGCTGCTACCTGTAAATTTGTTTTTAAGACAATAAGACTTTGTGGTATATCATTTCTGATAAGAATAGATGTACCCCATGATGCTCGAAGACTAGAGTTTTTAATATAATTATATTGATGGTAGTCTTTTATATTTATCTTATTGTTATTCTTTAAGAATGTTTCCTGAAGACATATTATAGCTGGGTTTAGGTCTGTAATTAGTAACAGCAGTTCATTTATATTTGCCTTCACTTCTCTGCAGTTCCATTGTAGAATTCTGTGTGATCTTGAGTTCATTATGTTTTTTTTTTTTTTTATGATATATCCATCTCTTCTAGGGATGGTGGGGTATTCTCAGTTGTCATGTTTCTAGGGTTTTTGTTTTGTTTCTTTTTTTCCGGAGAGGATTTTGTTTGGCTTTTTGATCTGTTCTTGGAAGTTGATCATTGGCTTGGCTGGCTTTTCTTATGAGTTTGTGTGTCTTTTTGAGTTGCACTTTTTCCATGGTGTGTTCTTTTCGCAAGTTCAGTTGCAGTTGTGTTTTCTGATTGTTCTTGTTCTATTTTGTTGAGAAGTAAAAATCTGTTTTGAGTTTCCCAGGTTGTTTGCTGTAGATTCTTTGTCTTGGTTTTGCAGGTCTGTTTGGCTTCTACTAAGGCTTTTGGTTTCCTCTTTTTGAGTTTGTTTTGTGGTATTTGATGTGGAGTATTCAGTTGTTTTTTGGTTATTTTTAGTTGTTGTCATCGTTTCAGGTTTGAGTATTATCGTTAGTTCAGTAAGTAGAATTCTCAGGTTATCTATTAAGGTTGAGATTTCTTCAGATTTGTAGTTAGTTTTTTCTGTTGTTTCTTTTTATGGATATTCAGGATGTTTATTTTCTGAGGTCAGCATAGAGGCATATTTTATTGTGGGTATCTGCATTTAGACAATTTTACTTGCTTTGAAGAAAGAGATATTTTGTGAATATTTTGTTTTGTTGATTTCCTTTTCTTTCTGCCATACTTTACATTCTCTTGAGTCTGCGGTGTGCTCCTCTTTGCAGTTTGGACACCTAGGTCTTTCACTGCAATCTTCTGGATGTTCAATCCCTGTATTTCCACATCTTCTACACAATGGATTTCTAGCACAAGTTTCTTTGTGGTTTCTGTATGTGGTGTCCGTATCTTTGGCATCGGTAACACCTAAGTGGCATTGCTATGTAGGTCTCCACTTTTGCTATTGAATATCCAATTCTTATGTCCCTGGGTATTACAGGGGAGTTAAAGGTTAATATATATGTTTTGGTTTCAATAAGTGTACCATTTTTATTAATAGTTATTCTTTTGACATCTTTTACTTGTTGGTTTTTAGGTTTGTTTTTATCTTTTCCAAGGTGAATAGTGAGAGTTCATGGCTTCTCACTACTCCTTTGGATGAATTTAGGGTTTCCTGTGGATATGTTTTGATTTTTATCTTGTCAAAGGTTGTCCACATTAATACTTTTTTTGCGTGTGTATTTTTGGATGCTACGATTACTATTGTTCCATTCTTCATTTTTTTCACAGATTCTGGTTTTTGGATGTTGGTTGAGATGATTTTCTCTATTTTAAAAGGAGATATTTTGGTAAGGGGAGTATTTTCAATAGATTCTAATACTATGAATTGATGATGTTTTAGTTCATGCTCTGATTCGTTGTCTGAGCTTGATTCCATACGGGGTCTTTTTGTTGTTTTTTTGTTGCCATGTGGGTTTGTTTTTATCTTCATCTCTTTTGCTCCCCACCCTCCTCAGAGACTGGCAGTTGAAAATATTAGTGGGGAAGCCCATTTGCCCTATTTTCTCAGGGATACAAAAGAGGTATACTCATATTAGTAGTATTTTTGCCAGCATTTCTGGTGTTTTTGTTTTCTTACCCCTGTTTTTATGAAAACTTTTATTTATTCCTTCATGTGGCTGATTTTTATATACTAATTGACTGACCCTTGCCACTGCCTTCTGACACTTATTTAGGGAATATCACATTGTTTTGAAATAGAGTTTGAAAGATATTTATTTTGTGAGGATAGGTGTTAAGGCTTGACGTGACTAGCTGATTGGTCAGATCAGACCTCTCCAATCTCCCGTCCAGCCCAGGTAAAGGCCAAAGTGGTGTGTTGCAGGGTTGTGACAAATTTTCACCTGGGTCACGACCTGCTCAACCACCAGGATCCCGTCCACAGACATCACGGGTCGCCACCCACAGCCAACTGGTGGCCCTGTTAAGGTACTTTTACCCTCTGCAGGAGTGCAGTTGATGTATTCTGAAGCCCTACTGACAGGGCGATGATACCAGAGGTGGAAGTAAATATTAAACATTCCAGTGAAATACCCATAATTCTTTTTTGTCTTGTTGTAGATAGCTGACTGGTAAAATGGTGTCTGACATGAAAATAGCTATCAAGTAGAGGTTTGCCATTGATAGATGGATTGATTTGTTTTTTACAGCTTATGAACCATTAGCAGGGTATATAAGCCATAAAAAATATTGTTAGAATATAAGAATTTTTGGAAATAATAATAATTTACTGATACAAGTACTACTAATTAACTTCTAGCAGAGGTGGAAAGAGAACCCATACCTTTCCAAAGAGTATTTGCAGGTGAGTGAATATATAATGAACCTGACTGGTATTGGAACTTGTCTCTCCAATTTTCAATTCCAAGCTGTTATCCCTTACACCACCTGCCCATCCAAGCTTACAGTACCTGGTACTCTCAAGTGGTCACCCATATACAGACTGACTAGGTTCAACATTGTTTAACTTTTGTGATTGTATGAGAACTGATGTGTCATTGAATTATTTTCTCATAGAGTACTAGGAGAAAATAATTGCACTCACTGGCATTCATCAACACAGATTTCTTGCTGAAAATTTGCACTATCCATCATTACTATTAAATTCTCTGTTATGATGACCTGTTGTTTCCTTGGAAATAAATAGTGGCATTTACTTTTGGAGGAACCTTTGTATAGCATTTGGAATTATCTTCATTCTTTATATTTTAGTTAACCTAAAATGACAACACTGAAAAAGCCAAACTGCAGTAAAAGTGTTAATTACTAATTTTCTGTTAAAATAAACAATATGGTTTCCATGGCAATATGTTTGCAATTCTGTGATGAAATTATCATCAAGCAAACCAATTCCAGTAGTCTGTCTCACCAGGTTAAGTAGAAGGTGGCCAACTATCAGCTGGAATCAATTCCTACTGAATCATTTGGCAGAAAAGTGGCTATTTGTTGGTCTTTAAAAAAGAACGTTTTTTTCTCTCTTCCTCTAGTATTAGCAACTTTTATTAGAGAGTAACTGCCTATTTGGTAGAGAGACAGAATAAAAACTTACTAATGCACATCATGCAAATTGCAACCTTTGCATAACATCAAATAAACATCTGGAAATTGTTCAGATGCTGAATACATTTATGTTTATGTTGGCATCAACAAAATGCAAGTTTTTATTTGGAAATATTTTATGTATAGGTACACAGACTCACAAATGTATATATATATATATATATATGATATATATAAGACAGAGAGAGCAGTATATACATATACACCCAATCATTTACACTGATGAGGCAAAACATTATGTCCAGTGATATAGGCTAAGAATGACAGCTAGTGTCTTGCAAAAAAGTACATGTCAGAGTTATAGATATATAAGAAAGTAAGCCAGCCTTGCACACTGCATTTTAATATGTCCAATGCTGCAGTGAGTCATTTTTGCCAAAAGACTTGGTCAGAATATTTTTAAAATGACTCAGCTTTTGAAGTGCTCATATTCAGTTGCAGTGAGTACCTACTGGCAATAGACCCAGGAAGAAAAAAATTACCAACTGCTGACAAGGTCTTGGATAAACAAGACTTATGAATTCAAAAAGTGAATAAAAGGCTTTCCTAGCAAGTATGAGCCAACAAAAGGGTTAGTATGGCATATAAAATAACTTTAATGAAGGTGAAGGAAGAAATGTGCCACAATATACAGTACATCATACTTGTTGTATATAAGACTGTGTAGCCATAGGTCAGTTTATGTTAACCAATATCAAATGCTGAAAATATTTACAATGGAAGAAAGTTACCTTGTTCACTGGGTCATACTTCTTTCTAAATAAGGTGAATGGCAGAGCACATATGCATTTTTATCCTGGGTAAGCAATGGTACCAAAATGTGCTGTGGAACAAATGAGATTCTACTGGAAAAGACAGTGCTATGATTTATATGGATTTATATATTCTTCAACATCATGGCAACAGTGTCTGATTGTAAACATTAACAAGATAGCAAGAAAAAAAAACACTGTCTTTAAAAGTGTCACAAAAAGAATTGAGAAAATGAAAATGAAAATGGTAATAAGCAAAAACAGTGGATTAAGCACCAAGAAAATCAGCAATGACAAGTCACTTTACAACTGTGCAGGCATACATGTCTGTCAGTGATATTCTTTCTCAATATTCTCTGCACAGACATGTTCTCCAAGTGACAGTGCTTTTGTTTCAAAGGGAAAGAATGTTTCTAAAAATAACCTATTATTATTTGCCTTCAATGAAATAGTTATTTTATCAGCAAATTTTAATAAAGAAGTTTTAAAAACATTCATTTTTTGATCACAATGGCAACCCCAGAGCAAGGCATGGATCTGTTACATCGATAAAGGAACTTTTCATGGACAGCGAGAGTGATGAAGAAGAATTTCATGGATTTACCCATGCAGATATTGGTGATGTGTATGACAGTGAGACTGAAAGTGATTTCAACCAAAAAGGAGAAATTATAACTCCATCATAAGCATATGTTCACCTGTGGCTACCAGAGTTTTCCTATACTCCAGACATTTTCATCTTTTTTTTATCTGACAAAGTTATTTAATCATAGTGAAAACTAACTGTATGCAAATGATATGAAAACAAAATTAGATGACACAGCAAAGTTCAACTTGCAAATCAGAGCTT
>CAHIKZ030000377.1:1535000-1545000 GCA_903632075.3 Acanthosepion pharaonis | reverse complement strand
TATTGATCAATATTCATATCAAAACTTGTTTCAACAGTCATATTGACTCAACTTCATCTTTGCTCTAATGTAACTCTAGTTTTGGTGCCAGAAAAAATGAAAAAGATCAGCTGTTGGAACAAATATGAAAACAGACATTCCAATTGGTTTTTGTCTATTTTATAAAGCTAATAGCAACATGTTCATATTTAGAACCCCTACTGCTGTACCACTGGCAATGAATAAAGTGCTTCTTGTGATATAACTTGTCCACAACAGATAAAGTTGATCTGGAAAAAAGAGCTGTGTGTAAGAAGCTTATGTTAGTTAAATGAGATTGCTTTTATTATCCAATGTCAACGAATCAAACTAAGATGTTCACCTAAGCTTAACAACCTGGCAAAAATCCCTAATCTGACATCATCTCAATATTAATGATGCCATATTAGTGAGGATCAGTCTGTACATTGCATTGATGGAAGTTCCCTGCTCTAAGGAAAGGCACTCACAAGATCTACAGATTCAAGTTATGCTGTTTGACAAGATAAAATTCAAGCAAAATGAACATCAAAAATAATTTTTTTAAAATACAGCAAAATCCTAAAAACAATGGCAGCATTTCAACTGAAAGAGAAAAATTTAAATAATGGAAATAAAAAAGAGCAGTAATATAAAAAAAAAGAGAAAAGTTAAAATAAAACAAAGGAAAGTAAAGATAAAACAAAGTAGAAAATGAAAAGAGGAAAGAAGGAGGATAGTGCAAAAAAGAGGAGAGAAGAAGGATAGTGAAAGAAAAAGAGGAGGAGGACAGTGAAAGAAAGTGAAGATGAAAGTATGAGAAAAATGAATTACAAAGAGAGAAGGTAAAGAAAGAGTGGAAATAACCGAGAAGGATAAAGAAAAACATAATGGAGTGGACAGAGAAAAACCAATATCAAAGCAAATGAGAATAGGAGAGAAGACAGTGAAATGTTGGAGATAAAGAAGAGAAATTATATTTTGAGAGAGCAACAAGAAAGGGAAATAGGAAAGGAGAGACTATGACTAAAGAAAGAGAGCAATTAGGAAAAAGGATGAACAAAAGAAAGTATAATTGGAGAATGGGGAGTATGAAAGATGGTGAAGAACAAGAAAGATATTAAAGGAAAGAGAAAGTAAAAATGTAAGAGTAAGGAGAAAGAAAGGGGGGGGAGAGAGAGTGAAATAGGCAAGAAGGAGGAGTGAAATGATGGAAAGAAAAGCAGATACTGTAATGTAGAGAAAGTTGTGCAAGGAAAGTGTAATAGAATAGGATGGAATAGAATAAAGAATACAAAGGAGGACAAAAAAAAAAGCAAAGAGAAAAATTAAGAAAGAGAGAAAGAGGAAGAAAAAAAGAGTAAAGAAAGAAACAATTGGAAAGTTAAGAATATAAGAAGAAAGGAAAATAAAAAATGGAGAAAACAAATGGAGAAAAAGAGAAAAAGTTAAAAACACTAAATAAAAATCCAAAGTGCAAAACAGGAAATAAATTGGTTAGGATCTGTCCATATTGATGGAAAGGAAATGAAAAGACAAGAGACTTTTTTTAAAAAAATGGTTGATAAAATATGGGGTCAGTGAATGAATAAAAAATAGACTGAGTGAAAAATACAAAAATCATTGAATGTTGAAAAAAATGACAATTTAAAAAGTTTTTGGATGTAATGGATGAAAAAGAAGAAAAATGGGGAGGAACAATGAATTATAAGAATAAATATCTATTTGAAATTTGTATCTATATTTATAAATGATATTAAATGCAATATACATAGGGTAAATACAACAGACCAATTGCATACATAAGCACACATTTCAATGAAAGAGTGACAGTTTTATACATATAAATACTATGTGAGTATATATATATATATATATATATATATATATATATACACACACACTAATAATAAATACACATTTTGTTTTTCACCATTTGGTACAACAGTGTGGTATTATATATATATATATATATATATATATATATATATATAAAACAAACAAGGAAAGGGGATGCTGAAAATTCTCATCCTGATTAACTTTACAAAACTAATATTTCAATAATCAAATATCAGATTCTGGAAAGTAGATTGTTCCAAGAACTTTTCGACTCCCATATATCTATGTATGTATGTATGAAATCCTCAAATGATATGTCAGGTATACATCAAGGTCTGTGTGAGAGTCAACTGAACATGCATATAGACACATAAACTTAAAACACACAATATATATATGTTATATATTATTATCTATAAAGCTACATATATAAATATATTAAAAATGATGAATTTTTGAAAAGTCTGATGAGGTTGGAATTAAGGTAGCATAGAGCAGCAGTAGCAGACATTACAAGAATGAATGAGTGAATAAAATGCTATGAAAGTAGTAGGGGATGGTTGGCGGGTGAAGAGAGAAGAAGGTAAGAAAGATGATGGTAGCTGAAGGCTAGGCTAGATTTATTAAATTTCATGGAACATAAAGGAAATGGGATAACTAGAATCTAAGACAAATTACTCCTGAAAGCTGTGACTGTAGCATTTATTGGAACCAAAAAGAAATATTGGATTTTTTTATGCCTTTTTTTTTGTTTTTCTCTGAATCTCCAAAAATGGAGGAAAGAAATGTGTCACATGACTCAGATGTTCTTAAAATAAAGAGCAAAAATAAATATTAAAAAAAAAGCAACAAAAACAAATATGATATTTGAATTATACTGGTCATGGAAGAAAATGCAAAAGAGTGATTTATTTTTCCTAGACTTTGTGTATTGAAGAATTCTTTTTTTTTTCTCTTTTGTGTAGATGAAGAGATAAAGGAGTTGCATATATTCTGACACTGGGACCCAGGATTCAATAGAACATATATGCATATGATTAACTCAACAAATACATATATTTACACAAAAATATACACAAAGAAACTGTCATTCTCTTTTTATATATATATATATATATATATATATATGTGTGTGTGTGTCTGTGTGTGTGTGTATTTATAATAATGCTTTAAAAGCAAAAAAAGAAAAAAGATGAATTTCTGCTGATATATGTAATTGAAATTATAAATAACAAATAGAGTGAAAATATTGTTAACTAGCAAGGTCACCTTGCATTGCTGGAACCAAAGTTCCTTATGATGAAAGAGAAGAAGTCAAAGTCAGTCAAAATCATGAAACATTCAACCAAATGACAAACTGAATTTAATGAAAAGTAAGACAATAATCCAAGATTTTTATGGATAGATAAAAGATAGATTTTGTGTTTCATTAAATAGTATGTATAATATAAAAAGATAAAAAATATTTTTGGTTTTAGCTTTTTGACTATGTAAAACTGAACCATGATTAAGAAAACTTTATTTCTCATTGTCTAACATGAGTATGGCCAACTTATGATAGATGTGCCTAAAGTGGCACATTGCATGATTAGTGCAATACAGTCCTGTGATTTTTGCCAATTTGTTTACAATTAACAATCATACACAATCAACTTGCGCTTTATTTATTCTTTATCAACATTTGTAATTTTGTAGTGTTTCAAAAATTTTGTCTTTTTTAAAGATAATGAGCAAAACAACATCCAATGACAATAAATATGAATTCAATAAACAATCTGAAAATTAGTCCTTATTCATAGCAAAAGCTTCAGGGAAGGCATTTTTGGATGAAAATATTTCTTTGTATAATAGAAGATACGTTCAAAAACATCAGACTGAGATAGATAAAACACAAGTTAGTCCTTGGGCTTGAGTTATGGAAAGAATATATACTTAAAGAGTAAAGAAAATAAAAAAGACTATATATGTTAATAAATACACACTCATGTCCAATGAACTGGGTAACCAACAAAATTTGAGTTGCACATCAAACGTAGGTTTACGTGTATTTATTAATATATATTTCTTAGCTCTGTCTAATCACATTGAGCACTTATGTCTACACCTCCTGGCTAAATTTGGTAATTATTTATTTGCTTACCAGCATTTGCACACCAGCACACATGTATATGGTCGCTAATATCTAGTTATCTCATTTACCTAACCCTATATATATATATATATATCTCAATCAAGAGATGCAAAAGTGTAGTGATGAGTGGGATATCCAACCAAACTGTTTTACCATTGGTTAATTTTTTTTTTTTTTTTCAGATAAGAAATTGTTAAGCCTCATTTCAAAATATTTATATAATGACTTATGATAAAAAATATTGAAAGTAAACTTCATAAAATTGCTCTTTCAGAACAGTCATAAGACATAGCAAAGAATTCTCTCATATAACAATTAAAAGACTTTGTGAATGATTATATTTTTTTCTTAACCTTAAATGAATCTGATAACATTATGCAATGAAACCCATTTAAGCATTTTTCAGAGAGGAACTGATGATAATTTAAAAATATCTTTGAAAAAGTCATCAGACAAATCATTTTATGGAAGAACAAAAGGATCAGATGCATCATACTTATAAAATCTACCACTAGATTCTAACAAACTCTTGAATATTTGTACTGACAGAGAACCATTAATTGTAGGTAAGCTGTTAAGACTACAACTTTGCAGGAAAACTTTTAATGTGAATGTTGAATTAAATACTCAACATTTCCTATCATTTTTGCATTTTAAGATTTTCAAGAGAGAAATAATTAATGTTGAAGTAATTATTCAAGAAAAAAAATCACATCTCAAATGTGGACTAAATTTTGAAATGAAAATTTACAACTGTTTTAGGCATTTTTTTTTAAAGTATACATTAATGAAAATAAAAAGGCTACCTAAGTCGATGGCACCTTTGTCCTCCTGCGACTTGACAATTGTTGAAGCACCACTTCTACTTTTCTAAAGTGTCTGTCAATTCTTCTTTCATGACAGTACTTGCACAGTTTCCACAATTTCATTCACAGCATTTCAGATTCAATTTTAGCATTCACAAAACCAACACACCCATGTGATTTGATGTTTTGCAAAAAATTTTACAGCTTGTAAACAAGCTGGGTGAGTTTCTATGAGCAAGGCCTCTTCTCGTTAGTTTCTATGTGTGCAGAAATTTCTATGTGTGCAAACCAAGGCCTCTTCACCCATGTGATATTAGATGTTTTGCAAAAAATTCTCATTAGTTTCTATGTAAAGGCCTTTCATTACTTTCTATGTGTGCAGCAAACTTCTCATTAGTTTCTATGTGTGCAAAGGCCTCTTCTCATTATTTCTATGTGTGCAGCAAGGCCTCTTCTCGTTAGTTTCTATGTGTGCAAAGGCCTCTTCTCGTTACTATGTGTGCAGCAAGGCCTCTTCTCGTTAGTTTCTATGTGTGCAGCAAGGCCTCTTCTCGTTAGTTTCTATGTGTGCAGCAAGGCCTCTTCTCGTTAGTTTCTATGTGTGCAGCAAGGCCTCTTCTCGTTAGTTTCTATGTGTGCAGCAAGGCCTCTTCTCATTAGTTTCAGTGTGCAAAAAATTAGTTTCTATGTGTGCAATCTTCTCATTAGTTTCTATGTGTGCCTTTCTTCTCATTAGTTTCTATGTGTGCAGCAAGGCCTCTTCTCATTAGTTTCTATGTGTGCAGCAAGGCCTCTTCTCGTTTCTAGTTTCTCATTACTTTCTATGTGTGCAGCAAGGCCTCTTCTCATTAGTTTCTATGTGTGCAGCAAGGCCTCTTCTCATTACTTTCTATGTGTGCAACCCTTCTCATGTGTGCAGCAAGGCCTCTTCTCATTACTTTCTATGTGTGCAGCCCTCTTCTCATTAGTTTCTATGTGTGCAGCAAGGCCTCTTCTCATTAGTTTCTATGTGTGCAGCAAGGCCTCTTCTCATTAGTTTCTATGTGTGCAGCAAGGCCTCTTCTCATTAGTTTCTATGTGTGCAGCAAGGCCTCTTCTCATTAGTTTCTATGTGTGCAGCAAGGCCTCTTCTCATTAGTTTCTATGTGTGCAGGGCCTCTTCTCATTAGTTTCTATGTGTGCAGCAAGGCCTCTTCTCATTAGTTTCTATGTGTGCAGCAAGCCTCTTCTCATTAGTTTCTATGTGTGCAGCAAGGCCTCTTCTTAGTTTCTATGTGTGCGGCCTCTTCTCATTAGTTTCTATGTGTGTGCAAGGCCTCTTCTCATTAGTTTCTATGTGTGCAGTCTTCTCATTAGTTTCTATGTGTGCAGCAAGGCCTCTTCTCATTGGTTTCTATGTGTGCAGCAAGGCCTCTTCTCATTAGTTTCTATGTGTGTGAAGGCCTCTTCTCATTAGTTTCTATGTGTGCAGTCTTCTCCATTAGTTTCTATGTGTGCAGCAAGGCCTCTTCTCATTAGTTTCTATGTGTGCAGCAAGGCCTCTTCTCATTAGTTTCTATGTGTGCAGTTAGTTTCTATGTGTTGCAGCAAGGCCTCTTCTCATTAGTTTCTATGTGTGCAGCAAGGCCTCTTCTCATTAGTTTCTATGTGTGCAGCAAGGCCTCTTCTCATTAGTTTCTATGTGTGCAGCAAGGCCCTCTTCTCTTCATTAGTTGCTATGTTCTTCTCATTAGTTTCTATGTGTGCAGCAAGGCCTCTTCTCATTAGTTTCTCCAGTTATTTAAAATTTCTATGTGGCAAGGCCTCTTCTCATTAGTTTCTATGTGCAGCAAGGCCTCTTCTGAATACATTCTAGACGGACCTTTCTTTAGTTGCTAAGCTATTCAAGGCTGCACAACCAGTTTTCCAGGACCTTTAATCATGTTTTATCTTTACAAATAATCATGAAATAAAATAAAATATAAAAATACAAACATACATGTGCACAGATGCAAACATTCTTTCAATATATATATATATATATATATATATATATATATATATATATAAACTCATACCCAATATCTGGCCACTCATATCTGAGTATGCCTATCTACTAGGACAACTAGACAATATCTGTTGCAGATGGCTGCTCAAGCAAATTTGTGTTTATTCGATACCCATAGAGCCTATCTGTGATTTATACTGCAAGTATGCTGAGCAGACCTTAGTTACAGTTTCTGAGAGGCAGCTCATTATATGGCATGTTCAACAGTGTGAACAAGGCGAGTATGCTCAAACCCTCAGTTACAATGAATTTTAACTTCATGTTAGCACAAACTTATACTTAATATGAACCATATTTTATATAATCTCATGTTTAATAAACATGCAAACATTATATATGTGCATGTGTTTGAGTGTAATGGACTCTGCCATTGGTTTCGACGTATGAGGATCTGACAGGTTAGTTGATTCAGTTATGAAATTTTGTGTGATAATCTGAAGTGGCATTTAAGACCCGCTAGTGATTTACAAAGGAGGCCACATATGGAGCAAGTGTGAGGATTGTGAGATGAGATCAATGTTAGATTGGCTGACCTTAGATCTTGCACGCACTTCTTGAAGATGATTCAGACAAGCAGATTGAAAACTGCTGAGTCCACTAAAACACGTTGATCTCCATTCTACCCACTCCATGGCTAAGCGCTCAAGGATGTTATGTGGTATATTGACTACTGACAAGTTGCTTTTCAGCTTGTCTTTGTATCTTAGCCATGGGTGTCCTACATTCCTGTAGCTCTGATCTAACCGGCCATACATTAGGATCTTGGGTATCCTGTCATCAGACATTCTCAAGACATGACCAGTCCACCGTAACTGAGACTGTATGAGAAAAGTCTTGATTCCTCCAATATTACAGCTGTTAAACAGGTCTACATTAGATGTCCTATCTTGAAGCTTAACTCCACAGATTGCATGTAGACAGCTTTTATGGAAAACATCCAGCTGTCATATATGGTACCTGTATGTAGTCCATGCAAAAGGATGGCAAGTACAACAGCTCTGTAAACCCAAACTTTCGTATCCAGTCAAATACCCTGCTCATTCCACAAGCGATGGTGAAGTTTGCCAAAAGCACTGGTAGCCTTAGTATATATATATTATATAAAATAATATAATTAGATGTATATGCTTGCATGAGTATATACATATTTGTATATCTGGATGTTTATACATGTTTAAATTTGCATATACACAAGTAGCTGATTTTAAATGTGTGTATATTAATTCAATAATTTTATATACAAAATAGTGTGCGTGTGTGTGTATAGATCAAAGTAAACCATTTTTATCTACAATGTAGGTGAAAAAATAAATAAGTAATTGCTTTCAGATAAGAAATACTTAAGATTTCACTCACAGACTAAAGATGTAAGAAACAAGGAAGTACTTAATTTAAGGAAAAGAAAAAAATCATAAAAATAATAAGTAAGAGTGTCAGGAGGTAGACATAACTAGTTTAGAAAAAAAACAAAAAAAAAACACCTTCCTTACCATAAGTGCTGAGAGAGAAAAAGCAAAGATCACCTCTTAAGATAAATGCAAATAAATTCAATGAGAATGTTGTGCAAAATTATATTTTCATACTCAGCAAACTATCATATAGCACATTAGTTGCTGATATCATAGCATGCCTTTAACTTCATCTACAAAGTACAAGGCGGTACAATCTTAAGAGTGGATCTCCAGTGCCAACAATCATTATAGTAGTGAGAAGTGGAACAAATGTGACCAGCAGAGATGGCAGCATTCATCATGAAGCTATTCAAGTACCTCCTGTTGATCAACAAGCTTTTTTGTCACTTAAAAACTATCTGACACAGGGACAAAATTTAACACTTCCTGAAAAAAAAAAAAAAAAAAAAAAAAGGAAAAGAAAATATGCCTGCAAAAGACAGAAAATAAAAAATAAAATTTCTTTTCATAACTGCTATGTCTCCAGCTATCTATTTGTTCATTTCCCCAGCCCCACTTTCTTTTTGCCCAGATTGTTTTTAAAGCTGTTTATGAAACCTGAAACCAATATGGTTTAATCATTTTCATCTGTCACAAGAAAAAATTGCTACAGATAGCAAAATTATTAAAAAAGAGACAAAAAAAGTAATAGCAAATTGCCTAAATTCAAAATTTATCCAAAGTTATTCAGTCGCCTTAAGTCAAATATATAAAGAATACACAAGATGAAATAATATATCAAATAAAATCTTAAAATTGTTTTCCCATTCAAGGAAGACAGAGAATGGAGTCAATTTAACAAATTCTCAAATCTTCAAATATTCACTTTGGCATTACAAAATAAAATTGATATTTTCCTTATCTTCTCTATGATACACAAATATAGATGTAAAAAAAGAAAAGAAAAATAGGTAATTAAAACATTGCTGAAGACATGTTAAGTAATTTAATCATTTATATATCTGTCAATATAATATATCCTGATATTTACTGATGTCTGAGGTTGTCAAATGCTTGTTTTTGGGTTCTGGGATTAGTGTTTAAACAAACAATAGCCTAGTGGATTAAATCACTGGTTTGCGAATTTGGTGACATAGTAATTGTGAGTTCAATGGGTTGTGGGCAGTACAGGGTTAGACTCAGTGGGAAGAGATTGACCAATAAATGAGCAGTAATAAGAAAAAGATGAGACATCACGTAGAATGGAATGAGAACACAGTACCCTTAGAGATTAAATAAAGGATTCAGTCCAAAATTCCATAAAAGTTAATGAGATTGACAGGAGGATGGCAGACACAACCTCCAAGATGGTGTTATAATAACAAGATGAAGATATTAGTCTAAAAGTAAAGGATAACTCCTTATCCCATTCTCCCCCAAAAAGACAGGTAGGTCCTCCCATTTAAAAAATAACACAATTCATAATGAAAAAAAAAAAAAAAAAAAAGGTCAAGAAGAAACCCCTATCAATACTGGAAACAACAGCTACTGGACTTGTGTAACCTATTTTCCTGGAAAATTGCTTTAAGAGAGAGATTTATAAATTTCAACTGACAGGAGTACAAGCTGCACAGTCAATAAACACCAAATGTTTCTTTATAAGGAAATGGCTATTACCATTACCATTGAACCAGAGGATCACCTTCTGCTGATAGGTCTAGTTTCAATACCAGCATTCCTATTGAAGATGCTTTCAATGATGGACATTGGTCAAAATTTCAACTGCCAG
>CAHIKZ030000377.1:1512500-1530000 GCA_903632075.3 Acanthosepion pharaonis | reverse complement strand
AAAACATAGGGTTCTCTAGCTCTACACACACACAAAGAAAAGGGTCAGCTGAAAGGTTCATAGGCTAACCAAGATACTCTTATGGAATGTGACTAAATGAGGTTTCATTTTCAACATAGTCCCCCGTACAGTCCACACACTTCTTAAATCAGTATTGCAGTGCTTCAATCCCATTGGTGAAGCAGCTTTCATCCTGTTGGTCAAGAAGTCATCAAGAGCAGATATAATATCATCACTGCAATACTGGTTCCAAACCAAGTGGTTTTTCATGTTGGAGAAAAGATGACAGATGGGGCCAAATCAGGAGAATAGGGAGCAGGATCAACCAGTTCAACACTACAGTCTTGCACAGCAGCAATTGAAACCAAGAACTTGCATGCTGGGGCATTGCCTTGATAAAATAAGGGACCCCCCCCCCCCCGCTTTCATCAGTTTTCCTGGGCATTTAGTTTTGATTGCCTTTTGTAACTGACTCAGTAAGTTTGCATTGTACTCTCCATTGATGATAGTCAATAAACACAATGCTTTTTGCATCCCCAAAACTGAGGCCATCATCTTTCCAGCAGATGAAATAATTTTGATCTTTTTTGGAGCCAGTGAAGAGAGGTGTTTCCACTGTATAGATTGTCTTTGACTCAAAGTGATGAACCAAACACTCATCCTTGGTGAGGAAATGCTCAAGGAAATCTGTGGGATCTGCCTAAAAGAATGTCATATTTTCCCATGAACTTATCAGCCTGATGCAATTGTGGTCAGGTGGCAGAAGATGTGGGACCACCAAGCAGAAACCTTTGTCATGCTAAGTTCAGTGTGAAGAATATTCTCAATTATCTCATGGGATAATATCATTGATAATTTGAGTCAATTGCCTTTCATCCATCTATAATGGCTGAAATTGAGGAATCAGAGAGCCAAGTTCAAGAGAAGTCACTACTAGTTACATTTGAAGTCTTCTTTGAACAGTCAGATGTTAGTTTACCTGGAAAGAAACAATGCAGTTATTAATAAAAAGAGTGCATACAACATTTCACAGCTCCAGCATCAATCCTTCATAGTCAGCCTATGAACTTTTCAGCCCACCATAATAAAAGTATAATAAAAGATATTTTCCATATATACAAAAATTCTAGTCACATATATAGATTATAAAACTACACATATATTGCATGCATATACACACACACACAGTAGTGAAAAGAAAAGTATTTATCTGTGGAAATGGTGGTTATCCAATGCAAAAAAAAGAGAGAGATACTAAATTGCTGACTGCCTGCAGGTAGAGATATGAAGATGGACATCAACTTGACTCAAGGACTTGTAACTAACCAAAAGCAGCTGGAGAGTTCTCTCTTCAAGTCAAAGAGAATATGTCTCAGTAGCTAAGAGAAAGGTGGAAGGAAATGATATTCTTGATGCAGGTAGGGCAAGCAATCAGTTGAAAACCTTAAGGCTGCTACTTACAAACTCACAAGCAGGAGGCCCTATTCAAAGTGGGAACGTCCACTTGAAGGATAATGTCAGTCTCCACATTATCGGACAGTCAAGTGACTTAGTAAGCAGAGATGCTGTGTTAAGCAGACAAGAAATCAAAAACATTACTCTTTGAGTGGGTTCCCAGGATTCCAAACTTTACCAACTTAAAGCTACTTATAGAGATCAAATAGGGAGGATGATATTTACTGTCCAACACACTTATCTTAGGTCAACTGGAAAACATACTGTTCCTGGATTTTTCTTGATAAAATACAATTTTTTTTTAAAAGTAACAAAAATTCTGAGGCTCAAATACTATGTAAGTTTGAAAAAATTGTTGCTTTTAAATTCTATGCTTTTTTTTTTTTAATTCAAATTTGTAAAAGTTCAATTGATACTTTGTGAACAAGAATGATTTTGAATTTGCATGATTGACTGTAGCAGAGCAGAGGAATAAATGTTAAAAAGTCTTAGGTGTATTCTTTCATTCTATGTTGAAGTTTGTTATCACAAACTTAGATTGGAAGGAAAAGTAAATTCATATCTACGTTGCTTGTACTGGAAATTAATAATAAAAAAAAACAAATAACTAAATATTATTTTCATACTTAGTTATTTGTTCAAGGTGTGAACAAAAATATTTGTTCATTGTAACATTTTTCCTGTCTTTTTCAGTCTGAACGTCTTGTAAGATAGAGATTCTATAAACAGTAGAACTCTGGATTAGGTTTTCTGTAAATAGCAAAATAAAAAGGGCCCCCACCAAAAAAAGGTGGCAGTGGTTAAGGAATCTAGAATATATTTAAAAAGAATGAGATAAAACTTTTCTTTGGTAGAAATAAAAAAAAATAAAATTCAGGCTGTAAATTACTAATATAAAATTTAACTAAAATGTTATTTGGTTGTTCAGAAAGTAATATTGCTCTTTCAAGAAACAGACACAAATGTAATCAAGTTACATTTTATTAATAAATGACATTATTGCAATCATTAGCAATTACAAGAGTGCAATGTAAAGACCATTTTTCTATTCCCAGTTGGATTTTTTATGACTATAAAAATGTTTTTTTCATTTCTAAATGACTTGGCACTGCAAAAAAAAAAAAAATTATAGCGAGTTAAAGAAATGATAATCTGAAGGTGCCAAATTTGGTAATTAGGAAAAATGGGGTAAAGATTTCCAGCCTTATGACTATTTTCTTCTGGGATTTACTTTTGCTGAGAAAGACCTTGTGATGTTGGAGAATGGCACTATTAGTGAGTGAGACCTTATCATGTAAGAGCAAACCTGCACATTTCTGATGTAATACACCACTGATATATTAGAGTTATTGCCAAATGTCTGCAGTGATGGTTTTACCAGATGTAAAACAAAAATCTGTCAATAAAGTCCTGGTTTCACTTTGCCACAAGATGATAATTAGCAATTTTAATTTTCTTTGTAAATATATACTAGCTGTATGAAATTGACAAAAATAAATGGTTATTATTTCTAGTCAGTAGACTTGTTGCAAATGGATGCATGTGCACAGGATTCTTTGGGGAGCAATCGTCAAGCCACCCAAAAAACTTTCCTTAGATTCTTACTGATTTGTAAGATGTTCAGAAAGAGTTAAAATGTGCCTTTTTAATAAATTTCTAATGCTTTCACAAGTATCTTCTTAATTAGATTTCTTTAAACCCTCTCTCTTGCAAAAATAAAAAAGATGTTAGTTGTTAATTAGTGTTAATAATAGTGCAATCAACCTTTTCTATTCAGTGGTTTTTCTTTGATGTGTTCACAAGCCAAATAATTATATTTCTTAATACTAAAACTCAGTGAAGAATAGATCATAAAATGCTATACAGTTGAAGGAAAGCAACTTGAAGCTTGGTGCCATGTCAGTGTAGTGGTTTGAATTCTCATCTCACAGACTATTATGACCAATGGGAGTTCAATCTTCTATAATTAGCTCAATACACATGGACCAGACTAAGCTAAACTTAGCAAGTACTCACTTAGCCAGTTCATCCTAAGGATCAGTAAGAATTTAAAATAAGATGTTTGTTTGAAAACAAAGAGAAATAGAAGAGTAAAGAAAAGCTATATATATATATATATATATATATATGTGTGTGTGTGTGTGTGTGACACAGACTCATCATAAAGTGGTAGATCAAAAAATATAACAAAGAAGATCTGTGATTAATACTGCTGACTCTCCTTTCTGGTAGTATATTTTTTCTTTCCTTTTCTATTAATTGTTAATTTATTTATATATTTTGATGTCTGAAGAGTATGGAAGGATAACCAGTTATTAGCCCTTTCATTTCTTTTTTGTCATAATTTTTAAATTCACCACATCATGCTGAGTAATATTTTTTCCTTATCCTTGCTCCCCACCTTTGTTTTAATATATTTGTATATAAATATTTGCTTTTAAAATATTTATTTTTAAAGCCCAAATAACATTTTGTTCACCCACTCCAAGAATTTTGATTTACAAAATGATCAACATGGCTTATAATGTCAAGCATAATCCCCATTTGTATTAAAATTATATGTAATTTTGTGAGGAGAGTGTAATTCTATTGTGAAACAAACTATCTCCTGTTATCTTTCAAAATATGTGGATCCTTATTATTTTGGCCTTGTGATAGACAAGGCAAATTTGTAAATTCTGTGAATTGCTTCACGGTCATAGCATAGGATTTTGTTTTTCACTGTTAAATGTTACTGCACTCAACTCAAATTCTCATCATATTTGCTTAAAAACACTTTTATTAAAACCAGATTGCAATTTTTAAAAACTGTTTTAGAGATTTGCAAAGACCGATGTTATGCTATTTAAACTTTCATAAATGAAAGAATCTGTACATTATTTTAAAAAAATTGATGAACAAAGTTAAACAGATCAAGTTTTTTGTTTTCTTTTCTTTGTGATCAATTCAGTGTTTGATGAGCTGTCTTTATGTCTTTGTTTTCTTTGGCCAACCTGTGTCATCAGGATGTTGCTTATTAGCACTGTGCTAGTTTCTTCAGTTCAAAAGGAGGACAAGACTTAATGAGTTTTACAGAAAAGTGTTCCAGCCTTTCAGACATTTTGGGTTTCTTTTTTTATTTTAAAGAAATTTCAAATTCTATTCAAATTTAATTCTGTTTTTAGCAATTTTTTTAAAAAACTTTAATTATTTTCAATAGCTGATTTCATTCTTTATTTTAATTTTATGGATGTATTTTGATTTATTTAAAAAAAAATTTTCAAATTATTTAAAAATTAAAAAAAAGAACATTCTTAACTGAAAAAATGTATTTTTTGACAATTTTTATTGTTAAAAAATTAAATTAAGAAATCAGGAAGAGAAAAAGAAAATGTATTATTTCTGTGAGTTTTTAGCTTGCCAGTGAATAAATAATAGCTGTAAATTTGGATATTTTTCAAGAAAAAATGTTTCAAACTATATTTTTTTGTATTTATTTTGCTGACTATTTCCTTGTCTGAATAATTCTTTAATTTTTGAGAGTGGTTTAATGAAGTGAAGGATAAAAACCAGTGAAACAAACAAAATGGCCGACAGAGTTCTCAGTTGATTCTGTTGCCACATTTTCACACATCAATTTCAATTTGGACTTTTTCTTTTTTTATTCTTTAAAGTTTTCATCATTTGCTTCTGCTGCATCATTTCCCTGGAGCAAAATTTTTATCATTATTTTTGATACTTGATTTCAATTTTCATTTTGATATTCTCTTTAAGAGTGGTGAAGCTGAGCAATGCATGATTTCACTGAGAGCTTTTAATAGCAATGAACCTTAAATTTGTAAAATGAATTTGTTTTTCCTAATGGTCTTTATTACAACATTTCACATTTATGTTTTATCCTTATTTATACAGATATTCAAAAAAGAAATAACTTGGTTTACTAAACATTCTTGTTTTTCTTAAAATTTCACATTATAGTGATTTTTATTTCTATTTTAATTATTAATAATATTTCATAATTGTTATCTATCATTTATTTCCTTTTGCTATGAAGTATTTGCTAATGTCTTTTTAAATTATTTTTAAACATTCTAAAGCTTTGAATTTCAGCTTTTAAAAAAATGTTCTGAAGTATGTGTTTCTGCAAAGGCTAAAAATTTTCATTGCTTTTATTTTAATTTTCATATCAGTTAAAATAGTTATTTTTTTTTTTTTGGTAAATGAAAGAAAAATGATATAAATAACATGTTGCTCACAAATATTTTGCAAAGAATTTATGCATCATTAAAAGCCAACATCTCAACCAACTACTCAGCATCCCTAACTGTAGAATATCTAAGATATTGAGATTTTTTTCTACACTTTTCCATTAAATTTATACAGCAAAAATACAAAGTTCCTGATAATTGTTTTTTCTTATGATTTACAACAAGAAAAAAGATGAATATTATTAAATAGGGAAGTAATAATAATAATAAAAAGAATGGAGTCCTGAAAACACCAGCAATTACTATTTAAATTTGCATATGCCATCATGTGGTAGTAGGAACTATCAGAAATGTACAATGATATATGATCACATATGTTTATATTCAAATAGTCCCAATGCTTTTCACTTTCTTCTACCTCCTGATTCATATTACACAACTCATTCAGTAACCCTCTACTTTGAGTGGCTCTTGATCTTTGTATTAAGTGAACCTTAGTAAAAAAAAAAAAAAAAAAAAAACCCTCTGGATGATATTCTCATTGAAGACCATCAAAGAAATATTGGAATTTTCTTTTTTCAAATCAATGTTATTTGCTTGATGACTATCTGCCGACTTCATAAGGTGGTTTTGGAGGTTAAAATTATTCTTGAAATTAATGAATTTTGACTCATCTACTGTATTCAATCAAAAATACTATTTATATTATAGACATTATGCATTCTGACAGAAAATAGATTCCATTTCAAAAGAGAAAACATTTTTTTGATAAAATCTTTCTTTGTTTTTGCTTCTACTCTTCACAGCTATGTCTTTACTGCCTGTATAATACACAATTCTTTTGTTTATTTTCAAGTTATTCTGTTTCCATTCTCATGACACTGTTTTTTCTTCATAGTCTTCAGGTAGCATTCTTTCCATCTCCTCAAAACTTATTGGTGCTACCTTGAATCCACTGAATGTTAAACTCTTTTCTTTTTAAGTGACAACAGTAGTAAAAAGCTTGAATTCTGACAGAGGTGCCTTTCAGAGCATGGTAATCAATAGGTTGTCACTAACTATTTCTCTCAACATTGTTCAAGAAGTGGCAACAGTTTCCCCACTTGGCATACAAGTTGGTGCTGAAAAGTTTTCAGTCTAACCAAGGAGTCCTTAACAATATTGAGTTTTGGTTAGATGTTGGAAAGTGAGTCAAGTCAAGAACTTTTCAGAGCCTCCTCATATAATTAGTAACACTTTCCATTGCAGATTTCCTCAAAGAAGTTAATTCTGTGTATATAGGAAGTGAATTATAGGTTTTCCTATTGATAAATAGTGCTCTCTGAAGATTTCCAATGCGTTTCTGTTGTCACCCTTATCATTATAAATAACTAAGAAAAAAAATTCTATTGTTTAGGAACCCGCAAACTACAGATTAACTGTGGTCTTCAACTTCTCCAGTCGCTTCAACCAATTCTTTCCCAGTTGGGGTTTGAAACTTACTCTGTTGAACTTGCTCATTACTAGTATGGAAAGGTTATCAGCACAGAATTGGGTTTGTCCTCAACTTGTGCAGGGAAGGTTTCAACACAAGAATGTATGGCATGGGTAAAATCAGATAAGCTTGATGAATAGACTGGAACATTACTTTGCTTTCATCACAGCACTAAAGATTACATATAATGGAAATTCAAGTGGTGACATCTAGCTTGAAGTCAGTCACAGACAAGACAGCCTCCAGAAAACAATGGTCAATCCTGATGAACATTTTGGACTGACTGATGAGTGTGACTTTATCAATTGAATGATTGATCCATGTGACTTTCTCCAGAACTATGCACACCAAATGCAGTTTATCTTAGTCTTACTGCTTGAAGCACATCTACTTCACCTTACAATTTAACACTAGCATTTTTCTAGATTTGGTTGCCATCTACACTGTTCATTTATCAACCAGTGACTATAATTAGCAACAAATAGTCTAATTCTACTTTCTAGCTTACTTCACCATTTTTCTCAACCTAAATCCCCATTAATTCCTGCCTTTTGGTTAGTATTTGTTTATCCTGAAAATCCTTCACATACAATAAAAATATGCTGAATTTTCAGTATGCAGAAATCCTAGGTTTCAGTTTATCTGATTTGTGCCAATGGTCAAAATAAGTATTACTATGAAAACTTAGACAAGCTAAGAGTTCTAAGATGACTCTCCTTAGTTGATGTAGCTAGAACATTGCATTTTATTTAAGCAGGCTCCTATCCAGCTTCTATTCTGACTTAGATGTTCATTTCAAAATGTATATGCAAGATCAATTCTACCTATAAAAACACAAAAATATTTTACATCCAAATGAATGTTAGAATCCTTCTTATGTCTGGAATCAAATCTGACATTCTAATCACCCAATAATATTACATACTTTGACAATATCACAATGGGATTGATTTGTTAATACATTTCCACAGGCCCTCTTTGGGCACATAAAACCTAACGAATCATTTTCTTCTTTATGGTAATGGCCTGCTTGCCAGATCTGTAAAGACAAGTAAACACCTTGAACTTAGAGAGGAGTTAAGCAGTTAATAAATCCCTCTTAAATGACTGTCAAAATAGGCTGAAAAGAGGTGCAACTTCCTCCACACCTATACAGTGAAGGGCATAAATGAAGATACCCCTCGTAGACTCTAACTTCAGCCATTTAAATAAGCTAACCAAAAGGATATTAATTAGTTTATTGATGCTGTACAGAGAAGATATAAATATAACACAAGAAAGGACACTGATGACCTGTTTCATGGACCTTTGACTCATTTTTGATGGGGCTATCCCAGAGCAAGGTCAAGGTGTCTCTCTAAAGAACCCCTATGAATGGAAATGTGAATAAAGAGACTCTCTTTGAACAAAATTTTCTATTTTAAGATTTATCTTATTTTTGTCATCTGCTAGTGAAGACTAAATTTTGAAAGAGTTGTTAACCCCTTCCATCTTACCCCAAATTTGCTGTGCACCCAGATCAACCATGTCTATATTCAGCAGGTGTAGCATATCTGGAAAATTTGTAAGGTCCTTTATAGTTTATAGACTTGAAATCTCTCAGATGTTGAGGATGATATTTTCTAGCCATAACAAAAGTCTTCCTCTGACATTTGTTTTAGTGGTTGGTCTTCTGCCATGCTTTCAATGAGTAAGCTTTTTCTTTTCTTGTTGTTGTTAAGCAGGGAGATTGTAAAAGAAATGGCAAGGCTGAGGATATAAGCTCAAACTATCTTCTTAATTTAGTTTTGTTGAGAGAGGACATATTGTATCTTTATAGGAAGACAGGGTAATTGAGGAGGTAGTCCCCTTTTCTGGGTCTGTCTTTGGTTGCATTCATTTTTTTTTTTTTTACCCCAAATCATGCTTCCTACCTACTCATTCCAGACTAGTACAGCTGCCACAGGTCTTTATTCTTGCAGTATGACTGTGAGGTCTTGCCTCTGGGACATTGAAATGGAGGCCAAGGTAAGACTGAATTTCCACTGCCTAAATCTTCCATTACACTCCTTTTTACTACTCTAGGGTTACCATGACTGTTTTGGTTATAGAGAAAATTGGGGGAGGGGTATGACATACATTTAACCAGATTTTTCATCCAGAGGTCATAGGGGAGGCTTTCATTTCCATATCAGGAATGGATACAAGATCATGTTGCTTTATGTTCAGTTTTACAGCAGGCTACTTTCATGGTTAAAAGTTGGAGAGGTAACTAAATTTCTTACAGTTTTGGCATACCAGTCTTCTTCATTTGATGATAATTGGCAGCCTATGTTTATCAATGTCAAAACAGTTGGAAATGGAGTTAAATTATTTCCAGTTAGTCATGAAGTTGAGCCATCATTATCGATACAGTCAGAAATGATGACTATGATTTCCCTGAATTGGAAAACATACATTGTCAAATGAGTTCCTAATATGCAACTATAAATTTAATATATGAACACATCAGTGGTTCTCTGCTGGCTCTAGTATGCCAACCCAAATGTGCTATATTTGCTTGGTTGGAGAGTCAGATAATCTTCCACTGTAGGCAGCAGTATGTCCCCACATAGAATATGCAATGACTTTTACAGCATCTAAGCTCTTCACTCCTACTCATACATCACATTCTCTTTTGTGAACTTGACAATACTGTTTTGTCTTTTTACCAACTACAAAAACAAAACATAATTCTTTTTCTCACTGGCCCTCAATTCAAGCAGATCAACCAACAGCTCAGCATCTTTTATTGAATGTGGACACTGCATGGCCTGCTGTATGAATTCTGTGACACTGATAATACAAAAGGGTTGGGTGATCCATGCTGTTTCTTTGACTGGTTTGTATAAAGAAAAAATGAAAAAGTAAAAGGAAACTTTTTTTTTTGTTTTTTCTTTTCTTCAAAACCTAACCTGGGTGGGGGTGGGAGAGGTATCAAAACAAAGCTAAAAACAATGTTAAAAAAGATAGTTTTATCTTGCAGGTAGTATAGCAAAGCTGAGTGGCTGCTTCAGTCAAGGTTAATTCATATCTTGGCACAGCCTCTAACAAAAGCCTGATTGTAGTTTTGTATTGAAAGAAAATTTGTCATTACACAGGAGAAAAATAACTGTTATCTCTTCATACTTTGCTTTATATGTACTTTAAAATTCCATGGAGGAGAGAATTTCACTGCAGCCCTTCTTCCATTTGGTGCCATTTATTTCTTCTTATATGTAAAGGCTTTCGAAAGTCAATGTTATTCATAATATTCTGACAGATGATGTCAGTAGTCAAAATATTTACAAAATCTACCAAAATGTTTTTCAAAAGCTGACCTTTATCCTTTAAGTCTGAAAAGTCTTTGAAAAGATAAGGTTTTGGGATAAAAGTATATTAAAAACAGAAAAGAAGTCTCAATGTATAAAACATTGCATTTTACTCACACACATACATACACACACAGCTGAGATTCAAAGTCATTATACCACAATTTTTAATTTTACTTACATTTTGAAATACCTTTATGACAGGTTTCTAAGGATACAGGATACTACTTCTTCCCCATCCATGCAGCTTATTTCATGGTTGCAGAACATAAAAAATCACAATAATGATGAATGCAAAGTGAATGCTGTTTGTGAAATTAGGATTGCACTGACCAAAATTAGCTAATATAAAGGCAGTATTACATAATAAATTGTAACAAACTTTTGTAATTTTATTCTTTCAAAAAATATGGCATTGAGGGATTCTTGCCTCCTCTTAACATTTGTTGGCATTCATACATAATAAAGGATAATGGTACCTTTTATGTAACTCAAGCTTTATGTTCCTATATAAAAGAAAATTGTCATTCTTTGCTGGAGCTTGTATTATAGGGATGCTGGCAAGATATATTCCAAATAAATCATTTCACCCCTCCCCTTGCCTTCTGGAAAAGTGTAAATGCATACTATTGGTGGAGGGAGAGAGAGAAAGTGAGATAATGGATGAATAGTTGCTTCACATACAAGTGATTCTTGGTCTTATATCAGATTGTGAAAGGACTACTCCATAGTGATGATACCCTACAAATAAGCTTGTAGTCAGCTTTTATAGTTGTATACCTTGCAGCCTTTAGTGAATAAAGAGCATTAGTAGGTACCTGAGACAAGGGGATATATTGAGAAAAAATCTTTTTATTGTTGTTTACTGACCACTAAAGACAAAGAAAAAAAGAAATATTTTCAAGACATTAATGTTAAATGATACTATTAATAAAACTCAGGCGAGAAAATTATCAACTTTTGTTAATTTACAACAAAGAGATCAGACCAAAATCCTTTCTTAGCTTTGAGACTACTTGTACTTCAAGAGGAAAACCAGAAATGATTTGGAAGGAAGTGCTTTAGAAAATGTCCACAAAGCAAAGAAACAAAACATTTTCTATTGCAGCCATAACTAATATTGAGCAGATATTATTGCTGTTTTTTTTTTTAAATCTCCCATGGAATATATATATATATATATATACACAATAGTTGAGGTAACCAGTGTTGCTAAGGTGTACATGACTGCAATTGCATAATGGCATCCCAACTGTCTAGAAATGTCTGCCTGCATCCTTCTTTGCATGCATCACCTGTTGATATATTAATCTACTCCCCTATATCATCTTTTTTTATGACATGTCTTATGCAAGTGTTTAATTGTTCTTAATAAAGTAATTCTATCGCTAAAACGTTCTTCTGTGGTCATTGCTCGGAATTCAATTGTTACAATGTTTTAGATATTCAGTAAATTTATTATGGCCATAATAACTTTCACATAGTATGGCATTGTTCACAAATCTAATAATCAAATGAAAACATGGCTGAATCATCAGAGCTTGATCCAACTGCAAACACATGAACACCCCTCCTTCTTCACACATTTATTGTAAAGCAGGGGTTAATTAAGAGGTTCTTTGGGAATTTTTCTCTTTTAATGCTTCAATAATCCTTTTCAGACAATCTTTGCACTCTACATAAACCTTGTAACATGAGTTATGTTTTGCATTAACTTCAAAGAACATCAGCTCATCCAGTAAAAATTTTGTCCATGTGTAACTTTGGCCTGGTTTTTGTAAAAAGTTGTACCCACCTTCAGTTTTATTGATTTTTCTGCTTGGAAAGGTCTTACCCTATTTTGCATATAATTTGCCTGTCAAATTTGTTGTATTTAATCTATTGTTTTGAAAATTGAGTTTTATATTCCTTTTTTTTGTGCTTATATATGTGAATATAAAGTTGGATGTCCTCTGACAACTTTCAAATTGAAAACAATACACTGAAGCAAAGAACATCATAATAAAAAGAAAAAATGTCTTGTTTGAGAATAAACAAATTTTGCCTTAGAAATTCAGCAGTGCTAAGCTTAAAGATGAAAATACAAAAATAATTTTAAGAACCTGGAAAATTGTTTTAAAAAAATCATGACAGTTAATATCTTTTGGTAATCCCCCCCCACCAACTGAGAGAAATGACAGAAACTAAAGTCTTAACATATTTTTGAATATAGTCAATATTTGTTGTGTGCAACTGAGAAATAAGCAAAAATCAAATTTTGCCTTTAACCCTTGAAAAAGCATAGCCTCACTTCATGCAACAGGTTTAATATTAGTGCCTTATCTTTTAGGTAGTGGATGTGAATATGAAATTAAAATATATATCACAACACTTGATGAGTCTCCTAAGGAAAAGTTATAGTGGAAATCACTAACTACAAGACAATGAAAATTCCCTCAAAAAGATTAACTATCTACTTTTTAAGAAGAAACTGGTTTGTGAAGGAAAGGAAAATATGTTCTTAAGGTTATTGTTGTGCAGAACTAATGAAAACATCACACTTAATCTTTCATACCTTACATTATACTGTCGATTCAACTCTGGAGTTTATCAATTACCATAGGTGTGTGGCTTTGGAATCCCTCTCCAAACGTGGATTCTACATTCTCATGTGGATGTAAGAAACTCTTTACTGTCTTGGTTAGGTATTTATATATCTGTCACAAAGCTTTTTTTGTTTTTCCCATGGGTGCACATCCTACACACAGATAGATTGACCATGTGTTTATCTATCAAGGTCAGCAAAGAACACCGTGTAAAGCCTAGACCTGCACTTGGTGGCTAAGAGGTCATCTTTCAGGTCTATCTTGCGAAGCACCTGGCTTCTGACATAAAACTGAGTGCAAAGTATATTCTGGTATTATCTTGAGCAAACCACATTCTAGATATTTTTGCTAGGTTCATTTTCAGTGCCTGTTAAACATTTCACTATATAAGTACTTTTTAAAAAAACAAATAAAAATAACAGTGTCATGACCGAAATTAAGAAAACAGAAATTATAACTTTGATGATTCCTAAGAAAGAGTAAAAAGGGTGCTGCTTCTTTTCAATGCTATCATCCAATGCAAATATTATTCCAAAAATAGATTATCTTTGGTGCTTTTGTTAATTAATAACCAATATTTATTTGTAATAATAGGTATACATTGGCAGTTTCAAAACAATCTTTCATTGACACTTGTCTTATCTCCCAACTGGCTCCAGTAACTATCCTATTATTTTTTTAAAAGATGTGTCTATGCATATGTATGTATACCCTGGTGTATCTCTTTTGAATGCTTAGAAGTAAAATTGGAGGAGAAGTTTGGGAATAGTTTAACTTATATGGTGAGAGCAGATTTCAATAAATTATAGTGTTCTCTATGTTATGGTAATATTTAAAAGAGTTTCTCTGAAAATAAAATCTTTTATTTTGTTTATCTATAACATCGGGAACGGTTATTTGTGGTAAGGCAGTAGAGGTTGAACCTTTCTGTCCATAACTCATTTTTTTGGATTTTCTTACAGACTGCAGTTTAGTCTTGCAAAATGGCATCTGACAAGTGTACAAAGTAGCAATGTTTCATTGAGAGAACAAATTGCAACAATGAATAATCAATGATGCTTACTGAACATTTACAAAGATCAAACAGTAGATGTGAGCACAGTGGATATTGTGTTTCAGAAGTGGTTACAATCATGTTTGTGACAAGACATATCTTTAAGTGTGATTTACAGTCTTTTATTAATTACTGGCAAAAATGCATACCAACTGTGGTGACAATGTGGAAAAATAGCATTTTTTTAACTGAAAATATGCTCTATCCAATGGTGTGATTGTGTTCCTTGAAGCCATTTTAGTTTCCATGGAAATAAACATAACTCTTTTAGGAGCAGCCTTTGTAGCACTTGCACTTGAGAAGATAGATGGATGACATCCCACATTAGAGGTAAACAACATCATCTACAATCCACCACAAATAAAACACTGTTAAAGTGTGGCTATCAAAAACTGATTTATTTTTTATTTAAATTTTTCAGCTTTTGTATTAATTATTAGTTTTAATTTGTTAGTATTTTTATATATAATCTCATAAAACTATCTTAATAACTTTTAAAAGCTCATCTAAAATATAATGTAAGGAAAAAAATTAATTACTATTCTATTTACATTACAAAAAGCATATATATATATATATATATATACATACACACACACAACATTTATTTCTGAATCATAAATTATATTGAAAATTATGTAAAGAAAATGTAGATTAAAAGCTTGTAATATATCGGCTCTTTTGATAAAAGCTATTGGCCACCATCGTAGTAGAAGCAAGAGTTGTTTTCCATAAGCAACATATGGTTCTGTCACTACATGCTTGCTAAATAAACATTAGGTTTTCACATGCTTGAAGAGCGAGAAAATATTTTCATATGTAAAAATAAGCAAATAGATGGGAAATCACACAGCTTTAAAAAAGTGTGTGGAGGGGAGAATGAAAAAAAAGACTCACTTTTGAAGTTATCAAATGTTTATCTGAACGAGCTATACTCAAAAGTTTACAGCTTTTTTTCTTTCTCTTTTTGCAAATGGTGCTTCAGCATGTCAGAAAAATGCAGGGAGAGAAAGTTAAAAAAAAAAGGGCAAAATTTGATGGAAATTTTGTATCTTTTATAAATATTTTTCCTCTGAAGCTAACATTTTTCTCCTCTTTTTCTTGGTTATGTTTTATTCTTCCTGTCACATTACTTTTCATTATTATGATTATTTTGTTGAATTTTCACCCTAGGCAGATCTGGTGACTTCTCTCACAGATAATCAGGTGGTAATAAGTCTTTAACACTCTCTTCAGTGTCTGTGCTGGTTTTAGTAATGCTGTTATCTGGAGGATTTAAATTATTCTAATTTTTTTTGCGATTTTTTTAAATATTGTTTTGAATGTGTATATAATGATACATCCTTTTTTCAATATTATCATAAAGTCTAGATATTTTTCTGCTTTTCACATCCTATGGTCTGCAAAACTAGCAATATTCATGATCTGACATTTTCTTTATCTATGATGAGATATGGCTTTTTGGCCTGGAATGAGAGATCTGCTTTAAATTTGAAAAATGTCTTGTGAATTGTTTTTTTTTTATTCCTTAGACTAGATTCTAGTTTGAGTATATATCACTGGTCTGCATAGTCAAAGCCTAACTGTTTGCAAAATTCTCAGTCAGTCACTTTTTCTATTCACTCATGAGCTAAATATTACAATTAGTTGACAGTGTAATTTGCTATATTTGTTTAGTATAGGTTGTCAGTATTTATGGTTTGGTTAAGTCTCATCTATTTTGGCTTTACTGTAGCTCATTCTGATTCACTTATATTAGCCTGCTATAGCTTGAGATCCCATTTTTCATTTTGAGTATCCTTTGCACAACCATGCTCATGTCATTTATCTTTTTATTTATTTAGATGTTTTTGCTTTTCATTTTATGGAATTCAACATTTACAGTCCTTTTATCAACTTTTTATTTTGCACCTTTTAACTGTTATAATTATTCTTTCTTAAAGACTCTATTGTATATAGTCCCCAGCTCATTTGATACAGGTGAGAGCCTATTGTTGCTCTTCTTTTTTGCAGAGGCAGTGTTAGCATCTCTGGGCTGGAGGACTAGCATCATATTATTAAGTGTCATGCTGCAATTACAATGTCTCTATTTTGCCTTTTCTAAAATTATTTTATATATATATATATATATATATATATATATATATCTATTCATGATTAATTTTTCTCAACTGTAGCTATTGTAATGCACACTGATATTCTTCCCATCATCAGCCAGATTTCTTTTATTCCCCCAATATCATTATTGTCCTCTTTTTCCATTTCACCTCGCTTCACTCTTTTCCACTGAACATTTTCATTTCCTTTCCTCAAGGAAAACCTGTTATTTCCCCTTTTTCCTCACCTCTTTTTTAATTATTTCCCCCTCTTGCTTTAAATAATGACATACTTTCTTTACTATCTCTCTCTAATATCTCTTCTTTACTGCATCTTACTCTTTTTGCTCTATCGATTTTTATGATTTTGCTTCATTGTTCCACAAATAGTTTTTGCTTTACATCCCACTCATAATTTTCAGTTCACTTTTACCCTTATATATTTAAAGATGTATTAAAAGTATTTTCGCTTTTTACAAACTCCAAACTTTATTTCACATACACATATAAAGTATACTATTAATATCTGAAGATTTTTATTAATATATATTGTATCATTTATTACTACTACTCAGCTGAACTATAATAGCAAATTGTAAGAATTTAAATTCTGGCAATTTTGAGACATTAATTTAAACTGGGCCTCAAAGCCACTAAACCTATTTACATTATTCACATTTGGATTAATGTCCTCATTTTCTTGTTACTATCATAATGTTTTGGCCATTGTGCTCTCCAAGCTTCTTCAGGTGTCTTTCAATCTATGTAACCTTCATAGAATTTTGAACTGAACACTTCATTTAATCTAACCAGTTCTATAAAGTCAAACTGGAAGGTGATCTAAAAAATAACGAACAGTCTGCTGTTAACTGGGGCAGGGAATAGCTTGTTAATTTTAGTACCTCCAAAACAAAACTGCTCTCTATTAATCATCATCTGAAAGAACGCTTTCTGCCTCCCATCAGCATGGCTGATGCTAACCTCCAGGAGAGTGACTCTGTGCCTTCTCAGGCTAAAATCTTCTGCTGACATGAAGTGGAAAGATTATATTGAATCAATTGCTAGGACTGCTGCTAAGACAGTTGGTGCACTGTGTAGTGCTAAACAATTTTTCTCACCAGAATCTATTTTATATATTTACAAGTCTACCATTTACCTATGCTTTGAATATTGCTGCCACATACAGTCTGGTGGTACTGCTGTATATTAGATATTCTTGATAATCCAAAGAAGAATAGGCAATATTATTGATCTTGACCTGGCATTTTGGCTTCTGTCACTTTCCCACTGACATAATGTAACTTCCATGTACATTTTCTA